>OY735237.1:19320603-19343103 GCA_963457665.1 Thysanoteuthis rhombus | reverse complement strand
CTGGTTGGTTAACAAAAAACGCTAGACCAAAAGATTAGGTTGATAGAAAAAAAAGTCATAAAAAATTATCAATAATGATTTATAATACTAAATCGAATAATTTGAATTCGTACCAGCGAGACATAGGGGAGAACTGGTTGTTTGGAAAAAATAGCGTCTGTAGCCTTAGAATACATAGTGATATGAGGAATTCACGCTCTATGCAGAGTTTTTTCTTTATTAGTATCTTTTTTTTTCAACAGAATCGATTGGAAATTTACAAAAAAAAAAAAAAATACCCTCTAAATTTTTACGGAAAATGTTTTTTCATTCATCTTAATATGAAGAACATAGCTTTGAAGAATCACTGCAAGATTAGAAATTTCATAAGAATTGAATGCAAAAAAATATAGATTTAAAACTAATTGCCAATAAAATGAGAAGCGACTGAGTTATGGAACTCCTTTCAACCGAAATTACCTTTGGAAACACTCTTTAGCCAATTGTATCTATTGGGATGGGGTTGAAGAAACATTTTAAAAAAGGAATTTATCGATTCCAAAAATCGTGGGTTGATTTTTCCAATGAAAATTAGTATGAGCGGCACTAAAACAGCAGTCTTGGACCGGTTGTACTTGGCAGGTCATACCACTAGAACGTCAAATCACTTGAAAAATAACATCGGACTGGCATCGCTAGACTAGGCCATCCTCGCTATATATCTGTTATCAAAGATCTATAAAAAAAATCAATGATTTTGTTTCTTGCAACTTTTAATGTTTTTTTAAATTCTTAGTTTAGAGAATTAATTATAGAAAATTTATAGTGGAAGGATACAAAATTAAAGTGACTGAATTTTATTATGCAATCCAGGAATCATTTTTCAGCTTCTTGGCCACTTACGACCAACACTTTACATACATACATACATGCATGAATCACACACACACACACTGTGTGTGTATATATATATATATATATATATATATATATATATATATATATATATATATATATATATATATATATATATATATATATATATATATATATATATATATATATATATATATATAAATATTAGCCTGACTGCAGCAGTCACTCCACACTTACTTTTATTCTGACCGGAAATTATAACTGCAACGTTTGCATTTTATACATAATAAACATATAGAAAAATATTTTTTCTGTATATGCGATTGTACATTTTAGATCTGGATACGCCCTTGTATATCTATAAGATAAATTTTGTCGGTATGTAAGACTTATTAGTCAGTTTAGGCCAGATAGTGAGACACCAACCTACAACTAGTGATTTCAAATCAAAGTACTTGAATGTTGATTTTATAATTATATTTATTTATACGGATGAAATAAGTCCTTCCGTATTTCTTGTTAATTCAGCTCAGTTGGTAAAAGACACAACAACCAATTGATTTTATATCACGATAGGTGAAAGATAATTTGTACTCCCCTAAATTTGGTGAAGATCATTGGTTCATCGGTTTATACTGGACTTTTACAACACACACACACACACACACACACACATATATATATATATATATGTGTGTGTGTGTGTGTGTGTCTGCGTGTTTGTGTGCGTGTGTATGTGTATGTGTGTCTGTGTGTCTGTGGGTGAGTGTGTCTGTGTGTGTGTAATATATTCAGATTTAGCGAGAAATAGATAGAGAGATAACGCGCTATATATCTATATATATATATATATATATACACGCCATATATAGATGACACACAATATACACACACACACATACACACACACACATATATATATATGTAAATAACTACATGCATACATACATACATTCATACATTTAGCAACAGTATGAAAAAAACATTCAATAGTAAAAGAAGTAACTTCTTTTTTGTACGATGCGTTTTGACAGGGATGTATTTTCTTGTTAAACAATGGTCATATATCTACGTACCTTTCCTGTGACGGTCCCATTCATTGAACTCAAACCTCTTGTCCGTATACTGGACGCCAGCAGCTGCGAAGAGCATTCGGCAAATCTCGGCTCGACCGCGCCCATTGAAGTAATATAAAGTATAGTTAGGCATATCGCACCTGAAACAAAATCCCCGATATGAGACAGGTATTTAGAAAGTTAGTCGATGTACGTTTGACAAAAGTGAATGCTAGTCACAAACTGTCAGCCTCTCCCATTCCCACAGGTTTTATACAGATCTCTACGTCATACATAATCACCAGTTGTCTTCTATGATAGGCTTAATCGGAGCCAAATTCAAGGACAAATGGTTTAATATTCTTTTTTACCCAAATCTGACAATTTATTGCCGTTGCATTGTCTGGCGACCAAAAAATTCATTTTACGTAAAATGTCTTATGTCTTCGCGATTGGTAACAATTATAAGAAATGTTTATATAGATATATCTTGCATGTCGATTTCGCTGATTGCATTCTGTGTATTCATTAAGGTTAATGAGATAATTGTATATATCCTTAGTTGGAAAATACGATAGGCCAAGCTTGGTCAACGAGGGAATACTTAGCATCAAGTTTAAGACCAACTAGTGAATGATTCACCTGAGGGTAAAATAAATTATTTAGGGGCTCGGTGAAGGGACGAAGGGGTTAATTCACTCTAATATTAATATTTTCTTCTGTAGTTACAAGGCACACACAAGTAATCAATGATCTCTACTTTTTATCAGTCTGATTCATATAAAATATTATGTTTTGAAAACTAACATGAAGTACGATACATACTATACAAACAGCAAATATTTAATCAAAATGTGACCCATTTGCTGTAATAGCCTTTGCTATTCATCTTTTAATAATAATACTCCATCACAGTAAAAAAGAATTACATTCAGAATGAGTGGTCACATATTCAGTAAAAGTATGGATTACAATTTTCATATCATTAAACCTTTTATTGTGGATGTGAAGTTCAAAATGCTCGAAAACAAAACAATTTGCCGGTTAAAAATCAACTGAATATGGAGAGTTGCAAACCTTGGGAGAAGTTCAGAGATCAGGAGAAAGAGTTCTACCTGAGAATACTGAAAAAAAAGTCTATCAGCGCTTAAAAAACACGACCTTCTCTTCCCGTTTGATACAGAGAAATCTAAGGCTGTTACACATAAGAAGTCATTTATTTTTGAAAAGTAAGACGATACTTAATGATAAAAGGTAGAATCTTTATATTGATATAGCTTACATTTCGAATTCGCTAATCGTAATCTACGCATTCATTAAAGTTAATGAGATAAGTGTAGATAGTTGGGGAAAGTGTCAGTCCAAAGTGACATGATCAAATGAGAAAAATATTTAGAATCAAGTTTAAATGCCAAATGATTCACCCGTACTCCGTTCATTCCTGAAAATTTCTGGTGGATCTCAGGACTGCAAACGTGATAGTTGTTTGATAGATAACTAACTGAATTGAGACTTTAAAAGTAATTGAAAACTAATTCATGAGGTTGACACACGTTCAACTCTCCTCCTTTACCAGGACCTCGGACCAGCTATGACAATCGTCGTACTGCAGTTAATTTTTTCTCTTACAGTAAATCTCTCTTAGATACACTGCCTTAAAAGGCCGACAGGTTCAAACTGCCTTGTTATTTATCTTCAGCAAAGGTCATAATTTGATTCATATCTTCCCTAAGAAGGCATTAGCGTAAAGTGATAATGAAGAGCCCCGTTCAAAACCCGAACTCATTCCGCCTATTCAACTTTTAGTATTGGCAACTGTTATTTTAATCTGAACCTCCAATCATTATGCTGATGTCTACTATTTAGAATTGCAGTACCACCCACGATGGAATCTGCTGTAGTTGTAGAATGCGAAGAATTATAAAGATCGTAATAAGTTTAGAAAATGCTGAACAAGGTTGTCAACTGACAGTATAACTAAAATGTTTTTTAAGGCAGGGTTGAAAACTTGTGGCATTATTTTATGAAGATATGAATCCAACAGTAATAGAGTAAAGCAGAGAAGAAAGACCGACCACTTGCGTTTGGAATATCATCAGAGTAACTGAAGTGTTAAATGCTTGTATATAGTGCAGCAGTTCTCAACCGATGTGCCGCGGTACGTTAATGTGCCACAGACCAGCCGGAGGTGTTGCTGCAGGAGATTTGAGGGAGGTCAATCCTCCCTCTAATGTTGGACTGGGTTCTCATTACGATACAAAAAAGAAAACAAAAAACAACAACAACAAAAAAGAACAGCATTTTAATAGGTTTTGGCATTGCAGCTACTTCATAGTGAATTGATAACAGGTATGCAGAAAACTTTCATAATCTGTTGGAAACTATGATCAACGATATATTTTTAGCGATGTATATGTATATATATATTCTCTGTTTGACTTTTGAACACGTGATAATCGTTCATTTTCTTTTAATTGATCCGATATATCCTTTAATAGCGATGGTTCGACCATAATGTTCCTTTCTCACTGTGCCATGAGACGAAAAGGGTTGAGAATCACTGATGGAGTGTATTATTTCGTGGAAAAATCATTGGAGAGAATCATTCACATGAGGGCGTATGGAATTTTTTTGTAGCGATTACAACTTGTTTAACTTGATATCCATATTTCTCTATATGTAATGTTTTTCTATACTCAGAGAGAGCCATACTTATGTCTTGATTTTTGAAAGACAGTGGAAAAGGAAATTTCATAGGATTCTCGTGTGATATTTTCAAGATTCACTGAAATACAGGTACACACATAAATCTTTAAACAATGGGCGGCCTATTACTTTTTAAAATTCTGGCTCTATTACGACCTGACAATTGAATTGGTGCATTATGTAGCCAAAATAATAATCCATTGATTTAATGGGTTGATAGGGGCTAACCGGTGTTCGTTAATGTTGGAAGTCTGTTAAATCAAATGTTACCCATAAAAGCGAATTCAATTCAAAGTTACTAATAGTAAAGCAAAATAGCTTCAATAGAACTTAAAATAGGAATCCGTCGAATTATGATACAAAACCGATGATCTTTGCTAAAGGAAAGCGTCCAGCTTTAGTTGTTTGCCCTATCATGTAGAGGTGAAGAAATTTCTCAGCTACATAATCTTTTGAAATGTGCTTCATCGAAGGACTGGTTTCAGTTAGCTAGTAAGCAAATGTGATACACAATAACTTGGTAAAAAGCATGTAGCTTCAATAATTTGTCTCTATGATATTGTTCTTGATTGTATATTTCTGAACTGCAAAAAATGTTTACAGAAAGGGACAATTTCTGGGTCCAAAAATGTTCTTATAGTGGATTACAGTGTCCATAAGATTCCTCATTTCTGGACAGTGGTAATTTTCCCTCGATACCCCCTTCTGCATTACCATGCGAAGCCCCATCCAAAATTCCTTCTTCATTGAGGATTTGGTAGCCAGGATTTCCTACGGGTTTTTCTTTTTCATGGTAGTGCTCAAGACCGTCTTCAGTTGTTTTCTAACAGCCTTTATTTTCAAGGATGATTTGAAAATCGCATACCTCGAATCCGGATCATTGTTGCGTGATACCTCCTTCCAAACCTTCTACGCCTTGTATAGAGCTGCATATTTAATTCTAAAATTTCCTGACTTGTTATGTATCTCCTTCCATTTTTTGCAAGATAGTTTTTCTTATACTACCTTTTAAAGGATGCAGTTATACCTGGGGCCATTGAATAAGTGAACTTGTGCTAGGAAGCAAAGAAGATATTTGATTTTGCAATCTTGCTAAGTTCTCAGTATTAAGATGAACAGGGGTGTTGTTAAAATGCAACTCAGCCTTTGCATAATTGGAGAATACTTTCAGAACTTCTGACTTGGAGTCTATTGCCACAGCGATGACGTGGCTGAAGAACTATATATAGAGAAACATCTCTGACATTGTATTCTTTTGGCTGGTGTGAATACCAGGCAAGTGATTCATAAAGAATGAGTTGCTTGTTTGTTTTCCCAATTACTATAACATGACCAGTCCATTGCCATTTGAATGGATTCTATGATACCTCCAACTCCTATTTTATCTTCAATTTACTGAGTTATCTTGTGATCTCTCGATGTGATGTCGAGCATGATTCTCTCCAGTGCATTGAGTTTGAAAGTCAATTTGTTGGTTATGTTCCATGTTTTAGATCCAAAGGTGACTATCGGGAGACTGCAATGGTTTTAGACTCTTTTTAGGATTGATTGGATTTTCTCAATTCTGAGGGTTGAGGTTGATCTTCTGAATGCTTCCCAACCTAGAGTGATCTTGATTCCTATCGTTGTGTCTTTGTTCTCAACATGTTTGTGGTACATAACCTTTGTTTTGCTGAATTTCATGTGATCACCGAAGTACAATAGAAATCATACAATTTGCAACTTGGAAGTAAAAAACCTCTACATTCCTTTGTAGATAATTGATATATCAGTCTCTGTTCCATGTATAATAATGCATTTTATCCCTTATAATATTGCATAGCGGATATCCACTCAATTAATATCTAAGATGCTTTTTGCTTAATTATTCTGTATTTGTATAAATGAAAATTTTAGATTGGTATGATTAGTTATTTAGGGGTTTATTAATGAATCATTTCACGACCTCTCTTGGTCGGGCGAAATGTATAATCTGACTCGAGGCTGGAACCAAAGGTGCCATAAGATCGGTTATGCACTTATGATAATTTTGCATGTATAACTCTGAGAGACTGAAATACCCTGCAACAGTTCAAAAAGCACCGTCGCAGAATGCCTTCTATGTTTGGAACCTTCAGTTTTAGACCTTGTATGAAGCAGTCTCGGATATTTATCCCAAAATTTTTAATGCAAGCTGTCATATAAGAAGTGAGAATATAGAAAGATGATAAATACGCCAGAACATTGATCCGCTCTTATGATTTTATACATAGCTTAAAAACGCAAAGAGGGCGCATTCTTTCCCAACCCGGTTGTCACTTAAAATGGAGGAGAGTAATTTTACATACAGTTTCTATGCAAGGGAGGTAATAATCAAATCCGTCCAAAAATTTAAACATCACTTCTCCTGTATCAATACATACTCTTCAAAAAATATCGTCGGAATCGATGGTAAATTTTGAAGGAATTGTGTCGACAAACACGAGTTAATACCTAAATGTATGAAATAAATTAAAATGCACATTTTGAACTCCAAAGTCTGAGTGCATAGTTCAAGTCCCACAGAATATCATTAAAATTTACTGAACACTTTTGGAGGTATAGTTTGATATAGAGAATACAGAAAGATTGAAAAATGGACAAACGGATTCCAACAAGAACTTTGTTGGCAACCCCCTTCCCCAAAATACTAAAGGAATAAATAAAATTCTGGCAGTAGATTTAGCGTCAGATCTAGTGAAGACAGGTACTAAAAATTGATAATTTAATGATTGTCTACGAACATAAATAAGTCTGTATTATCTATAACTTTGAGAAGAGTCATTAACTTACTACTTTTTTTTTGACAATTGAAACTCTTCGACTTATCTTCTTCAGGTGTAAAATGTATATATCCATCAGGAGAGTTTCTCTTCTCTCCCAATAGTTTAAAGCAGATGTTTAATACTGTGTTTTTGCTTTGAACCATCGAAACAAGACATCGATAGGAGAGACTATCTTACTTTTTACACCTGAAGATAGCCGAAGAAATTAATATTCTTTTTTTTTTTTGGTTGGTATATCGAAAAAGTCTGTTACGTAATGATGGTAAAGGCATTTATTGTACAATAGATACTTGTTCTCCAACACAGTATCCTTCCTTGTCAATGCACTTAACCAAAAGATCCTTTATTGTTCCGATAGAAAACAATCAAAAATTCAGATTGGATTTCAACTTACAACTACGCGTCAGGCAATGGTTTTATTGATATAAACTCTTATATCCAGCTGAAATAAATCTTATCTAAAATATCAATTTTATCAAAAAAGTCACGATATTTGAGAGTCATGCAATACGTAGAGTTCTGTGACCCCAAAGTCTCTTGGGCCGGTATTGAGTTCAACACAGGGTGGGATGAAGGACAACGGAGACATGGACGTCACGGAGACATGGCTAGGGTCTAGGGTGATGTTGGGTGTATTTGTCGCGTCAAAGCACTTCCCTGGGTAGCGGCAAAAATCTTACGACAAAGCGACGAGAAAGGACAGAAGTTTTCTTCATCGTTCTCAGTAAAGAGCTGGTCTGCATTTAGCAGTCTTCCACTGAGTCGATTATGTTCGTTCAAATAGTTCCATTGAAACCAAAATGCAGGGTTATCCGATAATACAATATCTGGTAAATATAACGGATGAGTAAAAGCTTCTAAGCCAAGATTTATCTATCTATCTATCTATCTATCTATCTATCTATCTATCTATCTATCTATCTATCAGGAATATCTGAGAGGGGTTTTGCAAACTAGCTATTTCTGTTCTGGGAGATGCATAACATAAGGTGCGTTTAGTTTAAAATATCTCCATTCACTCTTGTTCGTATTGTAGCTGCTATCATATTGGATATTTTTTACTTTTAAAATTTTTTTTTTAGAGATTTTAATATTTAAGAACAAAGAATATAATCAAAATTTTGGGCGTCATATGCTTTTTAAAAATGTTAATAAAGGTAAGAATCCAACTCAAACGCAAAATATAATGTGTGCGATTCAGGTGAATGGGTTTAGAATGGAAAAAAGAGTTTGCAAATTTTACAAGTATGCAAAAGTTCCAATCAGAAAACTGTAATACAAGTGCATGATAGAAACTGACATCAAAACTGTTTCTTCAGTTTTTAAATTGTTCTGGCTGGCTAACTCAATATCATGTGTGCTGACTACAGCTTTTTAAAAAACTAAAATGGCAATGGGCTGGCCATGTTGCAAGAATGAAAGACAGCCGATGGATACCACGTCTCAAAACATGGATCCCCAGAGATCACATAAGAAACCGAGGCCGACAGAATACAAGATGGAGAGAGGAACTAGATAAATTCGGGAAATACTGGCTCCGCGATGCCCCTGATAGGGAATAGTGGCGAATCCTGGGGAAGGTCTATGTACAACGACGGATGTTAAAAGACTGATGATGATGATGATGACTGCAGCTCAGCATTTATTCTTCATTATGTCTGAAAGAATGCTTATTTTGTTTTTAAAGCCCCAGTCTCAATAGGTTTTTAGTGGGGGTCCAATCTGCAATCTTTATTTATGTAAATTTGATCCCTTACTTTATGTTTATTGGTATCAACTTTTATTAAATTTTTACTTTTGTTTCTTGGGTAATTCTGACTTTTTTAGTTATCGATGCTATTCACAGAACTATTTACACCAAGAGGTGAAAGAAGTTACTCATCAAATGAGCAATCTTTCTTCCAATGTTTTAATTGATTTCCCCCAACATAGCACGATGCAAACAGACATTGGCCATGTGACAGTTTCTATCGACTGACGAACCAGACCTGTTCAATATCTATCCGTTGAAGAAGAAAGGTGTTGTGAACTTTTGCAAACTTCTACTGTTTTTTTTTTATGGTAGGCACATTTGGTTATGTCTCTGACTTCCATAGAAATTGTTTCGTTGGTTTTATCGATGCCAAACTTCAGGTCAAACTGGAAAGAAAAACTCTTTCCTTCTCAAATGTAATGCTGACACACGCTAGCCAACACCTCTCTCGAGACGTGCCCAGAGATGTCAAATAATATACACGTGAGGAGATCGAACGCTGTCTTGACCGTCTTTACAACAAACGCAGCTATTTTCTGTCAGCCGAAACCCACAACAGTGAAATCTCCACCGGAAACGCCTCGAGTGTTTTCATATCACTTCTCAAAACTAAATAAGAAAACATGGTTTAACTTTACAAAGATAATCTGTTCGTCTTTCATTATTACTAGTAAATACCCGTTTCATAGCTCTAAATCTGTATGTTTATACAGTAATTTGAAAGATTGATGCAAGGTATTGCTAATTAGATATTTTGAATTCGTTTTTTTTTCACAGAAATCTCCATCGACATATCAGCAACGGTACATGCAGCAGGAGTAGATTTAATTAAGTCATCTGCAGCCAGCGAACTAACACATGTACACACTGAGCAAAACAGCCAAGTTTGTTATCAAGGGCCAGCATTATACTTTCTCTTTTTTTTTTTGTTTCTAGAATATAACTGACAACTCGTAAGATAGTAAAGATTTTAAATTGTTGACGAGTATTTTCTTTTTCTATCTAAAAAATTTAACTGAAAATCAAGATGGGAGAAAATATTGGTCAAAACTATAACTACTACTACTACTACTACTACTACTACTACTACTACTACTACTACTACTACTACTACTACTACGAATAATAATAATAATAATAATAATAATAATAATAATAATAATAATAATAATAATAATAATAATAATAATAATATGCGAGGAACTGCACAGATACTGGGGAAAGTGCTAGAAATATAAGGACTGCAACACTAAATGTTTGCAGTGGCCTAACAGAGGAAGGAAAATGAAAGCGGAAATGTAAACCTCAGCCCTGCATGATAGGTGAGGGAGAGAAAAGATGCTGGCTGAAGACCTGAGGAGACTTATTGTCACTCAGCCTTCAGCAATGACCACCGGGCAACCGGTGTGAAATTATAAACCACAGTATTACTGTGGTCTATGAGAACCAGGAGAGGGGGGGGGCTGGAGACTTGAGGAGACTTGTTGTCACTCAACCTCCAGCGGTAACCACCAGGCAACTGGTGTGAGATTGCAAAATAATAATGATAATAATATCAGCATCTTCAAATTTGTTTCAAATTTAAATTTAAGATATACAACAAATGAAAAATGTTCAGTTTAGTTTGAACGTGTTTTATTATATTCATTATATCATATTTTACGAGAACAATAACAACAACAACAGCAACAACAACAACAACAACAACAATAATAATAATAATAATTATAATAATAATAATAACAATAATAATGATGCTTCCTTTATCAAAAAATCAAATATACTATATTGTTGTTACCACTATTACTCCTATAAAACCAATAACAAATTAATTGCTTGTAGAGATCTGAGAAATTAAAAGTCACATTTACAGTTGGATTTCAACTTTCACAAAATGTCCGTTCGATGAAGGCAGCAAGTACTGATTTGCAGGTTTCTTTGAAGGAAAAAGGACGAAGGTTCGAGTCTCGCTCATCTTTTATTTCAGTTTCGCGCTGTTCGCTTCCTGCCATGCATTGATTGGCTGAGTGGATTTATGTGATAAAAAAGAACCTAGAAATTTTGACAGAAAATACTGGTTTAGAATTAATAATGATAAAAGTAATTAACAAGGTTTCATCCGATGAAAAAGATCATTTTTAGTTATTACTTTCATTTGCCATTATCACCGTAAGAGGTTATTTTTCAGAATTTTTTTTTAATAAAGGTACTGGAAAGTAACTCAGGGCGTTATTTATTGAGCATTTAACGCCACCAAAAATTGAACATATATTCTTTCAGTGTTTAGCTTTTAATCATGATAGTTTTTTTTTCTTTCCAAGGTCTTATTGTAGAAGATGAGTAACAAACCAATCGAAGGGTCATATCCGTCATTGTGTGCTGTATGAATCTTGTCAGAGTAACAATTCAATAACAACAACTAAAAGGATTTTCAGTGTTTATCCAAGTGAACTAGATTTTTATCTTGGTTCACCGAATTTGGTGCAAGCAGTTTTCAACATCTGCAGTACCTATCGTTCTGAAGGGCCATTGGAGCAAGACAACGACCAGCTGAACTCACTTGCAGAGGCAGATCATCCTCAAACCATTGAGGAATTATGGAAAAAAATGAACCCAAACTGTTCCACTTTAGAAAAGCATCTTAAACAGATCAGGAATATCTATGAACTTGCATCTGGGAATAGAACCCAACGAACAGCGATCAAGAATATTTACGGAGAGGGCCGTTTCTGGGGACGAAAAATGGGTTCTGCAGGAAGCAGATGAACCCATCTCCAGACCAGAAACTAGTTCCTATTCCAAACAAGTCAAACATTGGTGATCAGACTCCATCGTACGAAGAGGACAATGAGAGTTTCGTTTCAAAACCGACAACTGTGTTGAATAAAAATGGCGATCATGTAATTTATTAGACTATGAATGTTTCCTCATGAAATTTTTTTTTTCTTTTCCTAAGATGAAAAATTATATCACTTTTTGGTACACCTGGAAAGTTTCTCCACGTAAACAGTTATAAAGTAAGTGTTGCTTAGTCTGGCGCATTGCTCACTCATTAGGACACTCGAAAAGAACGAACTCACTTAACTGGCGAGTTGATCTTCGAAATTTGTTTTTTTTTGCACGATAGGCCCAAAACTTTCAACCCTTTACCGGATTTTACCGATTATACTTTATTTTACCGATTATTAATAAGAATTTTCTTAGAATATGTGGATTTTGCCGAAATTTCTCGCCAAGAATATCTATGAATGCGAAAATAACATGGAAGACGTTAGTTTTCATGTCTCTACGTTTTGAGCGATTAAGGAACATATTTGTCGTGCGTTTGGCGAGGATTTTCTTCAGATCTTGATCTCAAACAGTCAATACCGACATGGTAATGTAGTCATCCTGTAGGAAATTCTATGTTTGGTCATTCACTTATTTATCATAGGACTTTGTTACTGTTGAAAGGATAGTTTTCAGTTCATTGATATTTATTGATAATAAAGTGCCGCGGCTTTCTAATGACTGAGCATACGTGAAAATAACTTTAGCGAATCGACAGATAGGAGTTTCGTGGAGGGGAAAGACGCTTAACACTAAAAAGCCTCGCCAGCGCTCAATTGGATGACCGGTCATAGTGCCAGCAATGCAAAGAAAACAATACAAAAAAAAACATTTATATCACTCAATCATTCAAAAAGTACCACACCCATTGATATCAAGTCTTTTTGTAAAGATCAGAATAATAATTCTTTACTATATTATTATTATTTTCTCTTTTATTACTTCATAAGCATAAAGTTGTTAAAAGATGATTCGTCACATTTCCCCAATGGATGAGATGTCTGAACATATCCACCACAGTGATATTTTTATGCATGATATTTTTTCATTAAATTCAAATACATAGAAATTCTTCCATGATCAAATAGATAATTGAAATTGAAAAAAAAATGTTCAAAATTGAAACAAAAAAATATACCATAAGAGGTTAAACCGCTTGGAATTTTTATATATCTAAAAGGTGACCCATTCAAATACTGATCAGACTCAACGTTGTTCAACTTCGTTGATGTAACAATAATCTTTGTTTCAAACGAGGTTAGACTGCAACAAAAATATTCATTAATACCCGTGAAAAAATTCAGATGTATCTTAATTTCTTTGAAACTGACTTTGAAAAAGACTTTGTGAATTTGATTCAGTTGAAGAGTCCATAGTTCATATAATTTGTAAAAGGTATTTAATCTCATGGACAAAAGAACAAAAAAGCCACATTGCTGATGATATAAGCACATTAACTTTGTATGGTTTGTTATCAGATTATATACATTGGGAGATCCGATGGGGTTCGATCCCACTAATAGCAGCAAGCAAGATTAGTTTGCTGATCTTTGACATTCGACATGTGTCCTGATTTTTTTCAAATAATCACTTAGCATAATTTGTATCAATAGTGGAAGGTGCTATCAGGATTGAAATCACTATCAAAGGCCAACAAGATAAGGCTGCTGATTATTGCTATACGATGTACTCCCGAGTCCATTTTTTCATAATATTCTTAATAATTCATAATGCAAATTGAATTCATAAGCAATTGCAAGCTAGATTAACTTGCACATTATTGCCTCACACCATATGTCCGAATCCATTTTTTTTCAAATCATTTATTACTATAGCTATTTTATACCAGACGATTAATAATTTGAGATTAAATGAGGATCGAAGCCGCAACTAATGACCTACAGGTGTAGCTTGCTGCCCACTGCTTCACAGCGTACGTTCCTTTTCTTTTTATATTTGTTGGGAAAAATACGGATATATTTGGATTAATGTATTCTTTTTCGTTCATTTAATTGCTCGGGGAATAATCCTGTTTCATGGACAGCAAATCAAGAAAATCACTCTGTTTATTATTAGAATAGATAATGTTAGTATAATCGTCAAGTCATCAATTTCAGTGATCATCATAAAGTCATCTTGTCACAATAAGGTCGATGTTTTCACAGACATATCAACTTCCAGAAACAGACCTAATTATAATACCAACAAATACAATAACGTTCCCATCATAATCTAATGAATAGAAATGATAGCTCCTTATTAGTCAAGTAAGGCATCTTATCTTCCTCTCATAATAAAATCCCCTGTAAGCGTTGTTTTTCTAATTATAAATTCCCAAATTGACTTTATTAATTATAAGTTTCAATTTCAACTTTGATAAGATCACACTGCGATTGGTCTTGGGATTATTATGGAAAATTTCCAACTTTTGGTTTGCTGGGTGAGGGAGTTCAAGCAGGATTGGGACTGGGTTTAATTCAGGTTGATTTGTGGAAAGGCAATTACCATTAATTTATAGGGAAATATTTTTCAGTGTCCCCGAAACCAAACAAAAGAGAGCTACAATGATTACAGAGAGTATTTAGAATTACCAAAGTTTTTATACATGTGTTATACTTTCGAATAGCAGAGAAACTAAAGAAGGATCTCTTCTTGACATTATTTTAATTAGAGAAAGATTGATTGTCAATGGTCAGGTATCAACGCAAACATTTCTAATGGAATAGTTATATATATATATATATATATATATATATATATATATATATATATATATATATATATATATATACATATATATATATATATATATATATATATATATATATATATATATATATATAATGGTACACACACACACACACACACACGCACACACACACACTCATGCACACAGCACAAATTACTGAAAATGGGAATACCTCCCCAAACATGTCTAGACCATCAATGAAAACCTTTACGGATAAATAAACCTAGTTTTCATACACTTTCACTCCTTGGTCTGTCTCACTTCTTATAGTTCAAATTATATATATATATATATATATATATATATATATATATATATATATATATATACACACACACACACACATACACACATACTTTGGATGAGCTGATGATCATATCATTCTTGAAAATCACGAAGAAATGGTCATAAATCGATTCTAGCATTAATAACAAGGTCATTATATGCATAATGTAAAATGCTTTACCAATTATTTTATTCCAAAAATGCGGTAAAAATCAGAGAGACTAGGTTGTCAGGAATCAGAAAGTGTTTTAGGTAGTAATTCCCTGGGAAGGTTATTGGAAGAGACGGGGAAAAAGTTGAGAAATAAGATATACAACGGCTCATTACAGTGACATCCGCGAGGATAAAGTAATGGCAAGCACGTCTGCCCCTTCTGCAGAAGGTTTTCGGTTAGATTCCCAATAAGAGTGATGAGTTCGAAAAACTCTTCATTGCGAAAATCTCTCTGTGATAATTGAGTACACTCAGCTTATTTAAGGCGAAACTATCCCTCTAGTCCTGCCACAGAGATTGCAATAAAAAATTTAGGTATAATGTCCAAGCTTGACCAGACTTGAGACTGGCAAAGATCACTAAGCTAATGCATGCAACAAAAACCGGCACTTCGTCACTGGCCGCCTCATCGAACTCCATTGGGGGTTCTCCCCCAAGAGCCGTGACGCTTCACATTACATGACAGAAGAAGCAATACAGTGTTCTTTTTGCAAAATTTCAGAATGCATAACTATCAATTTTTTGTCAGTATCGTATTTTACCTATGTATTGAAAAGCATGATGGCACTTGGGAGATAAACCTTAATGGAGTATGACATCCGGTGTCTGGTTGAGAGCAGGACTTTATACCTGCAAGGTTTTATAGCCAACC
Source organism: Thysanoteuthis rhombus (assembly GCA_963457665.1). Classification (NCBI taxonomy): domain Eukaryota; kingdom Metazoa; phylum Mollusca; class Cephalopoda; order Oegopsida; family Thysanoteuthidae; genus Thysanoteuthis; species Thysanoteuthis major. Next base: position 19,327,202 of record OY735237.1, on the reverse strand, counting down.
CTTTAGCATGACCTGAGGAAAACGTCCACCATGATCACACAGTCAAAATTTTTGACTAGACAAACTTTCAATCTGATTGAAACTTAGTATTTATTTCTCAATTTTGAAAAAAAGGTAAATTTTGCCAATTAGGCGTAAGATATTGATGTTTTCTATGTTTAGTTTTATCTGGTGCAAAGCGTAAACCTGAGAAAACCCATTGAAGATCTAATCAATCAAAGATTTTCAACAAAATTACCATAATGAGCGGCTCATTGATATTTGCTAAGGTCAGCTTAGTCTGAGACAAGACAGGTTAGAGTATCCATTTAGGATGAATTTTACAACAGTATAGTCATACCCAGACCTACGCTCGGCTGACTCCATTCTCTCTGATTGCAGATAAATCCCCAGAAGAGCTTAAAGTCTATCAACAATGGATTACAGAAATTTCAACTATTTCAATAGCTAGACTGCGAATGACGAAAATTCCTGCCATGTCATGGCTAACTTCCTATACAGGGCGCTGTGTATATGCCATGTTTGTGTCAAATTCCCCAGACATGGAAGGTGAGGTGGAGAGAGTAAAAAACAGACACTTTGTTTGGTTGAACTAATGACTTGGTAAAAAAATGTAATGGATGACATCTGTTCCTTTCTTTTGGGGAAAAAAGAAAATCAAAGATGAATATACGATGTAGAGTTTCAGATAAAATGTATGTGCCATTATATCGTATCTCACACAGTGCGAATATTTCACCCCACCCAATAATGATCGATTTCCATCCAGATCTATCTGCGTCCATTTACAAACCACTGTTCCACGGTGAAATAACTATTGATATCGATAAGTAGTACTTGCAGAGTTATTGCTAGTGGAAAGAGTTCCATTTTCAAAAAAGCACCACAATAGTGCTTCTATGCTAGAGTTGGTTATATCCACGAAATCAATCTGGATCAAGGTTATTAAATAGCTGGATACTTTTTTGGTATGTTTCGTATATATGTACGTAAGTATGAGTTATAAGCATTCAATTCAATATTAAGTATGAGCATTTTATAAAAAACAGTGGGACATTATTTAAAAAGTGCTTTGTTTAATTTATTCCACCTTTTAGTTGAAGGACATTTGGGTTTTGCTTTTGTTCAACAAAATATTTTTTTTTCAAAATAATCAGTTTGTCTTATTGTGAATCTGTTGATTATATCAAGATAACTTTACGTAAAAGTGCAATCATTTCCAATTTTGACAATAATCCAAGCCTAATTATTCTCAAAATAGAATCTGGAGACAATAATAGCCGGAGATCTTCCAATTAACTCAGTCTAATTGCTGTCATAATAACATGTATGTCAGGCCATAGATTTAAAAAAAAAAAGAATAAGCATTTGGCTTACAAACAATGATTAAATTTAAAAAAACAACATGTCTGCGATCTGCTTATTATTTAAATTTGTCTGATATCATTATACGACTCTAACTTAGTAGATGTCTGAGAGGGTTGACTTTGTCTGGTACAAGGCCAGAGTAGAAGCGCTCTTTGTGTGGATTTAACATCAATACTACCAATGGTCAGGTGTGACTGGCCACTACAAGGCCAATTCTTTAAAACGATGATTACGACAACTTTTGTATTATATGTAAATGATTAAGAAAATCTATATTTTTGCATGAATGTATTTAATCATTAGAATAAAATAGACCCGTCTGTATCTGAATGATGAATTGTTTTTAATATCTGAGACTTGTCAATTTAGCTCGATCAATAAGAGAGCCTCCTGGCAATTATATAGTTGTGAATGTTTTTGTCTATATCATGGTATGAAAACAATGTCAACGCGAGAGTTTGTACTTGAGTTTAACAATTAGGTCTCTACGGCATATTTTCATGCAGATATGCATTAAATTCAACTCAGTTTGATACAAAGCTGAATAGAAGTGCTTCACGTATAGATTGACGAGTCTTGCAAGACTAGATAACTGTCTCACAACGATGCCGACCGTACGAGGTCCATCCCGAGACTCTAGAGCCATTTGATGTCAAGGAATAAAGGCTGAGTTACGCCAATGGCAACATAATCCCGTTCCGAGTACTTAACTCAGGGCCTAACACACTGATTTTTGCTCAACTTCCACTTTTCAAAACAGTATTCAAAGTCCTCTTTCTTATTGCGTTTTCCTTAGCTTCATCCACAACCTGGTCACGTTTTAGCTTTGGCAGGAGCAAATAATGGTAAGATACTAGATCTGGACTGTAAAGGGGTTGACAGTCCGAGATGATGTAATGTTTCGAAGAAAGAAATCTCCAAGAGACGTGATATTTGACTTCCTCCGGTATTGTTAATGCTAAAATCACACAAGCTCACTTAATAATAATCCCACTGGCAACTGAGTTGCCCAACTGATGGGTTTGTATTCAGGCCGGTAAGACACGGTTCTCTCTGATTAACTGACCAATTATATGCGCGTCATGCAATCGGTTCTCAGAATATTCAAAATGGCTGTGTACTTTCCAGACAGCCCTCGTACGTACATCATCAGTGTTTTAACGTCCGTCGTTGGACATAAACCTTCCCCAGCATTCGCCACATTTCTCTATCATGGGCGTTGCGGTGCCAGTGTTGCCTGAATCTGTCTAATTCATCTCTCCATCTTTTGTTTTGTCGGCCCCGGTTTCTTATGTGATCTCTGGAGATCTATGCTGTGAGTCGTGATGTACATCAGTTGTCTTTCTTTCTTGCAACATAGCCAGCCCATTGCTATTTGAGTTTTTTGATAGTTTCTATGATGTCACGGACACCCGTTTTCTTCCTTATATACTGTGCTGTCTTATGATCTCTCCATGTAAGGTTAAGCATGATTCTCTCATGTGCACGTTGCATACTTCTCAGTTTGTAGGTCTGTCTCTCGGTTAAATTCCATGTTTCAGCTCCATAACTGACTATCGGGAGAATGCATTGGTTATCTGGGGTACGGTTTAGACTGTCCGAAACACGACAAATCATGGAGAATATTGAGAGAGCAGTTGCTTGGTTGTTGAAGATCTTCCCTTGCAGGGAGAAGTTGAAATGCTTGGAAAGGTTTCCAGTTGTAAAGAGGCCTGCTGGATAAGCTGGTTTATTTAACTTCTGTAAAGAAACCTTCTGATTTTTTTCCCGTCCGATTTGGTGCACATGTCGAACAACTGGTCAATGTTAAGTTCTTCTGCATCCCCCCAAGTTCTCTTGCATGTGCCTACCCCGACAACTGGATGCCGTCCATCACAGAATGACATCCACATCTTAAAGGCTCTCATTTCCTTTTCGTAATTTTTGGAACCAATGTTGAACCATATGTTTGTTGACAGTCGCTTGGCTAAATAATCGTTGATATTAGAAGCAGTTTACATAGCTTTTTGTCCCGTTTTAAACTCATACGATAAAATTGAACGGATTTGCTTTTTCCCGACCTTTGATTTGACAGACTAAAGAGAAAACAGAATGAATAGCGAGAAGAAAACGTCTTACTTAAATGAATTGGGCGGACAAATGGAGTACTCCATGAACATTGTAGAAGATTATTCTGTTCCCAAATAAGCATCCTGCTTCCCAAAAAAGGAGTGTTATTTTGGCAGCAACTTAATAGTTCAATAAATTGATTTGCCTTGAGCGAGAATGATTTATTTTTGTGCCATGAAGAAAAGAAAAAAAGTTTTTAAACACTAATCGGTCCTTTATGTGGAACATGTTCCTCTAGTTGTTTTAACGAACTACAGTTGGTGGTTGCACGAGTGAAAGAAAAAAAACAAAAACACTGAGAGACTCTTCTGAGATTCCGTTATTATCGCATAAAATTCTGTACTGGGAACTTTTGCATCAACATAATATATATATATATATATATATATATATATATATATATATATATATATATATAGCCATCCTGAAGAGTTATAATACAACGAAACAGCTGTTTGTAGATGACACAAAATCAACGTTTCCTTATTCAGGGTTGAACACCCTCTAAGTGAAGTAACTCGTTCATTACAAGCTTATGCAATGCTCTTCCAACATGAAATGAAGCACTCTGGTGGATGAGGAAAATGTATGATTAATATATCGCTTAAATTCAACCTCACTGACCGTCCAGTTCCGTGGAGTAGAGGGAGGATACCAGCCTTCGGGTCTGAAGCTAAGGTTTTGATCCTGCATCGTTGTACTGGATGGGATAATGGATAGTGTATAGCCACACTGAAGAGTTGTAATACAACGGAACAGCTTTCCATGGATGACACATTAATAACGCTCCCTTAGTCAGGGTTAAGCACTCTGTAAGTGAGTTAACTCGTTCATTGTGAGATTATGCAATGCTGTCCCAACATGGATGGAGCACTCTGGTAGATGAGGAATATATACGATAAATATATCGCTTAATTGCAACCTGGAAGACAGCATTCGCTAACATATTGTAGTGAGAACTTTTGCCACTACCCTTTGAGAGGAATTACTTTTCGAGCAAGAATGCGAACAGCTAAGAAGGACAACTACGAAGTAGACGTAGGGAAATAGGATGTTTAAGTAAGCAATGATATCAAATTCAAATTTCCTGAACGTTTATCGAGGGCATAGATGATACATCAGATACACATATACATGTGCACGCACGCACACACATACACACACACATTCTGTGTAAATGAATATATCACTTAAATCAGCCTTACTGACCGTCCAGTTCCGTAGTCCAGAGGTAGTATATTGGCCTCCGGGTCTGAAGTGATGGTTTCAATCCTTCCTTGCGTTACTGGATGGGATAATGAGAAGTCTATAGCCACACTGAAGAGATGAAATAAATCGAAACAGCTGTCTATGGATGACACAATAATATAAATATTGATATAGATATATCGTTATAAACGGCCACAGCCAATGATAGATATAATACAAATATACTAATAAAAACTTTCCAATCAAAATAGTCTTTTATTAGAAACAACATAATTTTGGCCAAACGGCTTTTCAAAGTGGCAGAAGCTGTAAGACAAGAAAAGATAACATAAGGTATTTTGTAAATCAAAGGTTCATCTAGGGTTAAGTTGGGTTGCATTATCTATTGTCAGGAATAAGTGTCCGATAACTAGGAGCAGGCTGCTCGGTTGATAATAGTAAGTAATAAGGTGATAATTACTGCTGGAAAGTACAGGCAATCGGGAGGGAGAAAGAAGGTGTAGGAGAGAAAATCTGGGTGAAGTGAATAACAAAATTTACGTGATGGATTTAATAGATGATAAATACCAATTTGTTGACAATTGAAGTCTCCGGGAAAGACTCCTGTCAACAGGGGGAAATGTTTTGATTGCATGGGAATTTAAATTAAACCCAAATCAACTCAAATCAAGAAAGCAAACGGCTTTTTGTTTTATTCAACTCTTGACGACACACACATACATACATACACGCACACGCACACACACATATATGTGTGTGTGTGTGTGTTTGTGGAAGTATTCCTGATTTTCTAAAGCTTGCTTTACACACCTCCTCCCCAACGAAAAAAGCAAATTTGGTCTTCTGTGATTTCTTTGCAGTGAGTCGCTATAAAGGAAGCCAGCACCTTTTTCCCCTCTCTCATAAATCCAAGTATCTAGTCCCTCCCACCAACCTAAGCCATGACGCCACAGACTAACCATCAACACTGTTTCTGGGCCTTGGAACGGTAAAAAAATACCACTTTTGTAAATTAATGCCAATTGCTTCTTCGCTTCACGCCTTTTCAGCTTACGAATGGTTTTCATAAAAAAACACCTCCGGATAGTGAGGGGAAAAGCACCTTCAGATAACGGGGAAAACCAGTATATAATCTAGCCCAATTCAGGACATTGATTATGTCTGCAATTATCAAAAATGATAATGATAGGTTGTCATGTGTATACGCACATGCACACGGCCGCCAATATACGTACAGACAAACAGCCGATATTTTTCTATGTACAAGTTCTCGAATTTATCAGCAAATGCAGTAACTTAGATCAGCACCTTAAGTACATTCCTCAACAAGAAGCCACTCACAGCGCGTACATCTGCCAACACCATTGTCGAGAGAAGGTACATGGATCCACCCCCAAATTTAATCAGTCCTTTGATGGCCAATTGTCCATCCTTGAAATCTATTCAAAACTATTGAGGATATCATGAGGAAAGGCATTTAACTTTGGTGGTATTATGTGTTGTGAACATATAATTACGACGTAAGGGAGGTAATTGTGCATATCCAATATTTATTTAGTTCTCCCACAAAATATCAATCCATTAATGATTTAGGATATGGTAATATGATGTAGTTTCAACATATGACTGCTACGAAGGGGAGGTAATTGTGTGTTGACCCACTCCATGACTAAGTATGATCTACACTGCCAAAGAATGGGAAATCATTGAGAACCTTTAGAAATATCGCCTAGACAGACGTAATGGCAATATTTTTTGGTTTGGACCATTGAACTCGATGTAAGGAAGATAATAGGGCATGGGTCTGTTTCTGGAAGTTAATCCATTCTTCCGTTGTCTATTCCCCACCTCTCTACAGACTTTCGGAAAAAATAAATTGAGAAAATTTGAGATATCTTGTGGACAACTATGAA
>OY735237.1:19255603-19318103 GCA_963457665.1 Thysanoteuthis rhombus | reverse complement strand
CTACTACCAACCTACAATTGCTATTCTATCTTTCTATATCTATCCCAATAACTTTCTTTCTCTTTTTCTATGTATGTATGTATGTATGTATGTATGTATGTATGTATGTATGTATCTATCTATCTATCTATCTATCTATCTATCTATCTATCTATCTATCTATCTATCTCGATACCTTTCTTCCATTTCTTTCTATCTATCTATCTATCTTGATGCCTTTCTTTCCTTTCTATCTATCAATCTGTATAGATACCTTCCTCTTTTTCTTTCTTTCTTTCTTTCTTTTTCTATTTATCTCAATGCCTCTCTTATTTTCTTTCTTTCCGTTTATCTCTGTATATAAATGCATTTCTTTCTTTCTTTCTTTCTCTTTCTTTCTATCTCAGTGCCTATCTTTTTTTCTTTCATTCCGTTTATCTAAGTATACAAATGCATTCTTTTTTCTTTCTTTATTTCTTTCTTTCTTTATTTCTTTCTATCAACCCATCTATATATGTGAAACTGTCAATAAAAACTCACACCAAACCATATGTTTCTCACAGTTTTCGAGCTGGTCTGCCTGTCTCTTGATATTTTAATTCTATGAACGGACTACAACAATGCAGATAGAAGGCTAAAATGTTGAACATTCACTCCTTTTTATAAAAATCAATGCAGGTTCTATAGTGTAAACGGGGTACTGTTTGCAACATATGTTTATGCTGAATTGATTCATTAGTTCGTCTTTGCCTTAGATTTTGAAAACCAAGATTTCAGCGATCAATGCCCCTAAAAGTCAAGATAAAAAACTTTTTCATTGACTACCCCTTTTTCCATCTTTAATTGATCACCCATCATATGGCATAGTGCGAAAAGACATTGGTTGCATGACAGTTTCTATTAAGTGACTAACCACATCTATCAATCTATCCATCTATCGATCTGTTTATTTATGTATCTATCTATTCAACTATCTATCCCAGTCTATTCATATTCATGTGAATTGATACATATCTACAGGTGGGAAATTTTATCGATATATTTGAATTTAATGAATGATTTTAAAAAGAAAGAAACTACTGCTTACTTTTCGATGAAGGAGTCCATTGTTTCAATGGTTGATAAAATATATTCTCATAGGAAAAGCTATTATTCTCCAAAAGAGGAATGTATTGTTATAGATATAAAAACTGCAAAAATCACAATCTCCAATGCAAAAGTGTGTGTGTGAGCAAATCATCCAAATTAAAGCCAGTTTCAAGAACAAACAACTTCATAAATTTAAAAAACAACTTCTGTGCGCATGCACTGCGATCACTAGGAAACTAACTATTGTACAAAATTGCTATTCGCCAAACGTATCAGTCAGCACAAAAGGCAGTGCAGTGTCGAGTTTTATCCGAATTTCAATTGAAATCTAATCAAAATTTAAAAAAAGATAAATATCATCGATCTTCCTACATAGTTCTTACCTTTTATCCTCCTTAACTTCTGCTACTCAGAATAATATAAATTTATAAGTAAAATATCTAAAAAGGAGAACACTTAAAATTATGTCGGGATTTCTGATTAATATTATTCATTTAAAAGTAGATAAGGACTCTAAAAAACGAGCTGTGAGTAGCAATCTAAACTTGTGGACTAATAGTCTTGTAGTGAGTTGGGATATCAATTGATGACCTACATTAGTACAGCATTAGTAAATACAATGTTGTAACTAATAAAATTGTGTACCGTTGCAGATTAAAAAGTTGAGATGTAGTGTTTTTATTAAAAGTGTTTTTAAAGTCCTTAACAGACATGGTGACAACCCAAAAAGTGGGACTGATTTTTAAGAACGATTAAAATTAGATCATAATGTTGCTCACGTTACAATTAAGTTCAACAAAGCACTGGGAGAAAACTATACTACACTTAGAACTGTTCAGCGTTGTTTCAATATGCTTAGATATAGAAATCTGGATACAAAAAAAAAACCTCGGTTTTGGGAGGTTGATATTGTTCTTAATAGTGAAGATTTATCGTGGCTAATGAGCTACAAACAGTGGTTGGAGAACTCTCTATAGATTCAATAGTGATTCCATTGGGTTATCCGAAGGCAATAGGAGAGGTTTGAAGGTTGGGGGAAATTCTCACACGAACTGAATGAAATATTCCAAGACAGTAACAGACCCAGAACTCTCAGCAGACTCTGTCCACGCTAAGAGAATTGGAGTATGATATCCTTTGGCATCCTCTCTATTTACCGGACCTTTCTCCAACGGACTTTTATCCTATCAATATATTTGAATTTAAGATGTTCAATAGTGGAGCTATGATTCGTCCTTGCATCAAATTTCCGACGCCTAAATGCAAACGAATTCTATAGATATGGAATAATATCTTTTGACAACCGTTGAAAAATGGCTATTGGTCGAAACGGTCATACTCGATTCAATATCCACCGTCATTTGTTATTTATATCATCCCTAATGTGACTATTTCGAAATTGACATTTCCTGGTGCTAGTAACGTTAGTAAGCACCTGATGACTAGCGGGTAAACTTACCGGTGCCCAGAATAAATCAGTAAATGTAGGTTGTTGTTATCGAGTGCACTGGGTTGAATGATGATATTTAATGACAAAGTACCGAATAAGAATAGGGGAAGAAGCAAAAAGACATGTTGTTTCTTTCGGTAGCATTGGAGCAGAACGTATCACATTTTCCGGTTGGAAATGATGAAGGAGGAACTTCGTAAGAGTAAATTAGAGCTGACCTCATCAAGGACAGTCACTCGAAAAACACGTGGCGGTCAACAGTAATCCCTTTAAGTGTTGGTTGTCAATGTGCATAAAAATCTCGTGGTGTACGGATTTCTTCTGTGACAAAGGTTTGTGAGGAAATACTCTCACAACTTTCGCATCGCCACAATACAAACAGATAATATCAGTTTCCAAATCATATCAAACATGAACTCACGAGTTTCAGGAGTTGCAGTTTCAACTATTTTTATTCATCTTAGAAGGAAAACCAAAAAACGTTGAATTTGATATATTGATTCCAGATTTTTTTCAATAAAATCTCTGTATTTTATCACCAGAAATTGAAACAGATCTTTTGTAAATTTTACAGCGTTTTCACTGAGAACCAAATATGGCTGCAGTTGAGTTATACGAACCAGAACAAAAAATTTTAATAGCCGACCAACGAATCAACCGAAATTGTTTGCTGAAATAGTATTTCTGAATGATGAGAAATGAAGTATAAGTATTATGATTGAGTGGAGGGACATTCTACGAGTCCCTAGTATTTCTGAATTATGAGGAATGACGAATAAATATTATCATAGGGTGGAGAGACATTCTACAAGTCCCCATTCTATTGCAGTGCAATCATCATCATTACTATAATCATCATTTTCATCATCATTATCATCATCAGTATTTTAGCGTTTGTGGTTGGACATAGACCTCCCAACGGATTCGCAAGATATCTTTATCGTGAGCCAATACTTTCTGAAATTTTCTAGTTCATCTTGCAATCTTATATTCTGCTGGTCCCGGTTTCAGATCTGATCTCTAGGGATCCATATTGTGGGACGGGATGTCCAGTGATTGTCTGCTATTCTTGCAACATGACTAACCTTTTGCAATTTGAGTTTCTTGGTTCTCAGTTCGAGGGTCAGTCTGTTGGTTATGTGCCATGTTTCAGCACCGTATGAGACTATTGGGAAGATATATTGGTTGTATACCCTTCTTTTTAGATCTAATGGGATTTTCTGTTTTTGAATGTTGGACTTGCTCTACTGGAAGCGTGCAATCTTCGCTTGATTTATCCCTCTTCTTTCGAGGATTCCTGAGAGATGTGTCGTCCTAGGTAGATGTTGGGGTCTTCTTCCTCCAGAGGGCAGCAGCACTGTTATTCCCCCTCCCCCGCTAAAAAGCACACAACGGGAAGAGGGGAAAAGAAATCAACTGTTTAGATGTGATACTTTTGGATGCTTTTTCTTCAAATCTACATGTAAGTGACCTACGTCATGTATAGATATCGGTATTTAGATGATTTGATAAGATGATAACGTTATCTATATTTTTGGTGATTTTTTTAAAGATAACCCTTAGATAAATTTGGCATTAAGCCAGGGATTAAATTTGTCATTTTAACTTGGTGATCCAAGGAAGAAAAAATCCACTAGTAAGTAAATTTCTCTAATGAAATGCAACATCATACTGCTGAGAAAAGTACTTTACAAGTATCGAATTTCTATATTTATTAAAGTTGAAAAAATATTATAAATATTTCCATGCATACATAGCAAACACTATTGCTCAAGGCAAATGCCAAAAAGTATGCAGCCACAACTTCATTTACCTAGCTTATAGCTCGTTAGCTCATTTCAAAATTTACGCATTTTGACTCCCCTGATCGTTTAATCACAACATTGTTTTAGGTAACTGACTTTTTGTGTGCGCATCAATTTCCTTTGAGCATTATTTGCGAAATATACAGGTGCATGTACACACTCACACCTTAGAGATAAATAGGGTCGTCAGAGTTTATACACTCCACGAGTTTTTCCTGAATTGTCTATTCCCAGTCACCCAATGGATATATTTTGTCTGCAATCATAAATAGGTACTATATACTTCAAGTTATTACAAATGGTTTCAAAGAGTATTTAGAAGACTTACCATTCACTGCAAACCATTATCAAACATTAGTATTTCCTCCTAGCCATAATATCAATGCATTAGATGCAGTGTAATATTTGCGGCGTTTTCCCTTATTAAATGTTTGTTTTACATACCGGGATATACGGTAAGCAATTATTCCACGGCTGCGTTCAACATTTTTTCCGTCTTTTTTTTTTTTTACATATTGAATTATTGTGCACATTTTTCATTGAAGAAATCGTCATCATATTCCAATTGAAGCTATTTATGCTACGTCCTAAGAAATGCCCAAGGGAAACAGATAAATCAACTTTTTTGTGCGTTACGTCCATTCCTTAAATAACTTTAAAAAATGTCGCTAGTCTTTTGTACGTCACATTGGATGACAAGAATAAGGGAATATATTTTCACCTTGAAAATCAGCATTTCAAATCTTGCCTTTAACAAGACACGGATACCTGCTCCTATTTCTTGGAGACACTAAGATGCAGACACACACACACAAACACAAACACAAACACACACACACACACAGATATACATTTGTACATACATACATACATACATACATATATATATATATATATATATATATATATATATATATATATAAATATCTATGTATATATATATATATATATATATACATAGAGAGAGAGAGAGAGAGAGAGAGAGAGAGAGAGAGAGAGATTGAGAGATCGAGAGAAAGAAAGTGAGAGAAAAAGAAAGATTAAGTATTTTTTACGGATTTTTACAAGTGGTTAGTGATATCAACAACAGAATAATTAGCCCAAACTGTTTGAACACGTCAAGAGACGCCATAACATTCTTACTAGCTGAAAACGTTTCAGGGGAAATAACTGTTCATTATGTAACCTGGCCTCCATACACGCTAAATTCGTATCGTCTTGTTATTCCCAAAATGTCATCAAGACTACAGTGGTAATGATTACTGATGATTTTTCCCTCTTTATCGTTTATAAAAAAAAAATGTTTATAATTATCTATATTGCAAATAGTATCGAAAACTAAAAAAAAAGATACACGAACTGGGACCATTTTAAATTTTTAAAAAAATCGATGAAATTTCAAATTTAAAAAAAGAATACGAGCAATCAATTTCCCTACATACAAACAATTTACTTTTTCGATTAAATGGAACTAAAATTTTTCCCTCTCAAGCTATGCAGTACTATTAAAATTATACTATAAAACGCAGTATTGAATGGAACAGTCCTAATAAGTTTGCTGCAGGACAAAGGCCTTTTCAATTTCTTTGAATGACGAACATGGTTGAGCTGAATTCCACCATATCTTACCGGCAAACTACTCTATTTCACCCCCATCTATTGCCTGGTCTCTTCCTACTTCGTTTACTGTCCTATGGGCAAAATCAGTTTGATTTTTGCTCCATCAGTCGTCATCTACTCTCGCCAAATGTCCAGCCTGTAAGCACTTATTTCTTAATGATTTGTATGATATCTTCCACTCTAACCCTATCTCTAATCTCTTTCCATCTCATAGAGTTATCCCTGGAATTACTCTTTCCATAGCTCTCCGTGTTTCCAAGTTAGTTTTTGCTGATTTTCTTGTTTTGTATCCGTGAATCGTAGCCATTATCAAGCGTTCATTATATGCTTTACGCTTTAAACGCATTGGTGATGTGCTATTCAACATGTCTCTATTCATACCAAAAGACTTCCAGGCAATCGCTATGCGCCGTTTTAACCTAGGATAAATAGCATTCTAGAAAATCTCCGTTTGCTTCTCTATTGCTCTCGCTGTAAGTGACATTCTAATCATTTTGAAACATACGATGACATTGTTATGGCCTCAACAAGTTGGAATGGATTAGTAGTGTTTATCTCATTTTGTAGATACTCTCTGGAACTGGTAAGTTTTCAGTAGTTTGTTACATAATAGATTAGGATATATATATATATATATATATATATATATATATATATATATATATATGTTTATTCTCATATACAAGACGCATTGATCAAAGTATACAGCAAACAGTTATTTCAGTGATTGTTCATGGTGTTGTTTTTTTATCATCATTCATTGAGGAAATTTGACAAAAATTCGAAAAAGAGACTATAGGAAATCAGCGCTAAACGGAGTAGACGCAAAGCGGGATACTAGCAAAATGTCAGCAAAATACTAAGCATCATCATCAGAATTTTACCGATCTTCGTTGGACCTAAACCTTCCAGGACTCTCTATCATGGGCGTCACAGAAGCAATACTTCCTGAATTAGTCGAGTTCATTACGCCATTTATTTTGCCGGCTGCAGTTTTGTAAACGATCACTGGGTTTATTTTTCTATCAGTTATTAGAAGCTAGCCTGGCTAGCTATGTATGTATGTATCACATGTACTGCTGCACTAATATAGCTAGAGGGCAGAAGATTTAATCATTCACTCTTTATTACATTGAAAGAAGAACGGTTACATGTGTTTTTAATTTCCTCATAAAAAAAGGTTTTAATTAGGAGTTCAATTTGTATGCTTATGTTAAATTCATTTTATGGGGGCTTTTTTTTATATTTAGAGTTTATTCTTAGCAATTACTGCCCCCTAAAAGGCTAGTGAAATAAATTATTCATCGATCCCCATTTTTCCAATTTTTAATTGATCACCCTAACACGGTATGCCGCCAAAAGACAACCAGAACAGTACTATTTCAATTTTCAGATGTTACTTCATATGAGTGTAATTCAAGTATTGTCCATAGGAGAAGTAATTTGATCCGTCTCTTGATAAATCCTGTAGGTTTTCTCCAGTAAACGTAAGACAATTAGATTAAGAAATGAAGTGAGTGAATTGAAAAATACTGCAAGCGAAATAAAAAGACAATTGGATTTATGAACATAAGTGGTCATATCAACTTACTGCAACAATCGCTGCAAATGTTGATAGCCTTTCAAGTGACTTGTCTTTTAATAACATCCATGGGTCTTTTTCGTTACTCTTTACCAAAAGCTGATGTCCATTATTTAGACTACGGAAGCTTTTAAACGATTTTAGATTTCATCTGTTTTCCCTACCGAAAAAGACCCTATCACGAAAACCAACAGTGCATTTAATCCTAACCTCTGATTCCGGGAGGTACGAGAGGTAACAATATCTAATCCCTTTGTTATGAAATTTATAGTCTAATGTCGTTTACGAAAAGGCTAAAACATATAATGCCTTATATCCCAAACGTTTTTCCTTATCTGAATTTTGACGTTTGTTTATCGAAACAAACTTTGTAGTTGGAAGAAAATAATAATCATTTCAAGCTTATCGTGCTTGTTTATTTTAAAGAAATTGAAAATGTGACTCAAACACAAAAAAATATTTGTGCAGTTCGTAAGAAAGCCATGTGAATGATATTCTCCGTGCTGGAGATATTTTGTTGAACAAGGTTCCACTGTCAGAAGATATTGGTAGCAATCAAATCATTGTCAAATCAAGACATCATTCGATAATTTTGCAACTTAGAATATAGCTTACATATCAACATATCCGAATGATACCTTAAACTTCTTTGTATAAATATGGTTATGTTAGTGACTGTGACGTAAAGCTTAAACATGAGTTGAGCAAATGAAATACTACCGATCATTTTTTCCCATGAGAAATTTTTTTGGAATAATTAGAGACGAACTATAAAAAATGAATTCTTCACTATAACGTAAAACCCGGAAGATCGTGAACCACTATTAACTGTAGTACTAACGCTGTCTTCATCTAAAGAATGTGACATTATGCATATGATGAATTTGGAAATTAGCCCTCAATAATGAACCTGAAATTTGATTCAAACAAGTACCGTTCATAGTTAGACCTAATGAAACTAGCAATAATGACTCCATTTGGAATTACTTCAGAGAAAGGGTGTATTATTCCATTAGGATAACAGTAGCCCCTTGATTTCTCTGGTGACCAGGCGAAAATAGTTACAGTCTGGCTGGAAAGTAATCACTTATCTGCCCCATTCTCTAGATATTATAAAATTGGATTACCATTTATTGGGTCTTCAGAGAATTGTCTTATCGAAAAAAAAAATGCAAATTCCCGGAAAGACAGGGAGAAGCGCCTGAAGCCGTTTTTCTCCTGTGAAAGATAAAAAGTTTTCAAATTACTGTATTATGAAGTTGCCTGAGAGATGGTAGACGATGGAATAAGAGGGTGAATATGTTGTAAAATATAGTTGGTGTCAGAAATAAGCAAGAACTATAAGTTCAATGATGCATCCACCTACCGGCGTAGCGTAGTAGTAGATGGGAGAAGAGCACAATTTTTTTGAGTCAGTTGTTTCTTATACTTTTAAAATCTTGCCATATGGAAATATTCCGAAATTATTATTTTTTTTAAATCGTAAATGACCAATTAGGGCGTTTATTTGTTATGTTTTCTTTTTGGCTATTTTGGTTTCTTTTGAATACAAAAATTCTGAACTAGTTCATTCTATTATGACAGCATAGCATTTGGTTCCTCAATGATGTCACACATTTGATGACATCATACCTCATTTTTTCCTATTTCTGGTATTTAACTTGGACCGCTCGATCGACTAACTAAAAAGTATCTTATTGGGGTGAAAAAGTGTTTTTCATTTCTTACGCAGTAAATCTACTACAGCTCAAATGGCGAAACTTTCTCGTGTAGAATTGCAATAAATCAGTGATTATTCATTGATTGTAACCCTATCACCGAGTGTACTCAATTCATAAGTATAGAAAATAATGGATGCCAGACAGATTGAGCGGCGGTGTATTCAGCAAGAAGTAATAAGAAAAAGCTGAAACCTTGCCTACATATACTGGGTTCAAAGGCGATCGTCTCTAATTTACAACCATGATTATTGTTTCATTTTCTCCACGGTAAAACGTTCAAGGCTGGCAGAATATGAAATAGGTTGAATAGTTAACACATTGATCGAGATAATTGACAAAACTGTGTCGAATCACTATGGGTTCGAGTACACAAAAGAAGTGTTTTGTACTTCCTGTAAACATGAAAAGTATTAATTACGCGTTGTCATTCAGTACCGAAAGCGATGATTGAATGGCAGCCATTTTGTATTGAGAATATTGAATGACTACCTTTTGAGTGGACACGGTCTAACTGGTCATTGGTACTGACCAATTCATTGGTACTGACCAATTATTTTGTTTGTGAGTCAGAACAGTGTATAAATTTGAAGGATACATGCTTTCAACACAGAGAGGAGGTTTTCCATTCAAAGAACTCTGGTTGGCTTCACAACCTCGCCGTCGCTAAATTAGTCAAAACCCCTAATATTTTCTTCATTATGCCTTCTTATACTTTGTACTATTTCAATGGCCGTGGACGTGCCGAGATCCTGCGTATGATGTTCGCTGCGGCCGGAGTCCGGTACAATGATAAGAGAATTGAGTTCAACGAATGGGACCGTTACAGGAATGGTAAGTCTATATTCTTACATACTTTTATACAGGCAGCAAGTGTAAACCAAGTTTCTCATGAGCTAAGTTTTGTTTTTCTTGTTTTTTCCTGCTTATTTACAAACTAACTGATGCAGTAAGACTTGTTGTCGACTTTGAAAATGACTATTCCAGATCATATTTGTAGAAATGAAGAAAAAGAATCTTTACCCGCGTGCGTGTGTGTATGTGTGCTATTTATTTACTGTCCCACTACAGCAAAATGTGACACAAGGTCGAGGCTTAACGTGGGGAAAATAGGAGGCACCCTCCCAAAAATGGTTCTAGCCGACGTGACTTTGATTGCCAAGCGACTGTAGAGGCTAAAACAACCTCCATCACGAAAGTGTCCACCAGGGGACCTGCTCCTCTAAGTGCAACGGAGAAGTGCTGCCCCGGGGCAACGGATTCCCTGCAGCTGGACCGAGTAATAATAGGAGGGCTGAATGGACGAGTCCAAAGGCCTGCAATGCACGTAGCAGTGCGCAGCCTCAGGAAAACCTCATTGGCTAACGTATTACATCGGTGCACTCGGTCTTCCACACACTCTCTCCGGCTCACCTGGCAGGCAAGTGTCAGTACCGACTCCTCGGTCCATGCCGTGGAACAGATACTACACTTTGATCCTGCTGAAAAGGCCAAAAAAGTGTGTGCGTGTGAGTTCTATTTATATACTGTCCGAACACAGCGGAATTTGACACAAGGTCGGGCTTAACGTGGGGAAAATAGGAGACACTCATCCCAAAATGACTCCACCCGACGCGGGTACGGTTTGCTTTGCAACCGAAACAACCTCCGCAAAAGAAGCATCCACCAGAGGACCTGCTCCTCTAAGTACAATGGAGCAGAGCTGCTCCAGGGAATCTATATATCTACTGTCCGACCACAGCGGAATTTGACACAAGGTAGGGCTTAACATTGGAAGAATAGGTAACCCCTTCTAAAAATGGCTCAAACCGACGCAGGTACGGTTTGCTTTGCAACCAAAGCAACCTCCGCCACGAAAGCGTCCACAAGGGGACCTCCTTCTTTAAGTGATGGAGCAGTGCTGTCCCGGGGAAACCGACCCCTGCAGCTGGGCCGAGTAATAATAGGAGAGCCAAAGGACGAGTGCAAAGCAGTGCGTAGCCTCGGTAAAACCTCATTGGCTCCGGCGCACTCGGTGTTTGACACACACTCTCCCTCCAGGCCACCTGGCAGGCAAATGTCAGTACCGACTCCTCGGTCTATGCCGTGGAATAGATACAACACTTTGATCCTGCAAAAAGGCCAGAAAAAGAGGGTGTGTGCAATTTATCTACTGTCCATCCACAGCGGAATTTGACACAAAGTCGGGCTTAACGTGGGGAAAATAGGTCAACCCTTCCAAAAATGGCTCAAGCAGACGCGGCTACGGTTGAAAAAAGGATCGTAATGGCTAGACAACCTCTGCCACGAAAGCGTCCACCAGGGGACCCACTCCTTTAAGTGCATTGGAGCAGTGCTGCCCCAGGGAAACAGATACTCTGCAGCTGGGCCCAGTAATAATGGGTGAGCCTAAGGACGAGTCCAAAGACTCCCCAATACGCTTAGCAAACGCAGCCTCATTCAAACCTCATTGGCTAACGCTTGCACCGGCGCACTCGGTCTTTGACACCCATCCTCTCCGGCTCATTCAGCAGGCAAGTGTCGGTACCGACTCCTCGGCCTATGCCGTGGAACAGATACTATACTTCGATCCACAAGAACCGGCTAGAAAAAGTGTGTGTGTGTGTGTGTGTGTGTGTGTGTGTGCTATTTATCTACTGTCCCACCACAGCAAAATATGACACAATGTCGAGGCTTGATAGGAGACACCCTTCCGAAAAATGGCCCAGGCAGTTCTGTGTCATCTGGAAAATTTTTTTGATCTTTTAAATCTAGTGAAAATAAATTAAAAATTGAAATTAAATATTTCTTCATAATTTATATAAATCATCACTTTTGGCTTCTACCACTCAGAATACATTTTGTATCAGTCGCTACCGACATCTTTTAAAAAAATTTCAATTCATTCATGCAGTCTTCTTCTCACACCATACGGCCCGACTCTTTCCAAGCATGCATCTCTGGTAAAGACACTGATCTAATACCAGTGATTACAAAGATCAGATAAGCATATGATATAAACAAAAAATATTTAATAAAACTGCTTATATCAGAACATTTGACGAATTCATTTCCCTGAATTTAAGTTCTGGAGCTTATTGCCGACCGTCCACAAATATTGACTGGAATTGATTCGTAAGTGTTGGATTTACAGAATAACTAGAGCTTCATAATACACACTGATCTGAAATTTTAATGCTGTTATATCCGCTGTTAACACGATATCTGCAAAAGTGTTGATTGAAATTCGATGTTGAGCAGTAAGCTACAAAAGTAGCTGAAAAAATTGGAGCATATCCATCATTCTCCCCGGGACCCAGGTAAGTATCAGCAACCACAAAATATCTACGGAGGTTCTCTGTCTGTTCAAACGACATCTCCAAATTTCATTGAATTTCAAAGTTTGCGAAAGAGGTATTAATAGGTTACAAATGAAGTCAAGGAATTTTGGAGCAGGTTCATTTATAATTATGTTCCCTACGTCTTAGCTATCTGTCGGCAACGAAAAAATTACCAGATTTCTGACCACACAAAATGTCCAAAGGTTTGCATTAGATTTCAAGCAAATCGTTGTGTAATCGTGGAGAATGGATAAGAAAGAGGTAATTCAATTTTGGAGTTTATGCACAATATATTCTGTAAAATGTAGCTGTCTGTCCACACTACAAGCTATCTCGGAAATTTCTCAGTCTGTGCGTGCAATATCTCCAGAGATTCTCAATGACTTTTCAAGGAACTATGGAGAAGGGTTGGCAATAAGCTATGAAAGAATTCAAGAATTGATCTATGTAAAATTACTCCCACCAAATCTCAGTTAACTGTCAGCAAAACAGAATAGCCCCCGAAGTTTTCTGTCTGTAAACGTGATACCTTCAAAAGTTCCCAATGAATTTCAACGACATTTCGTGGAAAGTTTGACCATGAGCTACAGAAGACGTAATCAAAGATTGGAGTCGTCAACAGTTATTTCCCTTGTGTTATGGCTATCAGTCAACACAGGTGTTTCGCTTTGAACAAACGGTTTATTACATCTGATTGTGCATAGCTCGAAATGGTTTCCTCTCAGGCATATGGTTCTTTTGTGTATTTCAATCAACATTTAATCCCCAGCGATATAATGGATTATCATATTTATTGAAAACCACAGCAAATATCTGCCATTACAAAGAATGGCACGGAATTACTCTTTGGCTTCAGATCTGTAATGTCAACCCAAGATATTTCCTCTCGTTGTGGCTCCCTCTAGCATGTCTAATTGATTTCAGTTGTAAACTCAAGAATACCAACGACTCCATTAAAACGCTGAGACTATATGGGAATATGTTTCTTTGGGGTGCAAAAAGGTATTTTTCTCGACCAACGCATGGATTACTAGCTAGTATGTTCGAGAATGAATGGACTTGCCTTCAATAAAATTGAGTGAACAAGTACACAATATATGTATATAAATTAGATAAAATTTTTAAAAAAGCACTAGTCAGTTTTATGTATGTCATTTTGGTATATTTTGATGGAGTTACTATGCTATACTATGCTACTTTTATAAGTCCCCAGAGCTTCAGCATATGAAGAAAAACTGAAGTACAAATGTGGCAACAAGTTTGATTCAGTAAATTTCCATATACAGATAAAAATAAAGTTGAGAAAATAGAGTTGGCAAATTTTTCAAAGTAGGTGCAAAATTTGAATATCGGTCGCCTGACTAAGTGCTATCATTGTCAAGTTTTATAACTCTGATATCACTTATAGGATTTAATGAAGCCAGAGATACGTTAATTCGTTCTAATGATTATATACAGAGTGATTCAGCAAATTTTGGCTGTATGAGCGGGAACATGTCTCAAGAATCGTAATTAGAAACCGTCAACAAAAACTGTCACCAAAAACGGTTAACATTGGTGTCTTTCAGCTTTCAAGTTGAATAGGCGGGCTGGCTGGATATGTATGTAACACACACACATTCCGCCCAATGGAGTTAGAGGGCTTAAGCAAATTCTTTTTTTTTTGTTTCAAAAACTGTTTTCTACCCTCACCCTGTAAAACGAATGTCTTTAGTCGGGGGATGATTTCACAATGTGGGTGAATGCTCAATTGGAACGTTTATTTAAATCCGATGGTGTTCACACTTATCTTTCTAAGATTCCTAATAAAGGCAAATAACTTATTCAATGTTCAACCCTTTTTTTTTCAATCATTCAATGGATCATTCCCAACACGACACGTTGCCAAGAGACGTTGGTCACGTGAGAGTTGCCATTAAATGACAAACCTGTCTAGTTTAGTATGAATAGTCTTGAAGTGTCACTTGTTAACCATCACTGTACACTTGTAGCCCCTATGTATCATGCTCAAAATAGTCTGGTACAAGGCCACTAGACCGAGTGCACCATATGAGGACCATATTAATCAGGCAGTAT
Source organism: Thysanoteuthis rhombus (assembly GCA_963457665.1). Classification (NCBI taxonomy): domain Eukaryota; kingdom Metazoa; phylum Mollusca; class Cephalopoda; order Oegopsida; family Thysanoteuthidae; genus Thysanoteuthis; species Thysanoteuthis major. The sequence goes on along the minus strand of OY735237.1, from coordinate 19,303,464 downwards.
TAATGAGTGTCTAGATTTGCTCGACAACGATTATCCCATGTCTAGTGTCACTGTGTATTTTGTCAATTCTCATTTTATAGCTGTAAAAGAAAGCTATAATATTTCAGGCATAGAAATAAAAAAAAGCATTCATTAATATCTTTCGGGGATTATTTTATAAAAGAAATAGATGGCATAAATTCATGAAACGAATACTTCAACTATCATTCGCTGTATGATCACATATAGAGTGTCAAAGCAAATACTAAAAACATATACGATGATTGGAATTGATCAGATTGATCACTAAGGAAATTTCGAACTGGATACAACTGGCAGGTTTGAAAATGTTGAATCTCTTATTCACTATCTGATAATTGGCCCGATGGGAAGAATTTCGAGCTAGTTCTTATGAGAAGCTTAAATTAGGAATTTTCATCAATGAAGATTCCAACTATGTATTTATAGAATCATACCTTATTTGATAACCACCACCACCACCACCACTTGGATCAATATTAGTACATTGGGGAATCTAAAAAATATTTCAAATACCCCATTTATTTAAAATCTTTATTTTTTACAGGTTTTTTTAAATTTGAAACATAGATATCTTAAAATCTGATTTCTTGGCATTTTTTTTTTTTGTGAAATCACACCCTGGAATAACTATTCCATATCCAAGAGATTACTTCTTGATGGATGAAAAAAAATTAAAATATCCTTTAGCAATTTTTAGGAACTAATATGCTAAACCATGCTCCAGGTTTTCACTAGTGACAGCAGAAAATTTGGCGTCCATAGCTCTAGCCACATTAGGGTTGTACTGTAATAAGCAGACAAAAGCCATTTGGTTAGTCATCGGATTATCTAGCTTTCACTTTGAAGAACCCCAGAAGTATAACGATCAAATAATCTTCCTTTGTAGACATGCCTAGCATGTGTGTGCCGGTTTTGGAGATTGACAGAACATACAAAATGCCCGAGACGATGGCTATTTGCAGATACCTGGCCCGTGAATTCGGTAAGTTATCACACGTCAACTTTTGAAACTAATTCTTTACAATTAAAATAGATAATTCCCTGAAAAACATTATCGAAAACAAATGAAGGGCTTCATGACAAAACGCATAATATCCAAATTTTCTCGAAATGAGAAAAAAAAAAAGGAAAATGTTTATCCCGTATAATGCATATTTCATAAAAATGTATTTCTCCCTTGATCCGTTGGTAAGTTTAAAATGTGTTTTAGATGAATAGCAAGGTAGATATAAATAGGCCACCCTCTGGAGATATGACTCATTTTTTCGAATTCAGCGTACAATGCGTTCTGCCGAGGAACCTTCAAATATAGAATTAGTATCTTATAGAGGTGGCTGTTTTTATGACTTGTGTTAGCAATGGTAGGATTTATTCAAATATGAAATTAGTATTTTGTGGAGGTGGCCTTTTTTTATGACTCATGTTAGCAATGGTAGGATTTAATCAATTAACATAGCTTCCAGAGAAATCTACATCATTTTCAAACTCTAAATGAGAAAAAAATATCATTATCAACATTTTTTCCCCAACATTATAGCACTATTTACCTTCATCTTAATATTTCTGTTGTGTCCTTTTATAGCAATTTACCTCGGACCAATTGCCCTTCGTGAATTTTAGTAAATATACAACGCAGGAACAAATATACAATGAACCCACTATAAGGCTTAGGCATCTCCCTCAATGCCAGAGTGAGGCTGGGTAATTTTTTAACATGGTTAGTCAGTAGGTATTTGAATGTCATCAAAAACCTATGCACGTCATAACCATAAATCATCTCTTATAACACATACAATAGAACATTTTATCCTTCGAAATTCGGCTTCTTGGCGAATTGAAAATATATCTTGTAATCTTATCATCTTTTTTACGTGCCAAATAAATATTCCCTAAACACATATACAAACATCAGTACTAAAAGCAACAGATTCGAAACAAATGTGCTCGACACGTTTCGTTTCTCCAAGACTTGGTTCAAATAAACAGATGTCTTGTTTAACAGTGACCAAATTAGGCGTCATCTATTTTCTGATTTTTTTTTCTACGGTAGGTTTCTACCCCAGGAGCAGCATGGACATGTTTAGGTGTGACTACATCGCTGACTGCTTCTATGAAATCATGCACGATTACATGAGGTACTACCACTGGAAGAACGGACGCTTCAGGGTGAGTCAGTCGAACAACCGTTGCCATCAAAGATGGTGAAGAGTTCTATTCTTTTTTTTTTGTATTTCATGTATTTAATGAGCGTGTATTTGTTTGTTTGCTTGTTTTTTGTTCCAGCGCTCCTGACCATACCGTTTTGTCCACAGACTTGGGAACTGGCAACAGTACTCTACTAGACCATGCTAAAATCGTCTCTCAGATTTTGAAAAAAAGCCTCTCAGAACTTAATTTTAACGAATTTATTTGTTTGCATGTCCAACGGCTCTTTGCAATACCGTTTTGTTTATAGACTTGAAAATTGTCATTAATACTCAAATATATCCCTTCAAAAAATGCATTTGTATCATAAAAAATTGAAGAAGATTTTTTTACCTTTTTGGGGGCCTCATCTTGACACGTTTATTAATTTATTCATCCCAGCGCTCCGCGCCATATCAATTAACACACAAACTTGAAAATTGACATCAGTACTCCATAAGACTATTTAAAAAATGTTTAAAAAATAATTTGTTGCTTGTTTTTGGAACCTTATTCCGTCAGGTTTGATAATAACATCTTAATGCTCTTGAATCTAAACAGTTATATCACAATTCGATAAACTTTCCATTCTTATAGATTTCAAACATCATCTATTCTATAAAACTTGATCAGCTAATAGGCTTTAGTAAAATGATACCAAAAATATTAGCTAATACGAGTATCGAAACTTTTGTGAATAATGCGTGAACAGATACTCTCCTGTGGGGTTACTCGCTTCATTTGGTGTGGTAAATATCAAGAATTATTACGATTGTTGCTTTTTTTATTCAATTCAGGATAATGGTAATATGATGAATCGCTCTGACATGAGTAGCCGTGGAATCACGTCATCAGGAATGAATAGTGGTGGAATGTCATCTAGTGGTATGACGTCTTTTGGAGTGACCAGCCGTGGTATGACGTCGTCTGATTCATCCCCTAGCATGATGCCGTCTAATATGTCTAACCTTGACGTAAGTTACACCCTCAGCTTTATCAATTCATTTCTAGATATTTTAACTTGACTTTGAAAAATGTCAGTGGAGCTTGACTGTCTTACTCCAGTCAGAACTGAATTTGACTCTATCTATCCCAAACATAACAGTCCAGGTTTGAGTTGAATTTATTCCGCCGTTACAATCTTACAATCTTCTCTAGATTAAAGGGAGTGAACGCTCCATCATTTGTCTACCTTGCCAACATAAACCTAATCAATACACAGAATTAAATTTTCTCTATTGTGATTTTAAATCGCAGCTAAGTAATTGCTAGGTAGCACTCTAACCAGATGAGCCAAACTTATAAGTCTTGTGCATGTGCAAACATATATATATATATATATATATATATATATATATATATATATATATATATATGCATGTATGTATATATATATATGTATATATATATGTATGTATATATATATATATGTATGTATATATATACATATATATATATACAGATATATATACATATAAATATACATATATACATACATATATATATATACATATATTTATATATATATATATATATATACATATATACATACATACATGTATGTATATATATATATACATATATACATATATATATATACATATATATATATATATATGCATATATATATATACATATATATATTATATGTATATATATATATGTATATATACAAAATATATATATATATATATATATATATATATATATATATATATATATATATATATATATATATATATATATGTATATATATATATATATATAAATTGCAGTGATTATTCCCAGGCGAAATAGAAGAAGGGGGGAGGTTGATCATGCAGCATCAAGACTTGTTTATTTAAAAAAAAGTGCTGTTGACTCAGACCAGTCAGCAGAAATACCGAACTGCAATTTTCTCCGTATAAATCCGATAGAATTACTGGATATAATTTCTTAGTTCTCAAACTGACTTTCAAAAATTTCCAGCTCGTTACTCAAGATGATTGTGAAATTTAAAAAATAACGAGAAAAAGCAGTAAAAAGTACAAAAATTGTGTTTTTCATGTAACTAGTTGGTCTATGGAAGTGTTTTGTGCATAAAAACAAACGAACAATAAAATTCATTGCTTGATTAATCGAGCCAGTTGATTATTAGGTCCAATAACTCGATTCTAATACGTTTCAATTAACCTGAATCCATTATCTATCTATCTATCTATCTATCTATCTATCTATCTATCTATCTATATCTATATATATATATATATATATATATATATATATATATATATATATATATATATATATATCAACATTTCAATGTAATTTCTATCCATTTTTTCTATTCCAGAGCTACATGTACTGGAGATACATGAATACTTTTAATAGAATTATGCCCTTCTTGGAAAGATCCCTGGAGATGCGTCAGAGTGGAAATCAGTACTTCATGGGCAACCAGGTAATTCTTCATTGTTTTTTTTTCGTTGTTTTTTTTTCTACAATCTGGAGTTGTTCGGTCATCAAGTGAGTAACTTGGTGAGTAAAGTTAAAAGTCCAGTTTGAAGAGTTTGTGTTCATTTCACACTAATATCCTTGGGAGAGATATGAATCCTTCTGACTTATATCTATGGGTGAAAGTACAGAATTGAGCGAGTTATGCCACGCCGGTGCTAGTAGACTTTAGGTCCAATTCAGAAGAATGAAATCGAACTACAATCAAGATCAGCACTTTCTAAAATCAGAAAAATAATTTCTGTAGTAGAAGGATATGTCAAAAAGAGAAAATATTACATTGACTGCAAATTGACAAAAAACCCAGATTTGACTAAGAAAATTAGTTCATTTCTTTGTTGGTCTGTCCCTGCATACGTGCATTGCGCCTTGATTTTATTTCCCAATTCCCAATCAACAGATAGTGTACTATATCATCTTCAGCTCTATCTTATATCAGAATGATTACAATTTACTACAGGACTGGTTAGAGTCTTGTGACCAACGTCTTTTAGCAGCAGACTGATCAATTGAAAAATACGTCAACGCTGCCGGGCACAAAAAAGGGATAAATATTGCATAAACTTACTTTGAAAATTGAACATTTTTTGTAGACTTAACAAAGAGTACATTTTGGAATTTTCAGTCATATAGTCTCACAGGTGCAGCCTGCCTTTGTGGAGCATACATATATAGATGGCCAGTAAGCCAGCAGGCCAGCTAGTCCGTCAGACGAACTTACAAACTTAAGTAACCTATGTAGGTGTTGACAATTTTAGTTGATCCTTTCTATCATTATTCTTCGCATATACTTTGGTTCTACGAGAAGCTTTCATTATATCTTCCTAGGTTAGATCTACAAAATGACTGGCAAAACGTCAGCTCAGTAGAGCATTTATGGATGACCAGTATATCAAAGTTAATCGTACAGGATAATGAACATTTATTGATTTTCGGAGGTGCCGGTGGGAATTCACTAAGGAAAAGCTCAGTTTAGCACTCGGCTACGGATCTGGGAGATCCGATGAAATTCGAACTCACTAATTAAAGGACTAACATATTCAGTATCGCTTTCCCACCGGTGCCACCAATTATGATAAGTTAGATACAGTCTGGCATGAAGACGCAATTTTCAGGCCACAATATGAGGAACAAACTCACTGCAGACTAAATTTGTGTGACTTATTCCCTTCTATACGGCAGGTGTTTAAGTCGAAGAGAGACAACTGCAGCATAACTGAACCGTGGATAATCAAGAGTCAATGAGGAGAGTCAAACCATATCAGCAGTGAACAAAGGTGTTCCTTTCATCACAAAATCAAAGGAATTAGGTTTAAAGCATAATTTGATTATACGCTAATCTATTGCGAATTGAAGAAATCTAATATTTCGGTTATACAAAGTGAGTATTTTGATAGGAACCTGTTGTCATTTGCCTAAGTATAGGCCAAATCTTAACGAACCACGCTATAATAACCCTGCCATCGCGAACCAGGCTATATCGAAGGACGCGAGTACTACCTTTCTAAAGATTGTTAATTTATGGTTTCTGCATTAAATCAATCCTCTGTATATTGATAAAATTATGTCTATAATTCAGGTAATTGTTAATTTATTGATTAGCTCACAGACATAAACTGATCAATTTGTATTTAAGAAATCATGTACCAATCTCTCCGCAGATTATGCTGTGTGATATGATGTGCTACTGCTGCCTTGAGAACCCCTACATGGAGAACCAATCTATGTTCAGCAACTACCCCAAATTGATGGCCCTGAGGAACCGGGTAGCTATCCACCCCAAGATCTCGTCTTATCTTAGGAACCGCTGCCAAACAATGTGGTGAAGAATAAATAAATGAACAACACAATGATTTTCAACCCGAATGAATGGATTCAGGAAGTGTTTGGCTGACAAGATGGTTATTTTAAAAGGAAATGATGGACTCTCAAGCATTCCCAAAGAGTTCTGAAAGGCTGAAAGTGTCTTTAATGAATTGAAAGTGATTCCATGTCTGTAGAAAGAATATCAGCAGATTCGACTGAATAAAACATTTATTTCGCAAATAATTTTTTCTTCTATATCTTTGTATATACGTGCACACATGTACCAATTATACACTCACACATACATACATACACACACACACACACACACATATATATATATATATATATATATATATATATATATATATTGTCTACAGCTTGTTTCATAGAAGGTTGATTTTCTATCTAAACAAAACATTGCTGAATTTTAGCATCTCTAGTGGAACATACAACATTGGAATTCTATCATCAAAACTCTGAATATATTGCCGTCCAAAAGTGAGTACATCTGTACGAACAAAATATTTCTGGCAGCAAATGCAGTTGAGATCGTTCACAAATAATAACTGTTTTGAGTGTGCAATTTTCAATTACAAATAATAAAATCCTGCTACTTTTTGTTAAGAAGGAAATCAAGATCCTATGAAAAAGTGGATGTACTCATTAACTTGTGATACTATATATATATATATATATATATATATATATATATATATTTTATGGGACCTTCCATTAAAAAACTTTGTGTCAAATTTATCCCCTTAGAGAGGCTTATATATACCACTATAATATGGGAGATAACTCAGATGTTTCTTTCAGTTTTAGAATTATGAAACCTAGCGTACGTAAAACTTTTGCCATAATCCTGAAAGAAGGCTTGACTAATAGATGTGGATAGCTCATTGAAGCATATAATGTATGTTCGAGCCTGTGTGAAAACCGATATCCGATGTCTCATTTGAAATGTGGGTCTCCACTTGCCCGATCAGTACAGCATAATCCTCCGAATCTTCAGGTTAGCATCACTATATCCTGACAAAAGCTCAATGGATGTTACTTTGGCATCGTCATGTTGCTTACGTCTCGTCTGACCAATAGCAAGAGTGTTGTGATAAAAAGCAACGATAATGATATGGAGTCTGAAGCCTCTAGCCATGAAGGTTGACCATAGCAGAACAGATTTTTCTTTAGTTGCAATGCATGGGCGCTTCGTATAGTGAGAGTGTTCTGTTATACGTCCACTGACGACCTTGCTGGAGGCTTTGAAAGGGGTCATGTTTGAAACGTTTTGAAATCGGCATGGCTATAAGAGATACCTCTCCTGTTGTTCACGACAGCTCAAATTCTAAGACTGTAATCCAGGCACTGACCAGGCTCATCGTTTCTTGATTTCGGTAATCGTGCAAAGACTGGGGTATTCGGTTGTAAGTTAATAAGGAACAAAAAAAAGTAAGTTAGTAATAAATAATGCTTCAAGGGTAAGTCACACAGTGTGAATCTTCAAGTGACCAACGTCTTCTGGCATCAGACCGTGTTGGGGATGATAAATTCAAAATTAGTTGGGTGGTGATCACAAGAACAGTCCAAATCAAGAACAAAAAACAAAACAAAACAAAATCAAGCTTGAATGCTACCTCGAATTGAACCTTTTCAAAACTTAGAGTTGATTTTCAAAAAGTCATTGAACATTTTTTTCTTGACTTAATAATGAGTGAAAGCTTGAAATATCAGCACTATAGCTCCATTAGCGTGGCTTGGACATGCGATACAAACATACATACATTGTCAAGCAGACTGGCAGGAAAACTAGAAGGAACAGCTGTTGGTTGACTGTCTGTGATTATAATAATGATGAATGCACTGACCCAGAGTTTCTGAGAGATAATAACATCTTATGCCTATCATGTAAAGCTAGTTATAAAATGATAATATTAATGAAAAGTGTGTTCAGCCAGGATTTTGGGAGAAAAGGCATCAATAATAAAGTGAATAGCGTTAATATTAAATGATTCTACTATTGAAACGTATATCGACCAATAATGTTAGGTTAAAAAGCATCAATATTTAGATATAATGTTGCTAGCAATGATACGTTTATAGCGGAAGCGCTTCATCTGAATATCTTCGCATATGTATATTTACAATTCAATTTTGATTATCGTATTAGATTTTTGAAGAAAACATTTTTCATTTCCTTTAAGGCAAACTGTACGTATAATTCAATTAATCATTTGTGCAGTTCACTGATCAATTCCAAAAGAGTTACTTCCCCTGCACTATTCGTCCAATAAATCCAGCCCTCCTGACCAAAGGTGAAAAATGAGCCTTTAATGAAGCGGATAAGATAAAGTGCTCATTTATTTAGACATCTTTCTTTCTAAATATTCATAACCAATAACTTTCAGAACCGTTTACTTCTTTTTTTTCACTGAATAAAAGCTCTCTTATTTTTCGTTTATTGGCTCTCTATAGCGAGTTCTAAATAAATGTGTTAAAAGATTCCAAGAATCTCCAATGAAATTCTATATATAATGGATTTTAAAATGTGTGAATCTGAAACAATTGCGATTCGTTTTTTGTTTACTAATCGAACTGCAAGTTTAAAAAGCATCACAATAATAATAATAATAATAATAATAATAATAATAATAATAATAATAATAATAATAATAATAATAATAATAATAATAATAACTACGAAGCACCCAGAGACCGCCCAAGAGGAGTAATTTTGCTTGGATCTGCCTCGCATTTAAATACGTTCCTTCGTAGCCTATTGTTCACCCTTCATCAAAAAATCATGAAATTAATTTTATGGATTTTGAGATATTGCAAAAAGAGACATTCAATCTGGGCTCTATCGTGTGGTTGGGATATCATGATTTAGGATCAGTAATCGTGCATGGACCTGCCTCAAAAATGATCCAATTTTTCGGTTTTTTATATTCCACTATTCAACAGAATATCTTCGAACTTTTTAGAACACATTCGGAGATATCGTGTGGACACATTGAATTTGGTCGATTTTACAGGGTGCTGACATATAACTACTCCGTAAGTAATTGCGTATGAACCAGTCATCAAATAAGGTCCCTAATGCTCATCATCATCAGTCTTTAAGTGTTCATCTTTCGACATAGACCTTTCCCAAGATTCAACAGGCCTCTCTGTCCCCATGTCCTATGGTATCTTAGACTCCTGTCTTTTTCTCTAATATACTGTGCTATGTTATGATCTCTCCATGTGCACGTTGCATGATTATCAGTTTGATGGCCAATCTTTTGATTAGGCTCCATATCTTTGATCCATAGATGATTATCGGGAGGATAGATTGGTTGTATACCCTTCATTTTAGGACAAGTGAGATTTTCTTGTTCTGGAAAGTCGGGATTCCTTTACCGGAAGCTTGCAAAGAAGGATCCTTCGCTTGTTTTCTTCTTCTTTGAAGGATTTCAAGGAGATTGGTTGTTCCAAGTCTACTCAGTGGTTTATTTTCTTCAGTTTTGCGTTTTCGATTTTGATCGCTGAGTATTTGTCCTCAACATTATGGTACATGACTTTCGTTCTGCTGGAGGCCAAATTCCTGCTTTCTCCATCTACTTCATGTAGCATTATTTGGGAATTATGAATGTTCTTCGTTGAGTAAACAATGCTGTCTGCACATCTGAGTTTACTTAGGTATTTGCCTCCCATTCTGATTGCTTTGTACTCCCAGTCTAGATCATCAAAAGGCAGGCTATGAAGAGTTCGAGTAAGCTTGTCTCAATCCTTTTTTAGTTGAAAGGGATCAGAGTCTTTATGTAGCCTGCATCCCACCACATTATGTAATTGGAACTTATTGAAAACTTTTGAAGATATCCAGTTGGCAGACATAAGCGTATAAATGAATGTATGAAAGAAACGGAAAAAAATGTCTCTAAATCAAGAGAAGCCTTGATCCGTCCCAGACTTTCGCAACCTATTCTTGACCCGATTGTTCCCTATTTCGTAGAAAATCTAAAATATACTTTTAGACATCATGTGGACTGACGGACAGACAAACAAACTGAAAGACGGACGGACAGAAAAATGCAACCAAATACATATACCTCTCGAACATCGTTGACAGAGTTAATATGGAGACTTGCGTTTTCTTTAGCGATAACAACCAAACACATTTTGCAGATACATGCATAATATGATAGATTCAAGTGAGTATATAAAACTGGCACCGTTCTGGGGACTGTGAGAATATTTAGAAAGGTGTTGGAGATTTGAGAAGGTTTGTTGCCACTCCATAACCAGCAATAACCACAACACATTTGAATAAGTGGAAACACATAGAATATTACTAACAGAGCCGGCGCGAGGATTACGCCAACTTGAGCGGTCGCACAGGGGGGAACAGTAATGGGGTCACAAGTCACTTCAACGCAAATTGTCCTGACATTTGAGGTGATGGGGTCTGCTTTGATAGTAAGAAAGATGTCATGTATTTAACCACCAGACATTTGGTAAGGAAATGCAAAAATAATAATAATAATAATAATAATAATAATAATAATAATAATAATAATAATAATAATAATAATAATAATTTACGTAATCACTTAATGAATTACCTAACAGAATAGGTTTAGGCCCCTTAATGCCGATCCATACATAACTAATCACGTCATATTTGACAGATATATTCTTCTTCTACTACTACTACTGCTACTACTGCAAATAATAATAATCATAATAATAATCTACCTAATCACGTGATAAATTACCTAATAGAATAGGTTTAGGCCCCTTAGTGCCGATCCATATATAAATAATCACGTCGTATTTGACAGGTATACTCTAATAATAATTATGATAATAATAATGATGATGATGATGAGAAGAAGAAGAAGAAGAAGAAGAAGAAAAATAAGAAGAAGAAGAAGAAGAAGAAGAAGAAGAAGAAGAAGAAGAAGAAGAAGAAGAAGAAGAAGAAGAAGAAAACCCCGCAGAGATAGGGACAAAACGTCAATCATATACTGTGACTGTTGCAAGTTGACTCAGAAGTATGAAAATAGACTTGACAGGTTGGGAAAGCCAATCGTGGATGCAATCGCCAGAAGCTGTCCTAGAGAATAAGAAGAGCAAGAAAAAAAAATTACTTTGACGTTAAAACTGATCCGACCATCCTCACCAGATGAGAATATCTAGTTGAGCAAGAAGCAGTAAATAAAACAGATAGTGAATTCCGTTGCTCCAATATGTCAAGAGAGTGAAAAACTGGACACGTATCCAAATTTTGCGAGAGAACAGGAGAAAAAAAAAACTGTGGGATATGAAGGTGGCAGGTGCAACCATAATGATTGGTGCACTTGGATTATCCCCAACGGGTGCTGCAAAGTGGTTAGGAATACTGGAGAGAGAAAAAAATATCGTGGCAACCTATTTGACAGCTTGATAACTGCCTGAATGCTCGGAAGAGTCATGGGGTATTGTAGATACCTGCTGTCACTTGGTCTTTTGTGTATGCTACCATTCACAAGCAGTTTGAACATCCAATAATAAAAATAAAGATAATAATATCTAAGATGAGGTATTCTCCAAATACAACACTGATTATTTATACATGATTGGGATGAGAGACTTTTTATTAAACGGAATGGTAGGAGATGACATCTTCGAAAACTAAATTCTTTGTAAAACGCCCGTTACTACTTTTACTTTGAGAGTCATTTTTAATTCTATCTCTTAAGTCAAGAATTGAAAGCAGTAGAAAGGGATACGTATGATTGTCCATGGGAAAATAATGGTTCACGAAAAAAAAAAAACTTTCCCTAATGTTTTTCCTTAAAATCTGAATATTGAAAATGACAACCGTATTTGATATTGAATTCTTTCTAAAATGAGTGGTGAATTGGTATCACTTTGGAAGAGTTTGAGCCGTGGGATTTAACACTTTGATCCTGATTGAGACCTTTGCAGTTTTACTCATTTACATACTTCATATTTTTGATCAAAGAACATATCTCAATTTTGATGCGTATGACAATTCAACAGGAGATATTTGTTGAAAGCGTCCAACTCTTTAGAACCATAACATTCTCGATGAAACCTGGGAACCCATTTATATTGATCATTATTTTCCAACATCTTGTTATTGATAATCTTTCGTACATTTTCCATTCTTCGTACACCAAGAAGTAGGATAGAGGGTACGATACAGTCCGTGTATCATAAACTGTTTGACACATTGATAAATACCTAGATCCTCGAATGATTTCGGAATTTCAGCAGTAACGAGGTTTTCAACTTCTTCTGTTTCTTATATTGCATTCTGCTCTTAAAGATGAACACGTGGCAGTCGGATTATCTCTAGCTTTTGAAATTCAATAGCATGAAATTAAGCATAAGGAACTCCCAAGATGTGACGATTCCTCATATTCTTAAGCAATTCTTTCAAGTGACCATGATCTGGTCGATTTCCTGCTCGTTCATTAAAACCAAGTTTCTTTGCAGTATCAGGGCACTTGAATAAATTTTGTAGTTGTATTTGTAAGTGGCAGATAAATCAGTCTCTTCATATTCAGCTACAAGTGTCAAAGAGTCTTCGTAAATTAGCGCCATATTCCAAGGGACTGCCACTGAACGAAGATGGACAACGGGAACACAAGCTGGAACAGTGATAAGTTTCTTGGGATTGTGCTAGTAATTAGTCAATCTATTGAAGGATGATGCGCGAAACTTTGCTTGATTCGTTTTAATGAGCTGTAACCCATAGCCTTCAACCTTTATGTAAGCGTCTAGTAACTAACCTACTATCTGAAATAATTTCAACGGACTAAAAGAACTTATCAATAGCTTTTTTTTCATTATGTTAATACCTGTTAAATGCGTTTTATGGTTATACTTTCAACATCCTGAAAACTGTATCGGTCCCTAATGGGAAGAATACTAGAAAAACGGCGTTTTTAGATCGAGAATAACTTTATCCGAACATCAGTTGGAAGGAGCCACAAAATTGAGACACCTGATGCGTTATTAAAAAAAAAAAAACATCTTTTAATCATAGAGTTTTAATCAGTTTTATCAGAAAAGAGTAAGGGAAAATTACTATAGAAACTATTCAATCGATTTCCCTATATAAGTGTTGATCTTTCAAAGAAAAAATGAAAACTTTTCGGAAGAAACAAAGATCAAGTTCAATCAAGCGAAAAAAAAACCAACAAAGAAAATAGTTATTTGTAATGAAAAATCGATGAACCGAATTTTGCCAATTCATTGTTGATTAACGTCATTTTTTTTTCAAATCAACTGTCGTGTTTAATATAAAATGAAGCCGTCAGCGTTCACAAGAATAGGCTTATAGATTAAATCAAATAAGAAAAAAATAATCTATATTTTCCCGTTTAGCGCATCAATTTATCCATGCTTTTTTTCCTGTGATCCCTCCTCATCCACAGTTTCCTTTTCAGAGGATGACATATCATTAGAATTCCGTTCTTGTTTCAAAATGATACACTGGAATCTTAAGGTTCAGTTGCAGTAAAACGATTTCCAATTGTCTTGCAAAAATATAAGAATAATCGTGAAGTAGGAACGAATGAGTCATTAAATAGTGCTGTTAGAATAAGCGCCGTCAGAATGAACAAGATTTTACTCTATCACAAGAATCAAAATTGAAGAAAATTATTGCTATATATAGGATTGCTTTTAACATCTTGACCAAAGCAGAATCAACTTATATCCTCGAGAGTGCCGAAATAACAGAAGTGAACTGCACTTGGGTTTTACCAACGCACTCAAGTGCACTTTTGCTTCTTGTTAAATAAATAACTTATTTTTGTTGTCTTTCAGTGTTGACCGATTAAAACAGAAAAATTGCACTTTTGTAGAAGATTGAATGGGCAGCATTGAAGTTAGAATTGGTTAAGTGCCCTTTAGAACAAAGAAAATTAATCAACCATGAGTCACAAGCAACTATAAATCCAGACAATTCCAGCTCTCAACACCCAGACACGACTTCAAGTCGAAGAACACTTCTTCTGTCTCTGTATTTCCAAAGTCCAAAACCCAAATCCCAGGTTACCATGCCTAACTACACTCTGTACTACTTCAATGGCCGTGGACGTGCCGAGATCCTGCGTATGATGTTTGCAGCTGCCGGCCAAAAATACATGGACAAGAGGTTCGAATTCAACGAATGGGACAAATACAGGAAAGGTGAGTCCATAGGAATTTTAAATTTCAAACTTACATTACAATTGTGGAGATTACAAAGATACATAGCCGCGCATGGTAAGTGCCAAATGCACTAGCGTTAAACAGTTGATATTCTATATTTTTTCTGAGCAACGATGCTCAGCTTTATTTTATTTTGAGGTTTAAATATTCAATGAATCATAGTGGAGAGGATTCAAGCTTAATTAGAAAGAGCATTGTAGTGCCAAATAAGAAAAGGAAGTAGGAACTTTTTGAATGGTTTAGCAATTATCATGCGTGGCCACACATATACATATACATATATGGACTTAACCACGCATGCACTCACGCACGGGTGCACACACACACACACACATACACACACACACACACATATATATATATATATATATATATATATATATATTTACCAAAGTACGAATCAGTAATTTAATATCCGATGTGTAGTTAGCTCATTCCATAAAGTGCTCGATACATTCAACATTGTGCAAGCTTAAAGTAGAGCTTCAAATATAGTGAAATAATTTATTCACTACAAAAACAACAGGTTTATTTTTTGCCTATTTTGTGTTTTCACCCCGAAAGAACAGAAGCATGAACATGCTCGTGTAGCAAATCCATTTTTGGCTATATATATATATATATATATATATATATATATATATATATATATATATATATATATATATATATGTGTGTGTGTGTGTGTCAGTAGATTTGCTGCACAAAAATGTTTATGCTTTTTGTCCTATTTTGGCCTGTCCAGGCGAATGATTTTGTAAGTTTTAGATTCCTGTGTGGTGAATTTGGGGACATTTCTGTGGTTGTCGTTAATGTGGGAGGACATTCGCCTGAAGAGGTCCAAGCAGAATAGAAACAGAAACGTGTTTGCATAGCAAATCTACTTTCCACTATATTTCCAGCTCTACTACAATTTCATATTCATGGAATTGTTAGGAGCCAGAACATTTTGGAACAGTCCAATCACTCGTTAGGCTACCGAAGTTCGCTCTAATGATGTTTATATGAAATATAACTTGATGACTTATCTAAGCGACAAGATCTGGTAAATTTGTGTAAAAACAGATAATATTTCTGTCATTGCAAGACACGTTTTTTGAATAAATATGATATAATTGAAATGACAGTGGGAAAAAAATTTAATCAGTTGTTCCTTAACACATTTGCTCCACTTTGTTTAAATTACATTGAAATTCACTGACACCTTTAGTACTTCTGTATTTTAATAAGCTACAAGATAGAAGAGAGGGCAGATCATTGGATTTGACCCTAGATGTAATCACTTTTTTGTGGCCCATAACAAGACCTCCACGAAAATCCAATCATATCTTTCGAAGCTCGTTACCAAGTCTACCATCAACTTAAAATTGAAATTCATTGAGGATTATGTTCTAGATATTGTGGGGTTTAGTCATGTAATAAGGATGCAGAAAAGGAAAAAATCCCCGAAATCCTGCAAGATCCAATAATTTATTTCATAGATCAGTACATACCCTTAGACAGAATTTATTTGAAAAGGAATTGACAATATCGAGTGGACAAGCATATAGACGGGTAGACCCAAGTGAATACATTTAAAAAAAACAAATAGCGTTCTACCGGAACTAGAATTCGGAACATAGTCAACGTTGACACACCACTGTGAAGCACGTTTGTTTTATTTCACTTTAAACTAGTTAATTTAAGATTCATTTAGATCCTTGGTAGATACTGAGTTGGGTATATATATATATATATATATATATATATATATATATATATATATATATATATATATATGATCTAAGGGGACCCCGAATTCTCCTTAAAACTTCGATCAATTCTTGTGTTGACCCTCGATCAATCTTCCACGAAATTTTATTGAAATTTATTGAAGACTTATGGAGATATTGTGTAGTGTTGGCATATAGCTACAATGTTTGGGTGTTAATGTCGATAGCTACGCACAAAAATATGAATATGTCTTCTGTATTTCATTGCACATTCTTAGATAAATTTCCATTGGAAATTATCAAGAATTTTGAAGTTATTATGTGGACAAACCGAAAGACAAAGGTGAATTTATTGCTCATGATAAGTGCCTAACGAACAATTTTTTAAAAGTTGACATTTTTCGTTGTTTTTTTAAACTAATATGTTCAGATCCCAAACGTAGTTAAGATAGTCTCGAGTCAAAGCTGTTAGTCTTCGAAACTGATTGCCAGCCATGGCTGAAGAATTAGCGAATGAGCTTTATTTTCTTTGGAATTTTGATATAATTTCTAAAGATTTGTTGTACGTCATGTAAAAAGAAAAAATACTTTTTTTACCACTCATGTTTTCTACCTCAATTTTCCTCTCTTTCCTCAAGATATGCCCTGCATGACTGTCCCTGTCTTGGAGATGGACGGTGGCATGAAGATGCCTGAGACCATGGCCATTGCCAGGTACTTGGCCCGTGAATATGGTAAGTGTATTGCTCTTTTGAAAGCGTAGAATAGTATATTTTGAAAAGACTTGAATGAAAATAATGTCGTTTACAAATTACTGAATATTTGTACTTGGACGGCAGATTTGTCAGGTTTTCAAGGTGGCATTTGCTTAAGTCCAGAAATCTATTTCCTCTAAATTGGTAAGATCCATTTCTATACCAAAAGTTGTTTGGACTAATGCACTACTTCATGGCTTTGCCTTTTGTAGTTACCACAATATTTTGGTCAAACCAATCAACAACCGTATTTCCCAGAAGTAAAATATGCGTAGGGGATAACTTCTGCAATTATATTACTTGCTTTTCTAGGGTAGCTGAACAGATTTTTGTGCTGTTTTGTAATAAAAAATCTAACTGAAAATGAATATTCCATCAAATAGTGGCCTACGTAGGGATAAAATCCCTCATTAGTTTATTGATTACTGTATTTGACCATTCATCCAGCAATCTTTGGACAAGAGATGACCCAGATTTCTGCATATTCCAAATTTCTTGTTCTTCAGGATTTCCGGACCAAAGCTTCATATATACATAAAATATTAAGTGCATAATGAAAAATACACGAAGAAACTGCATTCAAGAGACACAATTTAATATGCTTCTTAGGTAGAGTTTCTTTGATCTTTAAAATTCTGCTTGAAATTCTCAAGATATACGATACACCATATAAAATACACGGGGAGAGGTAAACGAAGAAAAGTAAAGAACAAAATTGTTTATAGCATATATAAATTACCCTACTTCAAAAACAGGACACCTGCAGCAAATATTGACTTCTTAACTTTTATTTCATGAGGAGACGATTCAACCACGCCACAGGATCAAAACAAAGAGCAGTTGAGAGTTGAACTCCTAAGAAAATCGCCAGATTCAATACTAGCAAATTAAAACAACTAGTTTTAGGGAAATTACGTTGTTTTGGAATCCAAATAAATTGTCCAATACCATATTTGTTTTTACGTGATGGAAGGATAATTCTAAAAACGACAGAACGAGAACAACAATACATTCCTCCTTTCTAGCTTCAAGTGAAATGGGCCAATCGGAAATCAAGTGCTGAAAAATGTTTTTAATTAAGATTTTTCATAGTAATTGAAATCTATATCCTCGCCAAAAAAATCGTTCCGGCCAACGAGTTTTATAATTCGATTCAATATTGCTTATTGTAGGCTTCTACCCCAAGAACAACATGGAGATGATGAGGTGTGACTACATTGCCGACTGTTTCTATGAAATCATGCACGATTACATGAGGTACTTCCACTGGAAGAACGGACGCTTCAGGGTGAGTCAGTTATTTTGAATCAACTCAATATTCGATATGAATATGTTTCAGCCTATCAGATTTAGGGATGGATTAGCAAAGAGACTGTCGGGCAGGTGAGATAGCGCCGTGCTCTTAATATGATCGAGTTTAAATTAAATAAGTTCTGTGAAACTGAAACAATTTTGATAAAATCTCCATCATCATTTAAAGAGTTTTATTCTGATCAATTTTTTGTGTTACAGGAAGTTACAAACATTGCTTGAAAAATGCAAGACAGGCAGTTTTAGCAAATTTTTGAATTCATCTCGATTTCGATTACACTAACAATTTCCAGATATTAACCAAAAAGATATATTTAAGCTCGTTTCTTGATGATGGTAATTTTTCGTGCTCTTTCAAGTTCATGCAAAAATCAGCTGAGATATCAGTATATTTGAATCAAATAACAAGTGTTCATGTACAATTTATGAATAATCTTTAAGAAAAGAAAACCATAAAATCCTTAAAAAATAGGACCAATAAGGAAATGTCTACCTACAGAAAATGTTAATATAAAAGTGAAAACATTGAAAAAAAAAAATATATATTTTAACATAAGATGGACGGAAACATTAATGCTGTGGCAAAATTGAAAGCCCTCATTTTACTGAGTTATATAGTCATATAATTATAATGCACGCTGCTGTGATAGGTGGAGACGATATGAGAGTAGGACTGGAGTCCTGAAGAGACTCACTGTCACTTAGCCTCCAGCAATAACCACCAGGCGACTGGTGTGAAACTGTAATCTGCAGCACTGCTGAAGAAGACGACTGGAGACTTGCAGAGACCTGCTGTCACTAAGTCTCCAGTAAAGAACCACCAGGCAACTGGTGTGAAAATGCAAATAATAATAATGATAATAATAATGTATATTTTCCAGTTCGGTAGCAACGGTAGCATGATGGGCACTGGCAAGGGATGCAGTGGCAGTGATCCAAATGATGTAAGTATATAACTTTATATCGGATGAGCAAAATTCTCCAGCGTTTTATTCTGGAATGTACAGTTCGGATTTGCAGTTGGAAAATGATTTTTTGAGCTGGGAACCTTTTCAGATACAAAATAATTCATACAAATATCATATTATATGTTCAGAAATACCTTGATCACTTTCATTTTGATTACTGCAGGTTATGTTTTAAAAGTTAGTATAACTAAGTATTAGCAGAAAAAGCACAAAAGATTATAATCAGACGTAGAACTGTACAGAAGAAAGTACGAACAATTTTCGAATAATTTTAACTGAACTAATCAAGGTAAACCTTAATATGACTATCCTTGCTTTTCTTTCATTCTAACTCAGTTGTTTCAGATCGTTGTCGAGCACATTTTCAGAAAGGCCATCAACTTTTATTATATGCAAAGATAATTCCCATATTTTTGCACATTGGTCACTTCCCCAAAAAGAATATTTAATGATTCCGTTATTTAAAAGAGAGAGATGATAGTACACAATGATATATGGATCCTGTGACAATTTCTCAATTGAATTTGCTTGAAAAATGATCTGTATATTTTAAAGTTTTACTTAATCTTGTAAAAAGATTGTATTAGGACGTACATTACAATCTTTATGCATTCTCCCAAATGTTTCCCCATCATTTGATGTTGTTATCTTTCTTTTAAATCAAGAACTACTTGAACTGGAGATACATGAACACCTTCAACAGGATTATGCCCTTCATGGAGAGAACTCTGTCCATGAAGAATGGTGGAAACAATTTCTTCATGGGTGACCAGGTTAGTATGATTCGTTCACGGTAGGGAGCCAGCCAGTAGAGATATCTATCTATATATCCGTCTGTATATGTGTGTGTGTGTGTGCGTGTGTGTGTGCGTGTGTGTGTACTTGAGCAGATTTTTTAAATAATACTGAGTAATAAATAAATTATGTCCTTATAGTTTCCATGACATTAGAGGGCTTTGCCAGATCCACAAATTATAAGTTTCCATGTCCCAATTAGAGTTCTTCGAAGTTTTCGATTTGTGATATTGTGAGGTCACAAGCATATAAAATATCGCAAATCAAAATCTGAATTGGTCGTATATCTCACGATAGGTCACTAAGCAAGTAATATACTTGATTTCGTTTATAGCAGTTTTCATCTAACGAATTTATTATTAAGATCCTGGGGAATTATTTTGTTTTATCATCACAATGAATCATACCATTTATTATTGCCAGATATTATCGTTTCTTCACGACTCTGTAGCACATGCTTTACGGTCCACTGGAGATTCTTGTCTGTAGCTTGGTGTTAGGGGACTGCTAATGGGAGAATGCACCCCTCGATGGTCACATATGGAGCTGAAACATTGAATTTATCCAAAAGATGAACCGTGCAATGTGAACAGGAGCTAGTCATTCTCAACATCCCATGGAGAGATCATAAGACAGCACAGAGAAAAAAAAACAGGAATCTGAGACATGATAGAAACCATTAGAAAACACAAATAGCCATGGGCTTGACATGATGTAATAATGTCAGACAATCGTTGAATATCACAACCCACAGTGTGAATCCCAAGAGATAATGTGCGAAATATTGACCAATAACATGACGAGCAAGGGATTTAAAAAAATACTGGTACTGCTACGCCCATAATAGAGAGGTCTGTCGAATCTCTTGTCTATGTTCAGCGACGAATGCTAAAATGGTATTGCTGATGATGATGAGGAAAGGGCAAAGCACCAGTAATGTGTATCCCATGCTAGCCTGTGTGAAACTGGATCCATTTTGGCAGTAGCACGTTATTGTGTGGGATAAGAAGTTATAGTCAGGACATCCCAATATCTTGAGCGACAGAGAACAACTGTAATGAGATTTTTAGGTTTGAATATTGACTTTTGAACCCTGGACTTATTAGAAATAATAAGATTACTTTTATGAAATCAAACAAGATCACTTATGTTGTATGTTCATTAAATTCAGTTATAGATTTCAAACAATAATCACGTTTGTATTAAAGCGTTGACTATATTTTAACTCCAGCCAAATCGCATTGGATACGCTGGTTCTCGTAAGTTCACCGAAGTTAAACAACATCGGCTCTAAATCAAGGCGGCTGCCCAATAGTTATCCATTGGACTGAAACATTGGATTTAGATAAAAGACTGGCAGTCAAATTAAGAACCATGCTATGTGTAAAAAAGCATGTTTAACATTATATACAGAGAACACAAAACAACACAATATATTACAGAACAGTTGGATGTAGAGGATATCATGAAAGCCATCAAAAAAATTAAAATGGATAGTGTTGTAAGGTTATCAGACAACCACTGGACATCACATCTCGGACCGTGTATCCGCTGACAACATACGTGACATTGTGACCGGTGAAAAAAAAGTTGCGTAACGATTGAGACGAGTTCAAACTGATATACCGTTACACCAACATTCTTATATTGACTTTATTCATTTGCTGCTCTACCAAATCAAATATCCCTAGTGCTTAGAGAAAGATTGATAATTAAACTCTTATTTAATTTTAAGTTGTGTATTGCAAATAAGGAAGAAAAAGGTGGTCAATTAATGTAAGAAATAATGAGAGCATTGTCCGTCAGTATGAGACAGTCCAACACAAAAACCACTCAGGATAACCAATTTTTTCCTTCTGTTGGTATTCCTTGCAGCACTAGACAGGTTGTTTAGGAAATTAGATTTTGAAAATCATCCCAATATATGTTAGAGGGTGAGGGGTTCGATTTCCATATTTGTGGCCCCTCCATTGACTGTGAGCTGACGACGGATGTTTGGAATTTAGTGTGACTCTTACAGAAAATGGCAGTCTTTAATATCTCTTTCTCTCTCCCCCACTCTTTCTCTTCTTGAATCGTCAGCTTTTACTACCCTTCTCCATCAAAGATACGTAACCATTTTTGAAAATTCAGAGGATGAGAAGTGTTTATTGCATTTATCGTTAAAAAGCTTTATCAATTTAAAAGAAAAAATTAGATCAAAGAATGGATGATCTTCATCTGTTTACCTATTTGTTTTATCATTCTTTATATTGCTGTCAAAAAAAATTAATATTGTGAAACTGAGTACGAAAACTGTTTGAACATTATAAATCAAACAAAACATAATCACTACTTTTGTTTTATGAAAGTATTCTATTGTGAAGTAAATTAACTTACATTTCTGTTTGTATAAGGGGTGGGATCCATATTGTAAATTATTGACTTTCACACTTATGCTTGCAAGATTTTAAAAACAGTACTCAAACCAAAAAAAAAGAAAAGAAAGATAATTAATAGGATAAACCTGAAGTAGATACATGAATAAATTGTAATGGCGATTTTATGCCATTTTCCTATAAGATTACACTTTTTTGACAGTTAATTTAAAACTGTCCGAAAGAGCTGTTTTTTTTCCATTAATATGTAATGCAAATCTAAAGCTTTTATGAATTGAAAACCAGAGAAAAAAGAGGGCAACTTATATATATATATATATATATATATATATATATATATATATATATATATATATATATATATATATATATATATATATATATATATATATATATATATGTATATATATATATATATGTATATATATATATATATATATATATATATATATATATATATATGTACGGTCCACTTGAAAAAAAATCACAGATATATTTAAATTTCTATGATCATATTTTTCTGTGCAAATAATTGATAGGAGATATCTTTATCAGCGAAAGTGTTACCTTCAAGCGGACTAATTGATTGTTACCGACAGAGAAACAGAATCTAATTACACCGTTGATTACATAAAGTGATTGAAACACTGATTTGACTACTAAAATGTAATTAAATATGGAATAAAGAATCAGGACAAGTATTACTGGAAGAATTATATGATTTCATTAATAATATGCATTGCTAATGCATAATATAAATGAAAGTGTGGAAGAAAAGTCATGTTACTGGTCAAGAGTTGAAGTGTTACTGACATAATACGGGTATTGATTTATATTGTCAATATACTGCCAAAGATTGATATATTTATATACACTGAGATTTGCGGATAGAAGGATCGTCAGTAGCTAGTGATATAAAAAGTATGACTGTCTAAATATGACTCTTTCTATAATGGAAATATATCATCACTTTTTTTCTCTTTGCAGATGATGTGGTGTGACATGATGATGTACTGTTGCATGGAGAACATGTACATGCAGAACCAGTCTATGTTCAGCCAGTACCCTAAACTGATGGCCCTCTACAAGCGTGTGTCCTCTCACCCCAAGATCTGTGGATACCTCAAGAGTCGATGCAATACCCCTTGGTAAATCATCTTCCAAGCTCAATATTCCCAATAATCAGTATGTCCTGAATTGACTACTGCGATAAATGAATCGAAAATAAAATGGACGACGTGGAAAATATCTGTTCGGATATCAATGGAAAATTATAAGACATTTGTTGATACAAGTGATTGTTATGAATTAATAAAAAAAAATCAATTGTATGTTGACCGTCTTTGTTTTCTTGAGGCGATTTCACTGGTGCTTTAATATGTGTGTGTGTGTGTGTGTGTGTGTGTGTGCGCGTGTATGAATGAGATAGTACAAAGATCACTTTCCATTTCAAATGTTGGCAGAATAATTTGAAGTGGAACAGAAATTAAGCGGCTGCAACATTGTGGGGTTATCATAGAGAAAGAGTTTATATATAAGCCACTGAAACTCATGTATAATATTCAATAAGATATTAGAGTATAGAAAGCTACCAAGAAAGGGGATGACTGTGCAAAACTCTTAATTGGTGCTATTTGCAAGATGGTAAATATCACATATTAAACGATTTTGTCCTTGAATCTAATTTTGTTTGCTTTTTGGCATGTCTAGTCCTAGACAAGGGATAGTGAAGCTAACGTGGTTTCCCACTTTTTTGTTTTAAAATCTATTCCGAATGTAGTTTGCATTTAGAAATTAAAAGCTAATCATGCTCAACCTTACAACAAGAGATCACAAGACAGCACAGTATATCAGGAGGAAAAACGGGGGTCCGAAACATCATAGAATCTATCAGAAAACTTAAATGGCAATGGGCAGGTCATGTTGCAAGAATAGCAAACATCTGATGGACATCATGACTTACAACAGGATCCCCAGAGATCAAATGCAAAACTGAGGTCGAAAAAATTCAAGATGACGAGATGAACTAGACAAATTCAGAAAATACTTGCCCTGCTACGCCCATGATAGAGAAATGTAGCAGATCCTAGAGAAGGTCTACATCTAACAATGGACGTTAAAAACTGATGATGATGATGATGATGATGATGATGATGATGATGATATTTCACATTCAAATCAAAGTCAAGATTGAAGTCAAGAATTATAGTATCTAAAAGCATTGTTTTGAAAAAATGTAAACTTTTTTTTATTCCGCTTAATCAGCAATCAGCAGTGCTTGTGAATTACTATTTTTATTAAAATGAATCCAATAGAATAACTAAATATATACTTTCAAATTCTCAAATCAACAATCTTTCAACATTTTTCATCTTGTGATTAATGTTGAATCTTCAATAACCAAACCCTCAAAAATATACCACGTTACGTTGTGGTTGAATAAGTCACCTCTCTTGCAATAGATACTACTTCACAGAAAAGTTTTATTCAAATAAATTTTCATAGAAAAATATTTGCTTTTTTCGATTAATCTGACCAGTCGGTCATTGGGTCTCAAATCGTTGGTGCCGATAAGGCTCTATTAAGTGTGCATGTATTTAGGCGACATTGAAATGAACAGCTGCGACCAGAGTTTGAACTTGGGTCACTGATTCCATTGTCCTCGTTACTAACTACGCCAATTGCATTTTCTCGTGCATCACCACACAAAAAATGGAGACTTGCTAATTAATCGGGTGAGCAAGAAACGAACAAAATGGAGAGAAAGAAAAATTCGTCTTATCAATTACCAAAAATCTCTTACTTGTTATTTCAAACTTTTTTTTACGTCCGTGTAATTAGCAAGAGTTTGATTTTACACATTTCTTTCTTTCTGGGATCAGAAGATTTTGTAGCTGAGTAGAACTTGGAACTCAGCTGGTAATTACAGTTTACTCTCTTTATGAGAATAGTCTCTTCAACGGCATTATTTAATGACACTCGTGTTCTAACGGCACATTAGTTTCATACTTGCAATATCATTGTCAAAAAAAAAATGTTCACAGCAACAGCATATGACGTGCATTCAGTGCACTAAAATTGATAAACCCTTGAAATAATGCCATTTAAAGTAAATCAAACTGTAAGAGAAATGAAGTCATTTTGTCAGTATTTTTGGTTTTCTCATTATAAATATACTTTGTATAACAAACAATTGTTATAAGGGCAAATTCTTCGTAAATGAATTACCTGAAGGCACTTTAATATCGGGAGTCTACTTTATTTTCCTTTCCTTTCCTTCTAATCAATAATTGCATGCTACTCATTAAAGTTCACGTTGAATTTTACTTGATCTATTGATTGAATAATAAATAAAGCAATTATCTCCGAAACAGAGATGTAAAGAAACATGAATGTCCTGTCATTGATGTGAATATGCTTTCATGTCTAAAACACCATAGGAAATACAGTCACATTCAAAATTACGAATAAATTGAGCCTTCGAAACAGTCTAGAAAACCAAGTAAATGTAACCAGTGCAAAATGTGATTATGATTATTACATTCTTATTTAAAATATATCAGAGATTTTTAGGTTATTTTCATAAAATCAGTTCTTTATTGCATTGAAAATAATGGTGAGAGAAAGATTTACAAATGGAATTGGATCTTCTTGCAAGATTGATGTTAATAAGGATATAATTCCTTTTTATGAGAGGTTTTGGGGCCCTTAACAGCAATGGTATTAACCAAGAAGTTAAAATTGTTCACAAGTTCAATATCAAATTTGGACACGATGTTGTTCAATCTACTAATAACGTTAACAAGCATCTATAGTGAACTCTACTACAGTGCAAACTGCTTAGCGTTGATCTTCACGTTTTGTGTCTAGAAATATAGATACCAATATTAAACCTGGAAAGAGTTCCAAACCTATTCTTATAAATAATTATCGATCGCTGTTATTGTCTCAAGAATTCAACAGCAACCATATCAAGTCATCTGAAGGCAGCAAGAAATTTTAACAGTTAGAAAAATTGGTCTTACATGAACGGACTGAAAACTTGAATGACAGTTTCACACTTCTCAACTGATTATATCTACGCTTAGATTATTGAGATATGGATTTTGCTGTGTCTTCCATATTCGCCGGATAGTATCGCTATAGATTACCATCTTTCCAGGCATTTTAAAAATCATATCCATAATAAAATGTTAGATAGTAGGAAATCATTGTTTTTGTAGATGTGTGACCCTCAAACATAAGTAGTTTCATTGAGATGGTCTGATATCATAAGATCAATGTAAGAGGAAGGTTAATACTTTAAATGGGTCTTATTTTGATTCATTATTTGTTGTCTTCTACTGTTAACATAATCCTATATCTTACAATTCAAAAGACGACATTTTGTATGGAAGAACCTAATATCTGTTTTTGACAATAGTTGCGATGTATTGAAGTACTTTTTGTCACATGATATACAACGAGACTTGCGTTGAAACTCATTAGATGCGAAATATTAATAAAGAACACTGAGGAGATTTGCCATCAAATGAAATCTACCGGTTACTACTAGTTGAAAACTCAGTGAAAAAAATATAAGAAGGAATACTGAGGAGTGTCCGAGAATTTTGAGGGCGGCTTGCTATCACTTAACCTCTAATAAAAGCCGCCAGAGAGTACTGGTATGTAATGTATTGGGAGAAATATACATATTTTGGGCAGAGATTCAGTCATAATTCTGCATGTGCTTCTAAAGGTAAGAAACAAGTTGAAGAAAAATGACTCAAAGAAAATATTCATAGCGTTTTAAAAAAACATATTATGGAAATTTTTTGTTAAATAACATTTTTCAGTATTTAGAAATTAAATTTGTGTGCGTGATATCATGGAGTGTAACTTTTATTATCAGTGGTAAGGAGTCTCTACGGAGCAAATAAGATATCATAGACGTAAAAAAAAGTCCAATATCAAACTCCTGTTGAATACCAAGAGAATTGTCGTCAATGAAATAGGTCAGCAAAGTTGGATTCATTGTGTTTACAATCAACATCATCAATAAATTGAAATAATTAATGTGGATAGAATTGCACAAATTACAAAATGCTGTTACAGTAAAAGAAACTGAGAGAACGGTACACCTTTTTTTATTCAAAATTGTTGAAAATAAATCTCAAATCAAAATATAAATTAGCTCAACTTCAGCTTTTGGAATTAGAAGTTTAACTTTTTTTAATTTGAGGTTCAGTTATTTCAAAAAAGACTTTTTCAAATTGAAGCTAAAATGATGTACTTAAATTAATGTCTAATAACATTCAATGCCTGGGAACACAGAGATGGAGTTGTCAATCATATTATTAGCAAATTAAGCAAAATGGTCCAGTAAGAGAGCAAGAATCGGCATAACGGGGAATGAGGATTATTGGAATTATGAAATTCGCTGAGATTTGGCCATGCAGACCAATCCTCCAAACACAGGTTAAGAATAAAATCTCATAGGACGAATCCAAATGGACCGTCCTATTCATGCAGGCAAGACGGATCTGACATCGTGAATGAATTAATGTTTGGTAGTTGATAGTCTTTTCTTAGCATACATATTTCAACAGGGAAAATTGAAATAAAAACAGCCTGCTGCAGGGTAAGTAACAACTACAGCTTCGATACCGACTGATCGTGGTTACTGAAACTTTTGTATCGTATATATAGCACATAGAACTATTCATTATATATATATATATATATATATATATATATATATATATATATATATATATATATATATATATATATATATATATATATATATATATATTGTGTCATTCACAGACAGCTGTTTCGATATATTACATCTCTTCAGTGTAGCCATAGACTTTATCCCATCCAGTAGCGCGAGGCAGAATTGAAACCCGCATGCTGATATCCTACCTCTGGACTACGGACCTGGGTGGTCAGTAAGGCTGAATTTAAGCGATATATTCATTTACGCAGAAACTCCTCATCCACCAGAGTGATAGCAAAATCAAGATCCTGCTCGCCCCATCAGACTATTTATAAGAGTGGATTAGCAACGAGCCTAGAGTAAAATGATTATTGATAACATAAGTGCAAAGTAAATAAT
The DNA here is from genome assembly GCA_963457665.1 of Thysanoteuthis rhombus. Taxonomy (NCBI): domain Eukaryota; kingdom Metazoa; phylum Mollusca; class Cephalopoda; order Oegopsida; family Thysanoteuthidae; genus Thysanoteuthis; species Thysanoteuthis major. Next base: position 19,274,730 of record OY735237.1, on the reverse strand, counting down.
GACTGTGCGCCTATCAAATCATGCAAGATTACATGAGGCACTATCGCTGGAAGAACAGACGCTTTAGAGGCTATTGTAAAACCAGTGGCTGTCACCAAAATAGTGAGTCGCGTTATCACCTCACTGTAACCCCAGAAATCAATTTTTCCTCCTGTAAAAAGATAGCCGGATGAAAGCAGTTAATAGATCAACTAGAATCTGTGCACACGGGACCACAAAACTAAAGTTAATAAATACAGGACCTCGGTTGTACGAGCCCAGAATCCAAATCGGCGAGAAAACAGAACGGAAGATTGAAGCCAGAATTCAGATGATGAAAAGTAAGCCAGAGGTGGATGATAAGTAAAAGACGCTACCGTAGAAGGACAAATTGATCTGTGAACAGTTACAGAAGAAATAAAGGGAAGATTGTTTTTGACAGTTGACATAAAACAAACTGGCGTGAAAGCAGAACGAAAACTTAAAGACAGGATTTAGATAATGATAGCTAATTAGAAGGAGAAAATTACGTAAAGAAAGTTATTTGTGAGAAAAAAAAATGAATTCTGGTTATATAGTGAATCACCAATACGATTCACAATGATACTCGATACTTCATGACTTTTAAATAACGACTGCTTTTTAGAATCATGTATGAGATACTTAACTAGTATATAATTTTTTTGATTGTATTTTCTCCGGGTCGGTAGTGATGTAAGTAATTTTCATATTCATTGCAATGTTTTTCTTCATTAAATTATCTAAATTTCCAAACAAAGAAAGATTGATTCACTAAAATGAGGCACCTGGTTAAGCATTTTAGTCAACTGATTAGTATTTGACTGTCTTTATAGTTAATCTCTCCATCTTGTATTCTCTCAGCCTCGGTTTCGCATGAGGTCTCCGGGGATCCATGTTGTGAGCCGTGATACCCATCGGTTGACTGTCATTCTTGCAACATGACCAGTCCATTTTTATTTGAGTTTTCCACAAGATTCTATGATATCTCAAACATTTTTCTTCCTGATATACTGTGCTGTCTTATGATCTCTCCGTGTGAGGTTGAGCATGATTCTCTGAGGTGCACGTTGCATGCTTCTCAGTTTGCAAGTCTATTTCTTGATTAGGTTCCATGTTTCAGCTCCATAAAGTGACTATCGACAGGATGCATCGGCAGACAATCAAAGAAAATGAACGTCATTATTTTCGAAGCTTTATGGAAAGTAAGGCAGTAAACAGATGTAATCAAAATGTAATTATTCCTTAATTCACCTGCTACTAAATACTCGTGAGAAAAAATCACCATTATATATTTTTTTGAACCAAAGCTGTGAATATGTTTTAGTTGAAGAGTCCGTTATTTAGTGTATAGGGTATTTTCATCGGCAAAGTATTTTCCTCCGAAAGGAAGACTCACGTGTAACAGAAAGAAAAAACAAAAGGTCACCTTGCTCATTTCATAAATATTTATTAACTCACCAAGAGTTGGTATCACACCATCTGATGAGGAATGACCCCACTAAGAATCAAATTCAAGAAAGAAATACTGAATTCTTTTATCGAGGAAAACGCATAGTTTGAAACGGTGTATTTAAACTATTTTTTGTCTGCAAAATTTCAACCTCCCTGTGGAAGAGTTTAGTGTTACGGAAAGGGAATTAAGAAACTCACACATTTCATTTTTGTAGTTGATCATATTTGTTTGAAGTTGCTTGCTTCTGATAATCAAAGAAAACAGTTGTCATTTCCGAAGCTTTCATAAAACGATGTTCCAAAGCGAGAGTGGTACATTTTCCACACGGAGAAATTTAGGTAGTTTAGGGAGGGGAATAAGGTTATCAGGTAAAAATAAAAGTCTTGGTAAGTGTTTCAGGCTGAAGTGTAGTTTGGATGTGTGATGCAAGTAAGGTCTCATTTTTTTCTGATCAATGTTGTTTGTTAAAACCATTTTAAATTTAGGTACAGTCTCGGTTTTCGTCGAAGAACAAGTTGTTAAAAACAAAAACACAGGTCACATTGACGTGTATATCAGTTACAATAACAGAATACTCTTCTTGTAATCCATAGGAATTTCAAAATGTGTGTTCTTAATTATTTTTGCTTGTTTTGTTTGAGTAAAAAAAATACACAGCAGAAGGGATATAATTATAAACTTGTACAACATTATTATTTTTTAAGATTGTGAAATAATACAATACACAAAAAATATTTAAAATTATTCTCTGATACAACTCACTTTGATGGAAACGAGAAAATTAGTTATCTTATTGGCAAGAATGGAAAATAAGCTCGAACAGGTTTTGGAGGACTATTTTAGATAAATGTAATGAAAGACTTACGTAGCAAAGTCCAAGATTTTATCGACGGTTGTAGTACCAGTGACTGATCGGTTAACCGCACGGAAAAATGGATTGAGCCAGCCGAACTTGAATTCAAACTGAGACCGGCACAAATGCCCTTGGAGAAGGCATGAATCCGATCCCGATTTATGGATGAAATATCATACTGGGAAGTGAATGATGTCACTTCGTGTGTTCGATCTCGCCTGCCTCTAAGTCTTCAGATATCGCTGGATCTTCGAAGAACACCGAAGAAACTATGTAAAAGAAAGTGGGTAGGGGGCAGCTGTTGCCATGGCCAGCGTAAGGGAATTCAGCATGTATTCTTTGTAGTTGCAATGGCCAAGACTGGGTTGCCTGACTAAGATCACTCCACTCCTACCAAAATGCAGTTGGCCGGCGTGACAGGGTACGACCTATCACTTTCCACGTTTTACGCTCCCAACAAATACCTAGGGGAGGGCCTATATCTAACAACGGACGATAAATGGTGATCATACAATATATAACTGATCTTTTATTGATTAAGAATATAACTGGTCAGCAAATGGGCATTTAAAAAGGATGATGCATTCAAAAAGGAATAAAATCTGGAGACCTACAGACACTCATTCTACATGCGTAAAGAATCATAAGAAGAAAGCGGTAATAAGATGATTAATTTGCCTAACCGCAACACATTCGTGGACTAATCGATTAAGACGTTTTACATGTAAAATAAGTTCCCAGGATAGGGTATGCAAGCTCAAATGTTGACTTCTTCATGAGTAATTTTGCATAGGCCACTTTAACGTGCAGAAAATTCAATCAGCGTAAAACGTTATGACACAAAAACAGTGTACCATTGATTTTCTAATTATGATACGATTTTAAAAAAACTTGTAATTAATAAGTTAATTAATATTTGATTAAGAACAGGAAATAGCTTTTAGCTGATTCACAGATTCATTTGGGAAAAAATAGTACGTCACTTTTTAACTAATTTAAATTTGATCAGGAAATGATGATAATTGGTTAACTAAATAATCTTAATAAAATAATAAATTACAGCTTTGTTAATTGATATTTGATTGAGAAAAATTGATTTTGTAATTCATTTTTGGCTAATCATTGTGTAATACATTGTTTCATAAAAGGCGTAATTCTAAGTATAAGAAAATTAAGGTTACAGTTGCGTAAATTCTTTTTCTCCAATATCAGTCACATGATAACATTATGCTCAGAGACAACATTATTGAAACGTTGGAATGATTGAAAAATACGCTAGTTTCATGTGAGGATCCATTACTTTGTGATACGTCAGCCGTCTTTTCCGACTATAATAAAATTGGTGCGAAACAGCAACCAAGTTAAAGGAAATCACTTTCAGCATTCATTGAAAAGTTGTAATATTTGTGCAGTTAGCATATTTTCGTAAGTTGTGTCTATAACAATAATTTTTGCATTCAAAATAATCTGTGAAAAAGACTGTTGCATTATTTTTCAAACATACTGCATGAAGTGACTAGTTGGCATTTGCAAAGAAAGGAAGGAAATTTATTCCAACTGTATATGACAGTAGATATAGCTGGCAATATATATATATATATATATATATATATATATATATATATATATATATATATATATATATATATATATAATAGTGTTATCCACTGACGACGCTGTTTGGTTGTATTACAATTCTTCAGTGTGGCAATAGACAATCCGTTATCCCATCCAGTACCACGACGCTGGATTGAAACTTTCGCTTCAGACCCCGAAGCTGATATCCTACTCCTGGGCAACAGTACTGGACTGTCAGTAAGGCTGTATTTAAGTGATATATCTATTTACGCAGAAATTCCCCATCCACCATATATATATATATATATATATATATATAAGGATGAAGATAGTTCTTGTTCTTGTCACAATGAAATAAATAAACTCCATTTTTTGAGTTTGACAAATTGAAAATTAGAAACCAGCTCAACACCAAGGTCTTTTGGCAGCATTTTGTGTGGGGAGTGATCAATTAAAAAATTGGAAAAAAGGTTGATCAGTGAATACGTTGCTCCTATAGTTCCTTGTTGAATAGTGATCACAGTTTAATCGATTATGTCTTATAATCATAATTATACTATCATAACTGATATTCCGACCAAACTTTCTGATTGAAACAGCATAGGTGAGGTTTTCTATTGCATCAAGTTCAACTAATGTTTGCTTTCATTTTATTGTCAGATTCGCACGATTGTTGAAACTGACTTTATTTCCCTAATCGAATAACATTGACACGTTGAGGTTTCTGGTCAAGACTAAAAAAGTGAAAAGTTTATACAGTTCAAATGTTAGATAGAAACAGAAAGTAAGAGAAGAAACAGAGAGAAAGAAAGAAGGACAAATAGACGGAAGGACATACTATATTAAAAAGCCATCAATCAGCAGAGGCGGGGGGAGAATGAATACATAAGGGGGGATAAAACGAAAGAAAGAAAGTAAGAAAGAAAGTGGTAAAGAGAGAAAGAAAGAAAGGAAGAGGGAAAGAGAGTGAAGAAGTGATTAAGAGAAAAAGAGAATGATAAAAAGAGAAAGAAAAAGAGAAATTGAGAAGAAGTTGGAAGCTATAGATCATTGAATTATTTGGTGTCACTAAACAGATTCTTATAATTAGAATTTTTGACTTTTTCTTTTTCTCTTTCATTTTTTTCTCTCTTCCCCTCTACTCTTGTCAGCCCTAACTGTTCATAACAGAAACTCAAAATTTTGCTCACACACTCCAACATTAGAAGGGGAAATATTTTTATTTGTTTTTCAATAAATTGGCTAAGAGATTGAAATAGTTGCATAAGTTGAGTTTGACCCTGAAGAAGCAAGTCTTGTTTTTAAAATGTTTTCATCAAAAATTCAACTCTGATCGTCACTTCTACGACAGTGTGCAACAAGCACGGATCTAGGTTTGAAACAAAAATTGAGACAACGATAATTGAAGTAAAGCGGTAATTTAAGAGCTAAAATTTGACTTTCCATGAAGCTTTTTGGCTAGAGTGGTATAGCAACTCAGGGTAAAACCAGACTTGCCTTCAGTGAAAGGGACGTGAGTTCGAATCTCACCGTCAGTTTGTTTATTCTATATTTTTGATCTACACAGTTTGCTCGCAGTTGCAAATTTGCTGTCAAAGTTGAAGTTGTTGTGAACATAACTTTAAAATAAGATGACGGTAAAAATTAGCAAAAATTTACGGAATCGATAACATTCCTTCGTCCACTACAACTGATGATGATGATGATAATGTTATTGATAATAATAATAATACTACTACTACTACTAATAATAATAATAATAATAATAATAATAATAATAAAAATAAAAAAAAAATAAAAAAAAATTAGGTAACTCGTGTTGAAGTTTAGTGTGTTTGAGCATGATAAGTGCTAAACGAACCACTTTGAAAGAGTTATATTCAACGCTATAATGCTCAGTTTTTATCTTTCTCTTCTTGAAATTTTTGGAGCTTAAACACACTAGGAATCATAATGTCTGACCATAAACAAACAAGCATACAAAACTGAGCATTGTGGCTCTGGAAATAACGAACAAATATCAATTTAAAAAATTGTTTCTTGGGAAATTATCATGCGTTGTAGCTGATTTATTATACTGATACTCCGTCTGGGATTTGAAATTTTATGATTATCTGACCAGACAAAAATCACGTGATTTGATCACGATTAGGATACGCAGTGGACTTTACATCTGATTGAAGACAATTCTAATGAAACAAATAAATAAAAAAAATTAGAATGTGAGTAAATATTTCATTTCGAATTTCTTCATGAATAAAACAACAAAGGTAAGGAATACACATGGTATAACCACTAGCCTCAAGCACGTCCTCGCTGATTACAAATATTTTTCAAATGCTTTATATGGAGGTACAAGCAGGTGCAAAGCCTAGGCGAGACTGAGAAAGATGTATAAAACTGCCAATATCAACAACCACTCCTGCTAAAAAAGCATTTGTGTAGAAGTGAACTATTCTGATAGTGGCTTCTATAAAAAGAAAAAGTATAAAACAATTGTTTCATAGTTATACAGTTCACAGTTTTGGAATAGATTTGAAACATCGTCTCGCCTTTCTAACTAAGGTCACGTGGACTGGTTAAACTTGCGACTGGGAGGAAATATATGGTAATATAATCCATATTGTGAATGGATCTCAGAAGGTACACGTCAATGTGATTTTTTGTTTTTGTTTTAAACGTAGTTGAATGAAATAGAAACACATAGTCAGATCACATGATTTATAGATACTCGTAATCACGTTGTTTTGACCAGGAATACGTTGCGAAAGAGCGACAAGCTAATCACATTAGTCATTTAAAGGGGACAGCAAAATAGCCAATTACCAGTCACCAATACCAGGTCGACGCCAAAGTAATCTGAAATGTTTACATCAGATTTCACTTGGAGCTTATCGAGTGCCCACGAGCTCTGAGGTGGTCGGACGATTTGTCCGGAGAAGAAGCATCCTTCTTTCAACCTCTCAATCTATCATGAACAAACATTTGAAATGAAGAAAGAACACCAAGAAGAACCAAAAAATAAAGATGTTTTAGTTGTTTTTCGTCTGCCCTGCGATGAAAATGGCTCTCGCTTTCCAAAGGAGAAAGAATAATAAAGTATTTTGTCCGTCTGTTTCGAAACAAAAATGAATTCTTTACAACTGATATGGAAACTCCCACTGGAAGCCGTATGGCTCGATGCCAAGTAATTTCATATTTGTTGAATTTATATTATAATTATTCGCAAATAAACAAATTAGGGAAACTATTATATAATTAAAATTTAATATATCATTTATAAAAAATATCTGGGTAAGCGTGAATGCAGACTGCAAATCATTTTTCAAGTTATGAGTAGGAGTGGGAAATGCTGTATTCTCGGGCATTTTAGAGGCATTTTGCAAATTGATTCTTTCTCCGATAAGCAGTTTTGTTGTGTCGCAGTAAAAAAAACCTACCCGGCTTCTTTAGGGTCAAGCTCCAATCCTACTCCTATTCTGATTGAAGATGATTTTACTACCTTTGTATAGCATATATGATTAATAAATTTATTGATATGTAAGACTTTTCAGATCGGCTCAGTTGGTGGAAGTTTGGCTACTAATTATAAATAAAGGTAAAAAATGTCAGTTCCACAAACACATTTATCTACTTGAAGGAAAGAAGCCCTTGTGTATATTCAACATAAATTTTCGCAGATATTTTAGACTTGTTTGGCTCTGTCAATAAAAGACCCGCCTATCAGTCAGTCAGTTGTGATTTCAAATCGCAGGGATGTTGATTTAAAATATTAGTTTGGTCTAACCTAACGGCACAGGCAAACAACAAAGAGTTTACTTCCCTGAATCTATGAGATGATTGCTTTTGTTTGTTTTTTTAAGGTAATAAAAAAAAGCTATATAAAGACGTGGACTGAAGTTTGACATTATACAGAAGTCGAATCTTTATAAGTGCTGTCAAATTTGATTAATTACGTCTGTTACCGTGTCAGACTGATTGGTGAAACTTATTACAACTTCACTCTATTAAGCTTTATTTGTTCTTAGAACAGTTGACAAAACCTCGTCTCACAATGCATAAATGTAGTGAGCTCAGTTCTCGAATTGCAATCTACTCCCGAGGTTAATCTACGTGACTATAATAGGTTTCATTTGTGTGTAGGACGTTAGCTAACAAACATATTTCACATGCCATTGTTGTTGTAGTTATTCAAACCCTTACACTATGACCTACTTATGAAGTGTGTCTACCTGACTAAACTATGATTTACCTGTGTGTAGAGCGTAGGTTAGCAACCTTGTCTCACAAGCTATCGTTAGTGTAGTAAACCCAATTTTTTCACATTGTGATCCACGACTGAGGACTGCCTACTTAACTACACTGTGTATTGATTGTTAGTTTTTAACCGTGTCGGATAAACTATTGTTAAGGTAAAATCACTCAGATCCTGTAGCCCCTCCAGGGGTCAGGCGATTTGACCGAAGATGTAAGCTCATCCATTGTCCAACTCCTCATTCTCTCTCTCTAAACAAAATCCTAAACAAAGGAAGAATTCAACAACCAAAAGCTGAAAATATTTGAGTTGGATTTCGACGGTCCCACAACTAAGATAACGAACATTAGCTTACGAAGAATTTAGTACCATATTACTTTGGAATTGTTTCGAAGAATGAAGTATATTGATACATTGATATGTTTTGTAGCCTTATTTATCAGAACTGACGATGATTTAAAGTTTAAGTAGAGGAATCTGTATGGTTTCGAAATACCACTCAGCTATAAAAAAACCAACATGTTATCATAAAGTATAACTAAGACCCGGCAAGGTTTAGTGGTAACGATGTTTAGTCCTCAAAGTATATTTGAACGCATTGTTATTATCTAATTAGGGCTTTTTGGAAGTACTTCCACTTTTTGTGGCAAATACTGTATTAACTTAGAATAGTCCAAAATGATAACTGATTAGTAACCGCATCACGTTTCAATAATTCAATAGGTACGTGTATAGCATCTCCGTACAATACTTTCTAAGGTAGAGTTTAATTACATTTAAATAATTACGATAGGCATTGGAGGAATAATTGTACAAGATATGAATTAACGATTTCCTCGCTGATAAGATGTTACAAGTAGTGAGACAATTAGCTGAGTACTTTTCTTTTAAATATTCTTGGATCAAAAAGCTTACTGCAAGTCGAAGTCACAGAATCCACGGGATCATTTTCATTCAGTCACCGCTGATAATTACATTTTGGACATCTGATCAAATATCTCTCAGGAAAAAGTGCGTCTTATCAGCCGGGAAATATGGTATATATAGGCACGTCATACATAATTATCATTTGAAAATATCCTTATTTTGAGTATTATAAAATCTAGTTTTCAGTTCTGAGACGAAAGAAGAAGGAATAATGGAGATAATGTGCTAGATTATATTCATACAAATATGAATTGATGCTCTGACTATTAGAATCTTGTTTGCCGTATGGTTTATAAGAAATCAAAAGTTACAAGGAATTCATATCAGTCACTCAATAGAAACCATCATGTATGTGTTGGTGGGAGTGCATTATAAAATTGAAAGTTGGAGTGATCAACGAATAAGTTTCTTCTTCCGGCTTTTGCTTGGCAGCGATCACTATTGAAGTTTGAATCTAAAAAAAAAAAAGAAAAAAAAGTGTGATGCTACCCCAGACAAAGTAAAGAATTAATTTAGCATAAATATACATTGCAAATTGAATCCAAAACTAAAATTTATTGCTAGGGGACAAACAGCAAAAAACCTTTTTTTTTCTAGACATAATAAAGAAATGTTTAAATTTTCAGCTTTCTACTTCCATTGGTTGACCTGTACGCGTCTTACGTACTTACCTAATCAGTCAGCCAGACCAACTTAAAAACTGAAAAAAAATCTACATTGAGAATTTTGGTGACATATTTGATTGGTTCTTTTTATTATGAGTATGCAATAACTAATGTAAATCATAAAACATACATCTGAGAAAGGCTGAATCATGATAATAATGGTGACTGCTAGAAACACAAATGTATTAGAACTAAGTAAGGAAACATTTTTGCCAGTGATGAGTCTAGAGTGACTATGACTACCCTTTAAGAATTATTTTGATGTTCGATAATCATTATAATTCAGTACTGGTTGTAGCTCTGTAATCCAGCAATTTGTTGCCCGGCAACTCTCACGGTCTGGTACCTTTTTAATCCGTTGCCATTAGTCTGTATACTTGTCAATAGATATATTTGATTCGGTTTCAAACCGAGCTTTTAGCTATAATTTCATCATGATTACCATCAGCATCCTCTTAGCATCCGTTGTTGGACATAGACCTCCATCAAGATCCGCCAGACCTCTCTATCGTGGATGCCGATAGTCCTTGAACTTATGTAGCTTGTCATACCATCCTTTATTCAGTCGGCCACGATCTCGCATGTGATCCGTTGGAATCCACACTGAGCCATAATGTCCAGCAGTTTTTCTGGTGTCATTGCATGACCAATACATTTCTATTTGATTTATCTAATACTATGAAACTTCTGCCTCCTGGTTTTCCTCTAATATACTGAGCTATCTTTTGATCTCTCCATGTGATGTTGATCACGATTTTCTCTAGTCATTGTTGCATGTTTCTCAGTTTAGCAATTTATAAGCTAACTTGTTGAATCAAACGTACAAGAAGGTAACTGCAGTTTAACATAAAATCAAAGAACTGGAAATTCAAAGAAATTTGGCGTTTATTTTAGGATAGAATTGGACATCTATTTATTGTCAAACTTCAATCCAAACCTATAGTTGATTTTATTTTTATATTATAACAAGGACAACAAGAACAATCCCCACCAAATTGAGGAGAGAAATGATTTGAAATCACGACCAACAGATTGGTAGTATTTTCTCTTATCGACTGAATTAAATTGATAAGTCTAATATACCTATCAAAACTTTTATTAGAAATAGGTGAGGACTTCTTTTATTCGAATAAAAAATACATCTATACTAAAGAGTTCGTTCTATTTTGTATTTATTACAAATGTAGCACAAACGTTTCAGTAATCATTTTCATTAGGAGTATAAGTATGAGTGGAGTACAACCCTGCAGCAGCCACGCATGTTATTTTAAAAATTGTATCTATTATTGAAATGTATGAACAAATGCATTTCACTTCTATTTATCATAATTCAAATTTTATAAACTATATTATAACATTGTTATCATATTTTTCCAAAAATTCAAATTTCCCGGATTTTCTGTTGTCAGGCAATGGTAATGCACAAGTGTTGGTGAATTGAATTAGTACAATAGTATGTTAAGTTTCAATCAAGTTCTCATCAAATGGGATAGTTTTGCTATATTTCTGTCTGGTCGATTCAAGAGTGATCTTCGACAGACAGAGTTAAATCAATTAGGATATAATGTCACACTTACACCTTTAACCAAAAGACGTTAACCACTCACTGTGATCTAAGTCTTTGATTGTTTGTATCGCTGAAAATAAACTTGGAAATTACATGTCAGTCATCCATTAAGGGATGTCAAATCATTGACCTTGCGATGGGCGGTAACTGAAAAGCTTTTTTCAGGAATAGCAATTAATTTGGTCTGTTCTCCGGAGCTGTGACTATAAAACCAAAGGTATTTTGCTTTTAGCCCACACTGAAGACATCAAGTCACTTCAGCTATATCGATTCAGTAACTTTTAGTCTCCGTTGAACTACCAGCTCACCATGCCTAACTACACTCTCCATTACTTCAATGGCCGTGGCCGTGCCGAGATCCTACGTATGTTGTTTAACGCTGCCGGCGTTCAGTTTACAGACAAAAGATACGAATTCTCTGACTGGGAACGCTGCAGGAATGGTAAGCATGAATATTGTTTTATTCTTTGTTCATTTCTTCGTACGTATAATACCGTCTCAATGTACACCAATATCAAATTTATTCCATGATTGATAGGATCATTAATTAGTCATAGCATACTTTTTATATATAGATTATGCTAACCTATAACAATACTCATTTTACCCATGACCTCGTTCATTCCTAAGTACGTACGTTAAGCTTTCATTGTATTTTCCAGTATCTGATCAACAAATATAGCCAGAATTCTATGCTATCTACAGCATTGGTTTATATCAGGCTTTAATTATATATTCCAATTTATAATCTACCAAGTAAATATAATAATATTCAGAGCAATATTTCATATTGAAATGACAACCATTGATAATACTATTCATTGCAGATTTACATAATGCTTTCATCGTATCTTTCAATGTATGTTTTCTATGTAGAAGCCAAGATTTTATAATACAGCATTATTTTATATTGAAACTATATTTCCATCACATTCAAATAGTTTTAAGATTCTAATTACGTAGATGCTTGGAATATAAAGAGAAGTTGTGAAGCTAATTCAATTGGGAGATTATCACAAAAATCAAATATTTGAAACTGAAAACTTAGTAGTTCTGACTAGATAAAGCAGGGATAGCTGAATACTTAATAGTAAAAAAGCTCATTTTAAGAAAAGTAGCACATTTGCATCTCAAACAGTGGATGCCTAACTTGTTTACATCTGAGAGACGCCAGTAGTTCCTTTAGGGGGATTATTCGATGTCTCTGTGAGTGACAGGTAAAATGAGAGAAGACTAACTCATACTACCATCTCTCTTTTATATATAACGGAATAGTGAAAAGGTCTTCTATGGGGGTGTAATGCTTGCATGGAATTTACCTCTTTCGGGTGTTACAGACTAAAATAAATATATCCATAGAATCGACGTATTATTATATAAGACGATGTTAATCTATGATACAATTATCCTTGCTTCCCTTAACCCGGCGTACATAAGTATCGCTCCAACTGTCTCTTCATGACGTAGTTTACAACTACCCCGTGTTCAAGTAGAGTAGTTGGAATGTTGATTAAAGATTACTCTCATTGTTAACGAAATGTCATCCCTGTCATTTTTGTTGGCTGAAAACCAAGGCGCATGAATGTTGGTGTCTACCAATGGACGAACGAACCGATAAAAAAATACTTGTGAGAGAAAAATAGTTCCAAAGTTTAGTGACTTTAAAAACCAGATAGCAGCCTTATTTGTGAGTTGATTTTCGCGAAAATTTTTATGATGTCTCAGTATACTTTGAAGGACGAGGATAAAACTTTGTTTTAAATGATATTACAGAAACATTGCCAAAATTAGTTCATTATCAATCAGCAAATTAGCATTAGTAAAAGGATAACAACCTCCATTTAGACGTATTCATCAACTTGTTCCGCTTTTTGTCAAAAATCTGCTGTAGTCGCTACTAATAATATTGATATAGAAATATGTCGAAAGCAATCTTTGGAAGCAAAGATCGCAGGCGTTTTCAAGAATTGAAACAATTCATGAAAACTAATAAAACCAAACAAATTAAACGTCAAACAGCTAGAAGGATAGTGATTCAGTAGTTCAACAAAAGGGTCTGCCGTCTGCACTCAGAGTCGACATTGACATTTGAAGAAAAAAAACCAACTAAAATCGTTACCAGTTCAAGCAATGCAAAGAAAGCATATGTATTACTCTATGCTTCATTAAGTACTACACCAGTGCTTCCTTTGTCTTTATCTCAGCAGCTTTTTATTGCATATCTCAGACCGTCGTTCAATGGCTTTTCATAAGCAGTGAGGATAACAGAATAAATACCAAGCTTCTGGTGAGAATTGATATTGCATCTCTTTTCCTCAAATAGTTCATCAATGCATCAGCTGCCATATCGATTAGGTCACGGGACATTCCAGCTGAAGCCGTTCATAGATTGCCATATGAACATTCCTTACCTTACCTGGCTGCCTGATACGTCACCATTTTCATTTGCATAAACAACTAGTGATAATGTTTTACGGCTGTGCCCGTGGGATAAATTGCATTGTAGGCCGTTGTTAGTGACAGGTAGAGTAAGAGTGGACTTGCTCTAAGTAACCAGAATCTTTCTTCATGGTATCAATCAGGTACAGATATGTCCACTGGGAACATTTTGGATACAAACCACTCCAGGAAACGTAATGTACAATGCTGTTCACATTATAACAATGTCAAAACAAACGAAAAAGTTGCATGTAGAGAGGTCCTCTCTTATCATCGGCAGTTATTGTCCAAAACCTCCGGCTGATGACAAAATCACAGATGTTACCGAACCCTGTAATTACTATATTTTGTTTTTTATATATATACACGCACATACATATATGTGCATGAGATGATAAGCAGACTATATCTATCAATCTATCTATCTATCTATCTATCTATCTATGATAAAATTAATTTGATAAAACAGGTGACAAGGAAGAGTAGCAATAACCAATAATAAAATAGACCAATAGTTACAATACACTATAATAAAACAAACGAAAATTTCGCATGTAGAGCAGTGATCTCCTATCACCGTCAGTTATAGGCCAAAACCTCTGGCTGATGACAAAATCACGGATATTACCGAACCCGGTAATCACTACAATTTTGTCTTACACACACACACACACACACACACACACACATATATATATATATATATATACATACATATATATATATATACATACATACATACATACAAGTAAATATATATATATATATATTTACTTGTATGTATGTATATATGTATGTATGTATGTATGTATATATATATATATATACATACATACATATATATATATATATATATACATAAATACAAGTAAATATATATATATATATATATATATATATATATATATATATATATATATATATATATATATATATATATATTAAAATTCAATTAATAAATCAGGCAAAAAAAAAACAGCAACAATAACTAATAATGAAATAGACCAATAGTAACAATACACTGTAATAAAAGTTATTTGACGAATAAAAGTTTCAATCCGACCGGAGACCTTAGCAGCATTATTGTAAAATTTTCTCATTTCTTTATCAAGCTGATAACTGTCATCTTTTAGCACAGAGGAAGAACTTTACGGCTTCTCTATGAAATATATGAATTACCAGCATCTTCACCCTTGCGCCTTTCAATGAATATTGAGTAAAACTTATTGTTTATCTCTAGGGGTTTACTATGGTTAACTGAAACGTCAGAAAGTGAAAGCCCAGATAAGTCGGGGCGATTAACTTAGAGATTTAGGTGTAGCAGGTGTCAGAAGAATCAATCAACGGTACGTTTCGATTCTACAAAAATAAGCTGAAGGAATCTGCTCGTCATCATCATCATCCTTTTAAAGCTAAGTAAATCCTAGTGTTTGCTTCATAAATTCATATTTGTTTCCAGATAGAATCTATGCGGTGGCTTTTTCGTTCTGCTTTAAATAGAAATCATTCTCTTATTTTTCTCCAGATTTCCCCTGCATGTACCTGCCCTGTCTGGAGATGGACGGTGGCATGAGGATGCCCGAGACCATGGCCATTGCCAGGTACTTGGCCCGTGAATACGGTAAGTATTAGCTGATATTAACATTCATGCATGTGCTGGGCACCCTTCGTATTAAAAACAAAATGAAATAAAAAAAAACAAAACAAAACATTGATAATTTCAATCTGTAATTTACGAAGAGAATTGACTGGAATAAACACTAGAGTCTCCATTCTAGCTGTGGAAGATATACTCAGTAAGTTGGACATGGTCTCAAAAGAACAGAAGGTTCCAGCTATCTTGGTAGAGCGAAATCAGAGTCCGCTTCAACTGTTCCCGGTTGAGGTAAAACTTCACAATATTTTCTCTCAGGAAGTAAATAATTCCGACCAGGAGGGCAACCTGCACTACTGAATGTCTGTCGTAGAATCAAGTGGTGAAAAGTTTCGATACACCTATTTGAAATTTCGATTTGATTATGTACTAATTTTAGGTAACCCGCCTTCCATTAACTGCCTGTCTTAATTTGGTGTTATAGATACAGTGGATATTGTGGTCATTAAATCATACCCTGAATAACTCAATGCAAAAGTAAACCAGTGCATTGGCCATCCATGGTCCTCAATCTTTTCAAAGCCGATTCCGACTTTTGTAAAAGGATAACTATCCCCCATTTAGACGTATTCATCAACTTGTTCCGCTTTTTGTCAAAAATCTGTTGTAATTGCTACTAATGATATTGATATAGAAATATCTCGAGAGCAATCCTTTGAAGCGAAGATCGCAGGCGTTTACAAGAATTTAAACAATTCATTGAAACTAATGAAACCAAACAAATTAAACGTCAAAAAGCTAGAAGGATAGTGATTCAGTAGTCCAACAAAAGGTTCTGCCGTCTGCGTTCAGAGGCGAGATTGACACTTGAAGAAAAAAACAACTAAAACCAGTTCAAGCAATGCAAAGAAAGCAGATGCATTACTCTTTGCTTCATGAAGAACCACACAAGTGTTTCCTTTGTCTTTATCTCAGCTGCTTTTTATTGCATATCTCAGACTGTCGTTCATCGGCTTTTCATAAGCAATGAGGATAACAGAATAAATACCAAGCCCCTGGCGAGAATTGATATTGCATCTCTTTTCCTCGAGTAGATCGTCAGCTGCCATATCGATTAGGTCACGGGACATTCCGGCTGAAGCCGTTCATTGATTGCCTTATGAACATTCCTTACCTTACCTGGCCGCCTGATACGTCACCATTTTCATTTGCATACACGACTAGTGATAATGTTTATAACACAACTAGATATTTTTCATGAAAGTATTCCTACAGTAGAGGTGAAATCAACATCGTTGTTCGAATGATGATAATGAAGGCTAGTCAACTGTACAAATTGAAACTTGATAGAAGTAGAAGCAAAGCGTAGAATATGGGTTTAGAGAAGATGGAGGTGAAGTGACCGTACGGCTGTAAAATATTTCATGGAGTTTCAAATGGAAAATGTGTTACTCAGATTTGCACCTTGAAATGATTGACCAGCGAAAATTAATCACGACAAACAGTGTCTTAATAGAATTTAACTTGCTGATAATATAATATGTGATACGTTCAGACGATTTTTCCTGTCTACGTGTTCATTTATCAATTATTATATTTATTAGTTTTGACCGTGTAGCCTACCGAATATTCCTACACCTGTACTGCATCAGAAAAAGTTAAATATTAGATAAATAGATGACCTATGACAGTGATGATGAACCTTTTTAGTACGGTCTGTGGAAATCTTAATTCTTAATCCTCTCATCGATGAGTCACTTGAATGTATACATGTATTATAGTCTTAGATATCGTCGGTGGTAGTTCGCTCAAGAATGTGTATCCACTTTCGAGAGCACATGCTTGATTAGACTTGACACGTTACATCCGTATTTTGTATATCCGGGTTGCGTTTTAGTTGTCAACTTCCCAGGTCTTCCTGTTGTGTACAAATGAAAATATAGACGAAGAATACAGTCCGATTATATCATATACGATGATTGATACATCCTGTGTAAGGATTTTTAAAAGCTATGTTGATATTAAAGTTTTGACAGAATTGATGTCTTTACCGCATCTGACAAAATATAAGACTCCCAAGCAAAAAGTAAACGTAATCTTCGTTGTCAAGCCATGAGTTGGCCCAATCAAGGACAATAACAAACCGGGGGATAAAGAATAAGCTGTCGGGGGAATATGCTTTTTCATAATATTTGTTGCTGAAATTAAGAGGTGAGTCTTATATCCAATCGAATACAGAACTTTCCTGCACCTACACCGCATTATAGAAAGGTAAATAATAGAGAAAAAGATAACCAAAGACACTGATGATGGATCTTTTTTGCACGATTAGTCAAAATTGTAATTTTTAACTAATCCTCTCATCGATGTATCATTTGAACGTGTACATGTATTCTAGTGTTAGCTAAATGCTTTTAAATAAGCGTATTTTCTATGTTTATACGAATAGTAGTTTGATAAAATAAAAAAAAAGACAGATTTTTGAAATATACTTCTAAATATAGAATAATAAAATAGAATAAAATAAAACTTTTTTGATAAGTCCATCGTGTGTTTCTTTAAATATTGCTGTGAGTCACAGCTGACGGGTAGGTCAAGGATTAGCCATCGCTGCCGGTAGGAATACAGTGAACAAAAAATTACCGAACAAACAGCACAAACATTATTGTTAACCTGATATTTTCATTGTTCATCGTCAGGATTCTACCCCAAGAATAATATGGAGATGATGAGGTGTGACTACATTGCCGACTGCTTCTATGAAATCATGCACGATTATATGAGGTACTACCACTGGAAGAATGGACGCTTCAGGGTAAGTTAGTTATTTCGAATCTGCTCAACATTTCATTTCCACATCTCTCAACACACTATAAATATGGATTCGCCGAGTGACTCAAGTAATATTATCTGTAGTCCAGAGTGTATATCACTAATCCGTTGCTCCGTGTTTCGGCAAAGTCAGGAAAATCTTACGGCCCAGCACGTTTTGATCCGAGGAAATCAGACATATGTCTCCATTTAGGTTCGAACTATGATTTAGCATCTCATTTACAGACTCATTTAACTGAATATGTTTGACCCTTCCTGTGGCTTGAAACCTAATCAGAGAAGTAAATTCGAATTCTTACGAAGTTCATTTTTGCATAAAATTAGACTCGTAACATAATTATTTTTTGATATAACCATTTGAAAAGCATAAGCAAACAAATAATTTTAATTTATTTCAATGCAGTTTATATTATATAAATCATATTTGGGAAAAAAGTGTTCCATTTTCCACACTGTTTGAAAAACTTATTTTCGGTATTTTCTGTGATCTGACGATGGCCAGGTCCAAAAATTGTGACATTAGATAGGTACAACTGTACCCAGTGACATTAACTAATTCGGGCGTTGAGTGCTTTGTAAATAATGACAGCTCCTATGAAATCATGCACGATTACACGTGGTACTATCGTTGGCAAAATGGTGGCTTTTGGTAATGCCTGTAAAAATACTGGTGTTCTATTGTTTTTTTTATATTTGATAAAAAAATGAATTGAAAAAAAAAAGATTTATTGTAGACTTTTGGATATAAGTCAACCGTGCTTATAAGACAAAATTACATTAAAGAAGTGAGGCTAGGTGAATAGTACGAGTCGAGCCAAATACCATAATGGAGACAATTGATGATTTTAACATAACAAAATAAGAACTAATAAAAAACAAACACACAAGTTGGCTGCATATCAACTGAACACAGACGAAGTATAAATAAATAATAACACTTACATGTAACTTTTTTTTATTCAAA
>OY735237.1:19095603-19250603 GCA_963457665.1 Thysanoteuthis rhombus | reverse complement strand
ATATTAGTTTTACCGCTATTCTCCATTATCCTTTGAAAAAGCCTCTTTATATGTATGGAAGCCACATCGGAAAGGTTGTGTACATCGTTTATCTTTCTATTAGATTTCCTCCCATTTAGACAATTTTTTTATGGCTTTGGAGGGTATTTCTTTAGTCACTTGTTGTCTCTCTTTTTTTGTCCCCCAGAAATCTGTCTTAACCCTGAAGCCGAATAGATGCTATATAAGTGAATATAAGTATACTAAACATCAGAAAATTCTATTTTAGCGATTGAGTTGCAGGATTATGGAATAAATTACCGGATCACGCAGTGCTATCAACAGATGTAAATGACTGTAAAATCATTATGCTTACTACACCTACGCAAATGGTCAAGACTGTAGATATTGTATAAATGATTGCCATGATGTCTACTTGTATATACGATCTGTAATACCATTTTCACACTCAGATGAATTTTCTAAACGTTTTTTCGTTCCTCTTTTTTCCCATGTAGATGATGTGGTGTGACATGATGATGTACTGTTGTATGGAGAATATGTTCTTGGAAAACCAGTCCATGTTCAGCAACTACCCCAAATTGATGGCCCTCTACAATCGCGTCGCTGGCCACCCCAAGATCAGTGGATACCTGAAGAGCCGTTGCAATACCCCTTGGTAAAAAAACAACGTCAGTGGAACGTCAATCATCTCAAACAAAAGTCACGTGATTAATTAACCGACCAGCAAGATCTTAGCTTGTTCATCATTTTGTAAATCGAATCTGTGCAAAAAGAGAATGAATGTTTATGAATTGAATAAATGTTTCGTTTTACAATAGACAAGGTCCGACTTCGGTTTTATTTCCATAATTTTTCTTATAAATTTGATTTATAGATTATAGAGATGTGTTTCATCGAACGGTTCAAGGCTTTGATAATCATATCGGCGAGCTGGGTTTGAACTCCAACGGTCAGTTAAAGCTCTCTTATATCAATGCCCCTGGTAAGAAAACAAGGTCAGAGACATAGAATCCATTAAAAAACTCAAATGACAATGGGCTGGTCATGTTGTTAGAATGAAAGACAACCAATGGACATCACGACTCACGACTTGGATCCCAGAGACATTATGCAAAACTGAGGCCGACGAAAACAAGATGGAGAGATGAACTAATAAAATTCAGAAAATACTGGCTCCACGACGCCCATGATAGAGAAATATGGCGGATCCTGGGGAAGATCCATGTCCAACGACCAGCATTAAAAGACTGATGATGATGATTGTGATGATGATGATTGTAATGATGATGATGGTGATACATCACCACCCCAACGACAATACATCATGGGACATCATGGCAAAAGTAAGGCCTATCAACCCGCCTTTTTCTTTGGAGTAAAGGTAAGCCTATGTCCCTTCGATAGGCCAGACAAACAGAACGTTGATCATTGTAGGTTGCTCAAGTAAAATACAGGAGACTGAAAGCTGATGAACGATCAATGTTTTCTATTCCCCACAGCACCGAGAATATAAGGGTAAAATAATAGAAAAAAAACAAAAACAGAGTAAAAAGCAGTATAACGTTCAGTGTATTTTTACGATTGTATAGAAATGGTGAACAAATTCTAGTTTTTCTATATCAGGAGAGAAAAAAATCTACTCGAGTATTTTAAAACGCTGCACCTTTGGCCGGAAATTTGAAAAAAAAAAAACGAAAAAATATATTGTAAATTTAATCTTTAGCAACATTTTTTTTTTCAATACGTTATTTTCTTTAACATACAGAACTCTTGAAATGCCCCCAGTGATCTTTTGTAGTCAGTATGCACAAAATCTTTTGTTCTGAAATTTTTTCCCAGTGACAAAAGTATGTGAGCACTGAATGCTTTAGCGAATACAAACTTGGAATTGTTTCAAGATAATTTTGGCACAGTATTTCTTTCTCAGAAAATAAAACTGTATTGGCCCGTTCCAATATAATGCAAGTACAATCGCTTTAGATTTTAGAGTTTATTCTATACGTTAAACTACTCGGCACAGTTTGTTGTTTCAATAAATAGATAAACCAATAATGGATATTTCTTACTACTATGAAAGGAATGTTGAAATAATTTAATAGCAATAACACCAATCAAATCACAGAGTATAATTGAAGTTGGATGAAATGATTAGATCAAAACTAATTCAACTCTCTCGTCACTACATCATTTAAAGTAACTAAACCTTTGTGCGCAGATCAATTTCTTGTGTCTTGCTGGTGGAAAAACTTGTGTTTATGTTCTCGCAGGCAGAGCTCATACGGATTAATGCTCATGGGAATAGGCCTGTTAATAGGTGAATTGACGGATTTCAGAGACCAATTAGATGTTCTGAACTTGCTATGGAAATTCTGCTTTACATCTATTCTAGCGGGTGAAAGTAAAATTTCAAATATATTATAAGAGCAGTGTATACCCCGTTATTAAACTACCAAGCACGCTTTTCTCTTATTATTCTCTTCTCTCACCAGCCTTCCTATCATCTTATCAAACTACATAATTTTCTCCTATTCTTTTTTTCCTCATCATCTATAATCTCTTATTAAAGTACCCAACTCTTCCCATCTGGTGCCTACCCTTTTATTGAAAAATTAACTTCCTTTCCCCTCTCCTTTCTTACCTTTTTATTAACCTACCTAAATTTCCTTCCCCCACCGTTGACCTCTCACTGAATAAGCATTTCTTTTCCCCTTTTCCCTTCCTATCCTCCGATTGAACTAATTAACATTTTTCTCTCCCTTTTCCTCTTATTCTTGTTCGGGCGATTGAACTAATCCCTTTTTTTTGCTAACGTCCTTGCCACAATGTTTTGACCGATACATTCCCCGGACGTACTTTACAGTATAACCAGCGTAGAAAACACGTGGCGTTCAGTAAGAAGGCAGCTGTCTTCGTGACGACTTTTGTTTTAATTGATATCTCGAACTATTTTCATATACTAATTACAAAAACATACAAATTAAGGATGTATTTTAATTCAAGGATAGACGTTGAAATTTGATTTCTTTTGGAGCTGGATGACAGCTCAAATCAGTTCCATTATATAAACGTTTCATTACACCAAAAAACCTACACAGATGACGCAACATAAAAAGAATGGGTGCTCGAATGATACTTGTGCACGATGCAATCATTTCAAGTGCTAAATACTGTTGTCTCTAAATACAATTAATATTGTAACATAAAATTTACTTGCACGTTAATTCAAATCTCTTATCCTTTGGGTTTCACCCTTTATAAAATAACGAGTAATTCTTGTAATTTTATGAAGAATCGTCATGATTTCAAGTGTTGCTCGTACAATAGAATATGTTCTTTGTGTTAATCTACGAGAAATTTGTGGTACCAACAAAAGTAACACGTATAGGACCCTCAAGTAATGCTAAATGAACTGAACGAAAAAAACAAGAAAACAACAAGCGTGTTGGAAATAAATGCACAACAATCATAATCGGAAACGCAATGTTGGGAAAAGTAGACCGCTACATCTACTTAAGATCTCATGGAATCTCCAAGAAATCTAGAATCACTCTGAAATTGCAAGCTTTCGGTTGAGGAAGTCCAACGTTCAAGAACAAGGACATCCCATTAGTCCTAAAAAGAAGAGTATACAACCAATGCATCCCCCCGATAGTCACTTATGGAGTAGAAACAAGGACGTTAACCTAAAGACTAACCCACAAACTGAGAACCATGCAACGTGCACAGGGGAAAATCATGTTCAACTTCATAAGGAAATATCAGGATACAGTTCAATATATTAGGGGGAAACAGAGCAAAGACATCATATAAACTATGAGGAAACTCAAATGACTATGTGCTCGTCCTGTTGTAAGATTATGGACAACATGGCTTTCAACATAGATCCCCAGAGATCAAGCTCAGGATTTAGGCCAGTAGAATATGAGATGGCAAGACGAAGGATCAGAAAATATTGGCTCCGTGACGCCCACGATATAGAGATGTGACAAACCTATATATTGGTCTATGTCCGATGAAACACAATAAAAGACTGACGACGATGATGATGATGATGATGATGACGATGATGATGATGATGATGATGATGATGATGAAGTCGATTGGTCAGGAAGTATTTAGAAGAAGTAGAGATATATTGAAAAGTTCCTTGTCAACATGCTTAAAACGCCGAGTTTACAACGGTAGACAGGGAGGATGTAAGCTGGAGATTTGCCATCAAGGCAGGTATCCAGACGAACTAGAAAGGAGAGAGGACCGATGGGAATTGCAGGTAGAGTACAGACGGCAGAATACATTGACAACACAAGCATCATGGTTCGAAAAAAAAAGATAAAAACAAGCTGAGCATTGCAAAAAAAAAAAAGTTAATAATATTGACGATATTTCATTTAAGAAATTCGATCACTCAAGATTATGATAACATTTCCGATGCATTCCTATTTTCATAACAGGTGAATGATTAGCATATATCGGAAAAGAAACGATCGTTGAGATAAGAAACAACAAAAATAAGATGAAAGAAAAACTAGTAAAAAAATCAATAATGACAACGCTTCATATGAGAATTTTGACCCCTTAAGGCTGTTGGGTGTATTTTTAGTACATTTAAAATTCTAATAATGTTAACTATTAAGTTGCTCCGTCTTAACTACGTCTTCGTCGCACGAAATTCCGTAATCTACCTGTTCAAACATCCCCTTTTTCATTTTCTCCTCTTTCCTTCTGCACTCACCCTTACTCTTTTCATCTCGGTTTGGCCATTCGACTGCGGACTGACTTGAGCACCGGCCAAATTCCGACTCCCTTTTTTTCACGGAGCAAGATCATTTCCTCGAAAGCAGCAAGAAACACTTTTTATTTGCAACCATAATGAGATGGAGTAAAGTTTGTAATAACATATTAGTAATAATCGAGATTTCAGCGACCCCAAGCGCTGGAAAAAAAGGTTAACTTGCCATTCTCGTGTGATTTTCTGCCCTTTGCTTGTTAATGATTTCATGGAGATTTTTTGCCTGGGTAGATTTAGTGGTTTACTTTCACCAGTTTTATCGATTCCGTTCGTTGTGTCTTCATGGACCCTTTCAGACTCCGTCTTTTCTCCCCCCCCCCTTTGGTTGCTGGCCAAATATCCACTCCCTTTTCTCACTGATCAAAATCATTTCCTTGAAAACCGCAAAACGCCTCTTATTCCTTATCCCATCAAATAATACGTTTTCGTATTCAAAACATTTCAAGATAACCTTTTAATGGCCACTCATTGACTGTCCATTCACGATTTCTTATCTTTTAATCTCCCTTTCTCTTAGTGTCCTGGTGCCCACTAGGTATTTCAAACGCTAGAAATGGCGACTTGACGTCTGAGCCCGGGACTTCGACGCAAGGAGTTTGACACGGGAGAATTGCTATCTCTTTATCTCCAACCTCTTTCAACCAATAGAAAGATTCCGATTTTCAAACGAACTATCGCGCACACCAAAACACGTCCCCTCACCTAACACACACATGTACGCACACACATGCACGTACACACACACACCTCAACATAAGCCAACCCTACTGATGTTGATTCAGAACAGGTTGTACTCTACGGATTCTAACAGTAGTTACCAAGTTATGACATCATCAAAGCATTGGCCAAAGTACAAGACCTTCACTGTAACACGTTTATATACGCAATATTTGATAGATAATATATAATTGCATTTGTAGATAATAATCTTTGAATATTTTTAGCTAGGGTAGCATTTCTTTTAAAAATATGTGTTGGGTCTTAATTTTCGAACGTAAAATTTAGATAACCCCTGTAAACCTTGCAAGTACCTAAATCCTATCTCTATCTATAATTTGGTGACATATATTTCAAAATCAACGGGAATAGAAAACGTCATATTCATATAATTCTTTAACGTTTCACCCACACACACAACGATTTCAGTAACAACATTTAAATAAAATGGATAAAAAACGACTTCATTTCCATACAAACCTCAAACTTTTAACACACTTGTCGAATCGATGTTGAAAACGATGCACGGATAAAAAGAAATTTAACAATTTGATTCATTCTAAGCAATATATTTACTTCTGTTTTCCTTTCAAGGGGTAGGGGTAATCCTTAGCTTACCTTGGGGCTCACAGGTTCATCTCCATTTTACATACGGAAATTAAGATTCGCCGGAAATTTGAAAAAAAAAGCATAGGATGTTGTGTCAGACAGAAACCTCAAGGGATAGTCACACTATTCAATTTCAAACTGGAAGTTTAATTACGAACGACAGAAAACTCCGTTGGGAAGTGAAAAAAAAAACAAAAACAAACAGCCTATATCAACATCTGAATATAATCTATGATCGAAAAAGTGTGTGGGTGGATACACTGTGATCACTCAATAACTGATCATTTTACAGAGTTGACAATCGCAAGATATATTTGTCAGCACACAAAGTGTTACGGGGACGATTTTGAAGTTGTTTTGATCTGCAGTTCTTGTAGATCCTTCATTTGAAATTATAGATTAAAATCTAAATCTAAAATATCTAAATTACTAGTAAATCTGAATTTAGATATAACATATCTAAACTGGCCACGTTAAAAGAATTAATCGAAATAAATCGAAGCTACAGTTTCTTACGTCTAAGGGGGAAAATTTGCCTGACAATCATAGTAGACTCCCACCCCCGATAAAGTTTGGGTCTAACGTGTGTTCTTCAACTCGATTTGGCTTTTGCTGTTCAACAGGGACAAGGTTGTGGAAATTCTGGTCTTACAAAGAAATGAGAAGGAAAATATTTGCATCCTATGACTCAAGCATTGTTGATATTGAAAAAAAAAAACAAAAAAAAACTACCGGAAAAAAGTATCCCTGCTGTACAATTGGACAGTTCACTTAAAGGAAGCCGTAGAATGAATCAGCTGAAAAACTGTGTGATCAATATAAACAACGAGTTTAATTGGCCGAAAAAAAAAACTCTTTGGATGGTAATTACCCTTCTCAAACTTCTATACAGTATCAAAGTATTAATTAAGTAATTAAGTATTTACTTTCAACTTGCTCTCCATCTCAACTGCTCAGGTAATCAGTTACGCCAGTGAATAAATATATCAGGTTGGGAATAAAGGAATTGCTCTGGGTAAATCTTGAGATCATTGCCTCTTCGATACAAGGCAACCTGGATAATCAACAGTTCCTGCAGACTGAACCACGAGAACTCAACAGTAGGTATGATATAATATCCAGCCTTCAAACCCAAGTTCTATTCTTTCCCGATCTCACTGCTATATTTTTCATTGTGTTTACACCAGTGGTAACAAAATAGCAACAAAATAAAATTTCAATTTATTATTCTATTTGATAGACAATTATTATCAATGTTTGATTAGTCCTGAACAGAATGGTCTACAGCCAGTGTATCTGCCCTATAATCACGTATCTAAAACATGGAACGAATTGATCCTCGGATTGAGAACTATATACGGAGGAGAGTCATGCTCAATATCTCTTGGGGAGATCTCAAGGCAGCACTGTATATTGAAGAAAAAAAAACAGGAGTCTGGGATATCATTGAATGCATTAGAAAAGCCAAATAGCAGGCCACACTGCAAAAATGGATATCAAAACTCACAACGTGGATCCCCAGCAATTACATGCGAAACTGCGACAGGCCGTAAATAGGATGATTCGATGAACAAGTTCAGAAAGTATTGGCATCGTGACACCTATGACGGAGAGGTTTGAAGAATCTTAAAGGCAGTCTATATCTAGGTGTATAGGATACTAAAAACTGGTGCTGCTGCTGATGAAGATACAGAATTTTGACAGATGCCAAAATACTCGCACATATGTACGACGAACAAAAAAAGAATATTTGGTTATTCTTTTTCAAGTCAGTTCTAGAATCCTAACTGTGACATAAAGATGCGTTTATTATTTGAGAAGCTAAAACTTTTTTAATATATGTCATTTAACGCTGCTCATTGGTTGGAGAGAAATACTTGAATAGCGCTGTTTTGATAAGTGTGCAACATGATATAGTATGGCTATCGTACCGCTGTACTACTATTTACGATGAAACTATACTTCAGGGTTAAAATCGGTGGAGAACTTTTATTTTCTACTTTTTAGGATTGAAAATCCGGGAAATTTTCTTTAGGTGTTAAAGACTGGGGAAAACATTTTTCAACTTTTGGAGAGTCAAAATCAAGGGTGAAGGTTTTTTTTTTTATTTATTTTTTATTTTTTTCGCTTCTGGGGGTCAAAATCGAGAAGATTATTTTTCGATTTCAAGCGTCAACATGAAAGGGTTTTTTTTTTCGATTTCTTGATTCAAAATCCAGGGAAAAATGTTTTTCGTCTCTAGGTGTCGAATATTTGGTAAAAATTATTTTACTCTTAGGCGTCAAAATATAAGGGAAATATTTTTCACTTTTGAGTGTTAAAATCGAATGGGAGATTCGTTTTTTTTTTTAATTTCAGGAGTCAAAATCAGGAGAAATATCTTTTTCAATTTTAGGAAAAAAGATTTCCCCTAGATTTTAACCTGTAGAAGTAAAAATAACACTACTTCCTAGATATTGACACCTAAAAATAGAAAGATTTGGATCCTTCGAACTAAAAGTCTTTTTTTTTTTAAATTTCAGCTTTAACGTTAAATAAGTCCTTTTTTTGCTTCTAAAGGTTGGAAACAAAGGTAAATTTTTGCTGCAAAGGTCAAAATCATCGTGAAAAGCTACGGGGGGAGGTTTTCCGATTTTGGGAATCAAAATCAGGGAACATTTTCCTCTTTCAAGGGCCAAAATCTAGTGGAAAATTTTACTTTAAGAGGCCAAATCTTTTTTTTAATTTTTGGGTTCAAGATTTGATTTCATTCCTGGGGATTAGAATCAAGTAGAAACTGATTTGTTTATCCAATTTAAAAGT
The DNA here is from genome assembly GCA_963457665.1 of Thysanoteuthis rhombus. Classification (NCBI taxonomy): domain Eukaryota; kingdom Metazoa; phylum Mollusca; class Cephalopoda; order Oegopsida; family Thysanoteuthidae; genus Thysanoteuthis; species Thysanoteuthis major. The sequence goes on along the minus strand of OY735237.1, from coordinate 19,241,683 downwards.
CAAATATGAACCCTAAAAGCGAAAAGTATTTTCTTTCAAAAATCAAGGAACAATTATTTCCTTTCACTTTCATGTAGACGAATGTTTTTCTTCAATTTATGATTTTAAAATCGAGCGGAAATGCTTTACACATTTACGATTTGAAATCGAAGTAAAGATTTTTTTTTCATTTTCAGGTATTAAAATTAAATGGGATTTTTTTTCACTTGTAAGGGTCAGAATCGAGGGGGCATTATCTTTTCATTCGCAGGGGTTGAAATTTTGGGAGGAACGTTTCCTCTCCGATTTATCAAAATTGAGGGGGACATATTTCTTCACTATTGGGGGTTGAAAAGAAGGGGAACTTTTTTCTTTTAACAACACCTATCCCCTTTTTTCCCGAACATTAGCACACTTTTCATTATCATACCTCTTTTGAATGTTTCACTTTTTTAAGATTGGCCCCGGCTTTTTTGCATTAACGTCCAGTCTGCAGATCTCGTAGTTAATATTAACCAGCTCTCTAAATTATCCTAACCCCATTCCTACATTCACACAGCCTCTTTTTTACATTGCTCGATCCATTGAAAAAAAAATATCAGTCTCATTTTTTGTTGGCAGTTTAAAGAAAAAACACAGTATTATATCAGTTTTGAAGTCGAATCAACCTCACCATTACTGTCAATAGCTGAACAACCGTGGCGGCAAAATGTGTAGCTATGTGAAAAAAATACTTATCATGTATGGCCAGTTTGAATCTTATTGATGACGTCATTGGCGTTTTCAACTGGAAAGCATCTAAAATAGAGTCAACAAAATATCTAGACTTTACGGAGTTTAGATGGTATCAATAAATCATAAAAACAGAATAAATATTTTTAGAAGGGGTGTAGTGGAGTACTGACGTCAATTTTACCAGATTGTAAAACAAATGATATGCCAGTCGGTGCATGTTCACACACAGACACACACATGCACGTATATATATATAAAGGGAAGAACCCTTTAGCTACATTTATTCAAATGAAAGCCATCTGATTTGCATCCAGCTATCTTCCTGTTTTACGAATTCCATTTTTAGACAGCAATTTATATACCACCAGCTAAGAGGCATTTAGTTTAGATGTTTTAACATGCAAATAATTATATCTTTAAAAAGTGGAGAAAAGAATGAAGAATAAAAACAGGGAAAACCTTAAAACAAAGTTTTTTAAAGTCAATGCGTAAAATTTAAGAAATGTAAGTTTTCTTCGCTATAAGAAAATAGTGTATATTCGAAAAATTTTCGGAAGCATAAATAGCATAAAACGAAAAGGCATGATCATCATTATTCGAGCATACTTTGGGAGGATTCAAAGACACAAAAATACCATGGACTGAGCCGTTGGAGATCAGGATGTTGGTAGGTAAAGGGGACCAAGGATTAAGAGCAAATGAAAGATATCTTGTGCTGCCTCTATAACCATCTACTGTAGAAACAAACCTTGGACGCAAAGTAAGATATACCTGTAGATAAAAGCATGAAGAGAAAATACTGATTGCCTTAGATTCAGACTCTATGCCAAGTTCTTTCCTGCAGAAGAAGATTACTGCAACTTTTATATTGTATATATCATGAATAAAAAGTTATACACACACATGCACACACACACACACACACACACACACACACACACACACTCACACACACACACACACACACATATATATATATATATATATATATATATATATATATATATATATATATATGTATATATATATATATATATATATATATATATATATATATCAATGTATTATTTATTAGAATGGAATAAGCCTGAGTGCATCTGTTCGGTGAATTTTTGTTGAAACTCATTAATTAAGCTCAATCAGTGAAACAGCCTCCTTGCAATCAGTTGATCCACTGTCCAAATCACGGTAGGGGAATGAAAATTCCACATATTGCTTCAAATACCTAATTTTGGTGAGAATTGTTCTCGATGTTCTTGGTACGGAAGAAAAATAAAGTCAACCCAAGTTATGAAGTTTGACAGATACATTTATAAAATCTCATTTGTCTACGATCTGACTTTTTAAATTTTGAAAATGATATTATAATTTTTACTTAAAAGTACCGCTAGTACATAAAGGGTTAAAATAAAAGTTTTGAGAAGCAATACGTAAAATTGAACAAAATCCCAACAACAATGTATTAGACTATTAAAACTAGTAATATCATTAATTATAATGTTATTGTTATTGTTCAGTGGACATGCCGTAACAATCTAAAGAAACCGGAGCTCCACATTAAGAATAAACAAGTGAGGGGGAGCTGTATACAAACAATCAAACAATAGTATCTTTCCACAACTATTGTCTTTTGAATGTTTGCACTGTAGTTGTTAATATTTAGTCAAAAGGGCATTGTACTTTTGTAGGAAATATTGAATAGCTGTCTGGAAACGCGGAACCAGAAAATAATTTTTTGGACGCGCCAAATTAAGTCCATGAGTCACAATTTGCTATAAATTCTGGCCAGGTTTTGAATTGGACATCAGAAGCAACTACTGCTTGACACAACACTATCTATTCTCTTACGACTTGCGTAAAGAAAACTAATCATGCCTAACTATACCCTCTACTACTTCAATGGCCGTGGACGTGCCGAAATCCTTCGTATGATGTTTGCTGCCGCTGGCCAAAAGTACAATGATAAGAGGTTTGAGTTCAACGAATGGGATAAATACAGGAAGGGTAAATATTGATTTTTATCAATTTTTCATATTAGATATAAACTAGCTGGACCAATGGAGATTCGTCGCTATTAGACAACTAGGATTAACTTTTATCTCATGCCTTTGTTTTTCTCTTACTCTTCAATTCTATCTTCTCATTCTCTTCCTTATCCTTTCCATTCCATGTTTTTATCTTTATGTTATGAAAAATGGATTTCTTTCTTGTGCAAAGAATTTCTTATCCACTCGGTAAGCAACGTAACTTTTACTCTCTCTCTCTCTCTCTATCTCCTGTCCTACACTCTTATTAAACTATTCGCTTTTCTTGTTTTCCTTCTCCCTCTTCCTACCCTCTAAGTAAAATTATTTTCTTATTTTCTCTCTTCTCTCCTTTATATTTGAACACTGGGAAGAAGGTAGGGTTCAGCAGACTGATATCATAGATAATTTCTAATAACTTCATAATTTGATTATGCTCTAAAAAAAGTTATGTTGATTAAGTTAACTACTAAGTGCTGCCACAAAGTTCGGGTAAATAGACCATGAAAGAATGAAGCCAACACAGTTTCAATCGCCGTCTTGAAAATATTCCTATTATGCATTATGCAGTTATGTCACAATAAGTACTTCTCACAAAAGGTAGCAACGAAGTCCAAACTACATTATGTTCATGCATTTTTCAAATTCCAAAAACATTTCTTTGCTGAACATTGTATAAATACCATCATCATCAGTCTTTTAACGTCAGTTGTTGGACATAGACCTTCCAATCATTTCTCAACCATGGACGTTGCAGAGCCAGTATTTTCTGATTTTGTCAAGTCCATATTTCTATCTTGTATTTTTTTCGGCCTCTGTTTCGCATTTGGTCTCTTGGGATCCATGTTATGAGATGTGGTGTCAATCAGTTGTCTTTCATTCTGACAACATGACCAGCCCATTACCATTTGAGTTTTCTAATGGATTCTATGCGGTCTCTGACCCCCGATTTCTTTCTGATATATCGTGCCGTCTTGCGATCTTTTCATATGAGGTTGAGCATGATTCTCTCATGCACACATTGCATGCGTCTCAGTTTGCAGGTTTGTCTCTTAGTCAGGTTCCATGTTTCTGCTCCATAAGTGACTATCGAGAGTATGCGTCGGTTGTATACTCTTCTTTTTAGGATTATTTGGATCGTTTTGCTTTTGAAGGTTGAGCTTGCTTTACCGAAGGCTTGCTATCCGCTTAATTTCTTCTTCTTTTGTGGGTTTCATACAGAGTATAAATATATTAGGATTCAGAATTAAATCTGGAATTGTGCGCTAGAATGACTCAACGGTAAGCAGCGAAGATTGTGCCAAAAGAAAGACCCCAAGCATTCCCGGACAACAGGAAGGAGGAAATATGTTCTGGGCAAGAAACATTAGCAATGAGCTTGTTACTCCCCAAGAAAATGTTAATGGCATCAAAATGATCTCTTCTGCATATATTGACTTCCTCCCATTCCGACTTGGCTCAAGACGAGGACTCATGCTATCAAACAAAACATAACATTTATTTAGGGCATCTTCGAATTCATGTTGCCATTGAAATCGTTCGCTATTTAGGTTTAAAAATGACTGCATGCTCACCAGATCTTAACTACATCGAAAATATTTCTTGCATCGTCAGTGCCTTTCTGTGGTCTGCAAGCAATTTTTACCCTAGACTGAACTTTAGGATGCATTGTTATCGGCTTGTTATTCAGTGATCCCTGAAGAAGTCTTTAATTTAAATTCTTCAAAGGACAGTATCTAGAACTCATTAGGACAAATGGAATAACATTCATAAATAATGACATTTTTCTACTGGCTTATTCAATCAGGCTTGTAATGGCTTGCTTTGTATTTCATTTGCTTTGGTGAGATCGTTGTTGTGTTTGGTCATTCACGTTCATTCATCATCCTTTTACAGCTTCAAATTGAACTTCTGGAGACGGCTGCATATAAATTGGACCATTCTAAATAATCATATTTTGTATATTCTAGCGTGAGTTGAATCTCAAATCATAATAAGAGATTACATTTTGTAAGATTACATATAAATGTTGGGCGTATATTTGACCGATATTTCATAACTTTAAGACCATTACTTTTACTTGGCTGAGTATTAGCATGGGCCCTTCTTGGCTACAGCAATGTTTGTTTTCCTATATTGATCAAAGAAGCCATGATTGTTACAATATATGACGAAAATCTCGACCCTGGTGAATATTGAAATATTTTTGGTATTATTGCACTCCTTCATTGAATCTTTACTATTATCACTGCTTACACCAGAAAAAAACAATGTGACAATGTGTCAAAAAGTTTTTCAAAGTTCAAACCAACTAATCTCAGCAATAGTCGGATGAGCAGACCTGCTGTTGAAAGAATGAATCAGAAAGCAACTGAACGCTCTCTGTAAAGAATCACAGTGTTGTCGAACCAGCCATTATTTTGCTAGATATGGGTCACTCCTTTCGGATTTGTCGATAAAAAAAGTTTTAGCCATTTAAAAAAGAAAATATTCAGTGTATGTAAAAAAATATTCGTATCGATCTTTGACATGAATTTCAACTAATCGCTTGCTTTATTTATCGTAATCAATGTAGTTTACTAGTGCATTGTTTCAGTGGTTTTAACAACGCTTAATACGCTAAAAACTATCGAAAAAATAAAAAGTACTTGAGGAGATCAGTCTGGCCATAAACAAGCATTGGACATACTGGTTGACGCTTTTTTTTCTATCTCTCTCTCTCTCACTCTCTCTCTCTCTTGCTCTCTCTCTATCTATCTTTCTTTCTTTATCTCTATCTCTCTATCTATCTTTCCTTATCTCTCTCTCAATGTATACAGTATAAAACAGTATCTTTTCTTCTCTCTCTCCCTCCGCACACACACACACACACACACATATCTTTATATATATATACATATATACCTATATATATATATATATATATATATATATATATATATATATATATATATATATATATATATATATATAATGAAGTGTGGAGGAGGTAGGGAGGAAGTAAGCTTAAGAAAGTAAATCAACTTAATGTTTAATGTTGGATGTATCGAGAACGTTTCAATATAAACCCACCAAACATCGGATATTTTGCAATATTTTATTTTGTCTATACATATATATATATATATATATATATATATATATATATATATATATATATATATATATATATATATATATACATATATATATATATATATCCTGACACCATAGACTAAGTGTATATTTCATAATTATCATCATTGTTTTATTGACGTTCATATGATGTTCAAAAACACCGTGTAATATATTGAAAATATTGAAAATATTGAAAGATGTACTAACGAAATTAAACCCTATATCATTCTCCAGATATGCCCTGCATGGCTGTCCCCGTCTTGGAGATGGACGGTGGCATGAGGATGCCCGAGACCATGGCCATTGCCAGGTATTTGGCCCGCGAATACGGTAAGTTTTTTCTCCTTCACAAAACAGATATGATTTTAAAATTTGTGATTAGAACCTCCTGTTATCTTCGATAGTAATAAAAATGAATTCACCAGCCAGAACCACCCGTTGAATAGTAGTAGAGTTTATATCAAAATCTAGAATAATTGTTTTTAAGAAAACTAATTAGTTCAATTCGCTTGATACCAGATTTTGAATTTAGTCACATATGATAGAAAAAAATAATTTGACTCAATAATTAATCACACCAATCTGCGCCAACATAGCAACAAAAAAAAAGAAAAAAAAAGAAAGATATTCTGTGCAATAAAATAGTAAACAAGTTTTGTTAAACCCTTGCATTTTAAGGGTGTCAAATTATTCGGTGATCACTGCAAAAGTACTAAGATGGGTTGTAAAAGTGATTTATCACGGTTTGGGGAAAATTCTATCACCAAGCAACTTTGAAAGGGTAGTGTACTCCTAGAAATAGGGAGAATTGCCAATCATGGAGCGCTAAATCATGAATATACAAAGGGTGAAGACCCTGGTGTAACACGTACAACATCAGTTAAGGGGAATTCAAGGCTATTAATACAACAGCTGGGGCTTTGAATTAAGTGTATTGTCAGAAAGACAGCCATGAGTAGAAAAACTATATTCGAGAGGATTGATCGAGGTAACGTGTCCAAATCATCTTGATGCCAAAGTCTCCGTTGAGTTGAAAAACTTATTGGGCCTGATATTCGAGCGTCTCTGAAGCTTATACACAAAGGTGAAATATCTCGGAAGGGCTACAAGGTATTTGTAAATTGATATGTACCGAGCTCCCTTCGACTGACAAGACGTATAGAGTACAGGCTGCGTTGCAAAGGAGGGAAAAAGCTCTCTGTACGACTAAGCAACAGCAGGGTAGCGGAGAAGTTATACTTTCACTATATTGGATTTTCGAAAGACAACTTCCAGCCTTGGTTTATGATCAAATCCTATGTACTTATCTTCATGCAAGAAGTAGACTAATGGACTGGTCACCATTTTCTCCTGATCTCAAGTCAATTCAAATTTTCTAGAGCATCCTAATAGAGGAGAGGCATAAAAATGGGCATCAAACGAAATTAGTGGTTTACCAACTAATATCTGTGATTCGTGAGCAAGGATATTACATTCAAAAGTTAATGATTTGTAGCAGACTTCCCTTTGTTTTCAAAATTGCATGCTGTTAATGTATATACTTCAGTTTTTTTCATATATATTAGTTTTTACATTATGTTTAAACTTCCTTGATACACACACACACACACACACACACACACACACACACACACATATATATATATATATATATATATATATATATATATATATATATTATTGTGTTTTCCGGCGATGTTCGATAATTTGGCACGATACAAATTGAAAAATCTGAAACAAGTACCCTGTATTCGTCACCACATTACATTTATGTTCAATATTTGCAAACATTGCATAATAATGCTATATGAATATTTATGTGAAAACTTATTAAAATTTTTCCACTGTAGCAGAATTTAGAAGGGAAAACGTTATAACAAAAAAGTTTGACGTACTATATAGATATTATGATATGCTTGTCGATACTAGATATCAATGGTTTGAATTAAAATATACTAATTAAATGAGCATGACTATGATAATTTCCTTTACTAATTGTTTAACTCATTTTAACCACAACAGAAAATGTTTAACTATCATACATCTTACTTCAAATCAGAGAAATCTTGACTGTTATCATTCTGCTCAATTTATTCATTTCCCTATACTTCATTTTATAATTGGAAAATCGTACAGTTTCAAAAACTACAGGCGCCCCGAGCACATAGTGCCCTGAGCGACTGGGTCGTCTCTGAGGATGAACCAAAGTGAATTAGATTATTAAGTTATCCTTATGATGTTACATTTTACTTCGCTTCTACGTAGGATTCTACCCCAAGAACTCCATGGACATGATGAGGTGTGATTACATCGCTGATTGCTTCTATGAAATCTTGCACGATTACATGAGGTACTTCCACTGGAAGAACGGACGCTTCAGGGTGAGTCTGTTATTTCGAATTTGCTTATCATTTCATACTAATATCTTGCAAAACACTATTTACTGATATGGATCGGCTAAGAATTCACACTATCATGAATGGATGTTCGAGGTGAGATATTTTGAATAAAACATACCTTATTTTCTTGCGTTAAAGAAGCAACCTCAACGTTGTGCAGTTGTTTTTTATTTGAAAACTTTTGAAATTGAAACAAAAAATACAAATAATAAAGCCCAGTTGAAAAAGCAACCTTTGTCTGATGGAACACAGACTAAATATTTGAGACTTATTTTGGGAATTCTCTCAGACTCCTTCCCGAAATAACTGGTCGTCATTTTTTTTACATTTTCTCTCCTCGTTTCGAATTAGTATTAAAACAACCAACCGTGCTGTCGATAGAGGTTTCTCAAGATTTTAGGTAGGTCTGGCTTGCTATGGTATCATATGTACAGGCTGCACTCAAAAACCTCCACCGCTGGAAGTTTAAAAATCAGCATCTTACTGTGTATATAAAAACTTTTTTTTCTATTTCTCTCTAAGTTTTCAGTGTGGTATTCAATGCAAGTTTATGCTATATTAATTCTTTAGGTTGTTTACTCAAGTGTTCTTGCTTACTTCTTTGTAGATTTACACTTATTTTTAGTGATCACTGCTCAATGAAAGGCAAGGGAAGTAACTCTTGTCCGTACCCTAACACGGCATGCTGTTAAACGACATTAGTCATGTGACTTTCCCTATTGAGTGACCAACTCGACTTGTTATCATCAATACCAGCATAAAATCTCAGTATATAATCATTATTGTTTTCAACGTTGTTTTTCAGTTTGGAAAGGACGGCATGATGGGAGGTCAGATGGGAGGCGGTGACTCCAACTACGATGTAAGTTTTCTTCTTCTTCTTCTCTTTATTATTATTATTATTATTATTATTATTATTATTATTATTATTATTATTATTATTATTATTATTATTATTATTATTATCCTCTTCCTCCTCCTCCTCCTTGCTGGGCTCTAGATATCTGCAATTCTGATTAAAACTGAATATATGTGTGTGATGGAAGACGTTAGTTTTAACACATTGAGAAGTATATGCAAAACAAATCCCAGCAGATAAGTAGTTCAAACTTCGAACAATAAGCGTAGCTCACAACCAGAAAGATGCAGATGGCAAAGAGTTCCGTCAAAGGGAAGCAACTTTTTTTATATCCTCTAACCTATTCGGATATACGCGTTATTACAGGAGATTTAGATGTAGCAATGAGTTGATTTTAGATGTAGTTGATATGAACAAATAAAATGGGCGAATATATGTATAAAATCAAGTTTAGTAGTATTTACTACGGCACCTAATTTTTTTCACTGGCTTTAGCTTGCAAGGCATAGAAACATTTCATATCCGGCCAGCCTCGAAAAATGTTTACCAAACCTTGTCCCAAACTGTTCACTGTAAAAGACAAGTTTTTTTTAAAATGGAGTATTCTGAAATGTAACAATGAATAGACTGATAGAATAATAGAATAGATTCCTAGAACAGTGGAGTATAATGGAATAATTTAATTCTAAAGAATTAGGGATTAATGGAATAACACTAGAAAGTCGTAAAATTATAATATAGTAAATTGTCTTACGTTAATTAATTGATAAATTAATTGAATAACAAAACTGGCTGACGCTGGATCAAACTCCACTTGTATTCCGAATGAAGATGATTACTGCAACTTTTGTATTGTATCAATGAGAAAAAAAACCAGATTGTTTTATTCTGTATATGTGTATATATTTATTAGAATAAGTGCGTGTCTGCAAGATAACTTTCTGTTACTATCTTAGACTTATCAATCAATTCAGCAAAATCAGTAAGGCAACCTCCTGGCAATTAGTTAACTCTAAATTCAAATCAAGGGAGGTTAATGTAGATTTTACGTATTGGCTTGTAACTCTCATTTTGGTGAGGGCTCCTCATTTTCTTGTTGCGGTAGGAAAACAAAATCAACACTAGACTTTGTGCTGGAGTTTAACAATAATAATCCCGAATAGATTATTACAAGGGTATGTTGTTATTTTTCCCCAGAAATACATGTACTGGAGATACATGAACACTTTCAACCGAATCATGCCCTTCATGGAGAGGACCTTGTCTATGCGTAATGGTGGAAGCCACTTCTTCATGGGTGACCAGGTAATTAAACTAATTCAATTATCTACATAATAAGCCATATTCTGCCAGTATATTTTTTATTAATTCACGAAAACAGACACTAGCTTTTTCACCAATTTACAATGCAATACTATTGTATAGAAACTCACATTTAGATTGTACTAATAGTATCTTCTTGATAATGCTTGCATCATTTTCTGGGTTTTTACAATTCTGTTACACTTGATGTGCAATACATGGAACGACATTGTTGTCATCCTGCCAGGGTGCAAGCCTATGGAAAGTAAACGGAGAACCTGGAATTTGCAATTGACAGTATTTTTTTTCAGTCTCGCTAAAGTGGCCGGAGAGCGAGCAGAGTGTGATACTCTCATGCAGGAGATGTTAGAAGTTGATATCCAACCATCTTGAGGAGGTGCCACTTCTGCATTGGAAACAGAGTTGTCCATCTCTTAGACTGGTTGCTTTCGATGCTCAAAATGAAAGTTAACAACCACGACTGGGGTCTGAAATTGGCTCACCAAATTCATTAGTCACGTGGTTGAAGACTACGGTATTTGCTCCTCCGATGATAAGATGACCAATAGATATTTCTTTAACCACTGTTATCGCTAAAACACAACCATTATTGTTATTTCGCAGTTTAATCATATCTCCAGAATTATCTGTGACAAGTACAATATATCTACTGCTGAAGAAATCTGTGTGCTTGTACGCTCTATGATTAGTCGACAACTAAACCTTGTATGTTTCGAGAAATAGAATGAAAGTGAATAAAAAGTTATAGATCTTGTGCGCAAATCCCTGGATCTGAATTTAGATGTAAAATATCTAAATTTGTATGGAGCTAAATCTGGATATGAAATATCTAAATTGGAAACACTGACAAGAAGTAACCGAACCCTAAAGCCCAAATACTGACAGAAAGCTATTTTATATATCTATTTCAGTAGGCTTCCCATGAAGCCAGACTTCTTCCAAACATACACTTTTGGGAAAGTTGCTGGCCAAGTATAACTAAATATGAAAGTGAATGAAACTTTTGATATCGGTAATTACAACACGCATGTGAATTATTCTAGAGGATTCAGCGATCGAAACTCAGTGTCTATAAGAAAGTTTTTTAAACAGTATATTTGTTATGAAATATCTAACGTCACGTTTTTTCCTTTTATGTAGATGATGTGGTGTGACATGATGATGTACTGTTGCATGGAGAACATGCACAAGGAGAACCAGTCCATGTTCAACCAGTATCCAAAACTGATGGCCCTCTACCAACGCGTCTCTCAACACCCCAAGATCAGTGGATATCTCAAGAGCCGTTGCAAGACCATGTGGTAAACAATACGACCTTTGATCTACGTTATGGATCACCAAGAGGACACCTGTTTCTCCAACCTCGGACCGACCGTTTTAATCGAAAACTGAACACGAAAATAGCATTGTTAAATGAATAAATTTTTTTTTTCTTGCATTCAAATTATTTCATTTTTGTTGTTAATCTTCACATCATTCGTATCTGGTTGTAATACATGAAATCTCGTTTTTTTCAAAAGTCAGTTGAGGGCTGATATAAACATCGAAGACGGTGAATGTTTAAACAAATTATGGCTCATTTGAAACAATAACCTTTTCCAAACGACCCTCTAATGACAACATGTCGTCTCTGTAAAATTTTTATGGTTAAGAGGTAACAAATTCAGTGAGGGCTCTGAGAACCATGCAACGAGCACATCAGTGAATTACGCTGAAGATCATACGGAGGGATCACAAGACAGCACAGTATATTATGGGAAAACAGGAGTCGTATATGTCATGAGGAGAAGTATGCGCACTCTTAGCTATTTCTTGTTTTCACTCTATAAGAACAAAAAAAGATAGAATCAAATCCGATGAATTCGAATCTGGTCAATTGGTTCCCCAAGAGATCAATTCAACTTTTCCGATTTTATTTCGACCCAGCCAATATTACAGGAATAGGTATAGAATCTTGAAATACTCTATTCCCAGTCACTTCTAATAGTGCAAGTTCATGAATAAAAGACTTTTGTCGAAAGACACTTTCTTTTTCATTGAAGACCCAGGTCAATCCTGATTCTGCAAATGAAATAATAGATTGAAGGGAAACTACACAGAAAATTGATAATGTTGACAATACTTTATCTGTGAGATTAGAACAGCTTAAGACTAATTGGTTAATTTACAATGCATTTCTAATTCTACGACTGTCAAATAAGTTGCATTCTTACATGGTATGCTTTTTTCAAATAAAAATGCAAGTTAGATTCATAAATTGTGTGACATTCATATTAGTTGATAAAAAAGTATTGCATCTAAATACAGACCGTTACTTATAGTTGAAATTCCATTTAAAAAAAAATAAAACTCAGAATCAAAAAATAGTATTTTTCCCCGAATAGGATTAAAAGTTTCCAAAAGTTGTGGATCGCTAAATAAGAAAAAAAATGCCCCCCTTCATTTTTGACATCTAAAAAGGGGAAAAAGTGCCTTTAATTCAACAAAAAAAAGAATGTTCACCCTCATTTTTGACACTCAGGAAAAAGGGAAAAATTTGTGTCACTTGTGATCCACAAAAAATGGATATGGTGGCATTTTCTATCACTGGCTTTTTCCGACAAAGATGATTGATTCGATCGATGCAGCTACCAACTAAACGAATTGAAGACAGGAATTAAAGAGAAAAAAAAAAAACGTTTGGAATTAAAGTGAAGTTAAATTATTTCATATGACGTTAGGTTGCATGTTTTTCTAGTGTCCCAGCAGAATTTGTTAAATCTTGGCTTGGAAGTTTTCGCATGTACATTACGATAATCATTAATCCTAATCTTTACAAAGTTTACTTAGTTGAAAAAAAAAAAAAGGTTCAATCCACAGGGGAAACTGTAGAGGGCACCTAGATAAGTTTTTTGCCCTAATTTCTTTTAAAGTTGTAAGTAATGGGATTATGAATTCACCTGAAAGTTAATAGAACAAAATGGTAGATATATAGTTAAATAAGATCAATTACTTGCGTAATTTTTTTCACAACGAATTGTTTCAATTGAGCTGTCTGGAAACTATCCGTCTATTTGATATTAAAATGCTCCCTTTGGAAATTTTTGTAGCGTCTATTCTTCTTTTCAAAACAGCTTGCATTGTCCTCTTTCGTGATCAACATCAGCTGCCTTATTTTGTTGGCCTTACTCTTGTCCATGGACTGAAATCTTTTTTGGATAAGCAAGAAGTCATGGAACCAAATGTAGTGTATAGGAAACTGACAGACCAGGATAATGTTATCTTTTGTCAAAGCTGCACGAAGCTTGAAAAATGTGTATTATGCACGTAACTTTTGCATAGTGTACAAGCTCACTATAATTGGAAGGAAGATTGCCGTTCGTATATTCAGGAAGGTCCCGTCTCATTGGCTTTCAAGTTACATCTAGGCCGCGCAAGTTGATCTCGATATATTCAAAATGGCATTCTAAAAGTGATCTACGGGACATATATTCTAACAGTCATAGAAACTCAGGATGTGTATATACGAAGAGCTGAGAGGACGTCCAAGAACAGTGTATCTTTACCTTTTTGTGCGGGGGAATGGTGGTCCTTTGTTCACTATAAACAACAGGGATTATCTTTTTCAACAATTCATGGATAAGAAAAAATAGCAGATATATGTTTGAATACAGATTTTATAAAATCTTATTGGTAGTTGATAGCGATTCAACTCCTACCCCTGACAGCACTACAATGTTCACTTCTGTTTTCAGCAGTACACTAATATATATATATATATATATATATATATATATATATATATATATATATATATATATATATATATTAGGAGTTTCGAAAGAGTCGGAGCAGTAGCTTATCAGGATAAAACCTTAGCAAGAGGTAAGTTCTCTTTTATATCAAATATATGTAATTTTACACTGACAGTGTAAGTAAAAAGAAAGCGTTGTTCGTCTTCAAACACTAAGGTTAGCACGCTTTCAGCTGGAAAAAAGGAGGAACAAGATTAACAGCGGAGACAGTTATTAGGGGAAAGGGAGCACGAGGTCTTACAGGAGGCGTTAACTGACCTCTTTTCAAGGGGTAGCAATTTAGTTCGTCAGTCACAGTCAAAAAAGAAATTAGTGTCTTCTCTTCAATTAGCTTGCGACCAAATCACGTTGGATATACCGGCTAAGTAATGTCGTTCCTTGTCGGTACTTAAATGGAGTGACCGTTTGGGAATGCCTGGTACCGTGACCAAGAATGGTGAAGAAAGTCGCTTACGGTCAAATCATGCTAGTCAGATCGATTTTCGTACTATCACTGAAGTTGAAAAATGTTGCTCTTGGCCAGTATTTAGATGGCTGACCACTTGAGAATACAAGGTGTCGTAAGCGAAAATGGAGGAGCGAGTGTATTATGGCCAAATCACGTTGGATACATCGGTTCTCCTGTGATCATCTAAGTTAAGCAATGTTGAGCCTGGTCAGTATTAAGATGGGTGACCACTGGGAATACCAGGTGTCATAAGCAGAAATGGTAAAGTGACGGCCTAATTAAGTCAGATACACCGGTTCTTCAGAAAATACTGGCTCTGCGACGCCCATGATAGAGAAATGTGGCTGATCCTTGGGAAGGTCTATGTCCAACGATGAACGTTAAAAGACTGATGATGATGATGATGATGGTGACACGGGTTCTAGTTCTATCACTGAAAGTGAACAACAGCACCCTTAATTAATACTTGGACTGGTGCCGTTAGTGAAAATAGTGAAAATAGTGGCTTACGGTCAAATGACTTGGAATTTACTGGTTCTCGGGCGATAGGCAAAAATTAGCAACGTCGAACATGGTCAGTACCTAAATGGGTAACCACTTGGAGATACCAGACGCTTCAAGCAAGGATAATGAAGGGAAGGACACCGATTCGGGTCCTTGTCGCCTCTAACGACATTTCCATATCGGAAGCCGAAACAAGAGAAATGTGTGATATAGGAAACCTGACACCATATCCAGTCCAAGGGCATAATTTAAACCTACTTTTACTCTCGAATCAGCGTCATTCAACATTTATCGCTGATATCAACTTTGGATACACTTACAGGAAGAGCAAATTGCTTTGTTTGATTCAAACTGGGATACGTGTACCACTTGGCTTATGCATAACACAGAGGGTAGGCAAGTGAAATACGGTGGCACATGAGGTTTGTAACAAAACTAAATTTTCGAAGTAATAGCAACGAACTGAATGCAACACGTGTCTTGTAAAGCTGACAGATAGTTGGCAACATTGCATAGATAAAAATTATAAATCTGTAAAATCAAACACCTTTAGTTTGTACAATCATCTATGTGACTGAAATAACAATATCAGAATGCAATAATTGAACAAATTAATTTTTTTTCATTTTATTATCATATCACACTTATAATACAGTTGATATTTCATCAACACCACCCCGCTACCAGTCACGGACCAAACATAAAGACACTATTTCATGTATTTCTCTAGTACGCTTTCTTGATTAAGCTCTCTTTGGCGAAACGTCGAATCGAAATAAAGGAATTCATATGCTCAAACCTTGCCCTCGGATATTTTCATTTCACTCTCATATTTTTGGATTAATCATAGTTCACGTCAACATACTGGTCATATATATATATATATATATATATATATATATATATATATATATATATATATATATATATATATATATATTCATTCTTGTTCGACTTCTTTGCATACCCTTGATATGCATTTTGTTGTTGAAGATTGTCAATTAAGAATGATACGTTGGTCTTCCTGAAACTGTGTCCAGCTTATTCATCGCATGAAATTTATAATATCAAATGAAATAAAATCACCAATGAATACTGTAAGCTTAGTTTCTTTTCTATGTTATCTATACATTTTGAATTATTTTATTCTAAAAGGGTACGCTAACACTGCTGGAGAGGACGGACGGGTACGCTGATAGAAAAGATTTGTGAACCCCGGATCAAAAGATGATTATTTATTTATTTATTTGTGCTGTGCTGTGATGTCTTTCAAAATTAAGCATTTCTGCATTAGATATGGCATTAAACGTCAGATGTTTTAACCAAAGGTCACTACAGACAGAAGTTTACGATATCAGTCATGATTATACCAAGTTTTAAATAGTTCAATTGGAATAACAAATCAAGTTCCATGTTGCATATATACGTAGTATGATTAATCAAATATGACTGAAGCAAATACAGCGTAGTTCAACAATTATGGTTATTGCAATGTTATAACGTGCACCTACTTGGTGTGTCGAGTGGCAGTGATATCCAAGGATATTGTTTAATGAGGATAGCTAATATAGAATGCCTGGTACGTACCTAGTGTGATACGTCGTTTTGTCGAGTGGCTATAATACTAGACATGATGATATCAAATAGAACGTAGTCCAAGGATGATATCCGTCCAAATATTTTAGATCAGTGTCGAGACTATCGTCATTGAACTATAATATATTGATATTCTCATACTTGGTGGCATTGCCGCCCGATACATTTTAGACTGGGGGATTATAATTATATACTTTTTTTTTCCTTGGACGGCTGTCCTAATCTCGTTTCATTTGTAGAATGCAACGTTTCGAACATTGTACCCTACGACCATTTTCAGATGATAAATGGATATTTTTACAACCGCTATGATGGGAACAGATAATTACGGTGGGCCTTACCCCTCTTAGCATTTGGAGGAATACCCATTTATCAAGACAGCTATAGAGTACAGTGTTCGAAAGAAATGATAGAAAAAATACTTTACGAAAATTCCCCGTCTAAAATGTATCAGGCGGCAATGCAACCAAGTATGATGGTACCAAACATATTATACTTCAATAACAATAGGTATGATACAATCAAGATCATAAAACAATGATGATAATAATACAATGATGGGTTGTTGTATCGAGACGCAAATTTCGGTCGTTAGTACATTCTCGACCTTTCCGGTCAAGTTACCTTTGAGAGATATTGTCCAGAGCTTCCCTATTAAACAGGGTTTCAATTCAGACAAAAGTTTATTATTATTCTCGTTGATGCACCTCCTTCCAATGTGCCTGGGTCCCAAATGAGTAAGTCATGCGAGGTCTGTTGAAAATAAATTCCCTTGTGTAAAGGCCCTATTTAGGAAGCGTAAAGTAAAGTTTTAAAGCATTTTGAGAACTTGAAAACTCTTAGAAAGCATAATTCTGCCAAGGCAGTACACTAACCAAACACTGAATAGAAATTGGAAATATACTTATAAAAGAGAAGAGGGATACAATTCAAATATATAAAGATTGTGATACGTTCCTTGCAATACAAACTTAGCCTTCTATTAACTATTTGTTTTAACCTTTTTTCCTACAAAATAATAAAAATAAATATATAGCAATAAAAAAAAATTCCATTGATCCATACCAATACCTAATCACTCCTGCTCATAGCCAAGTTTTCCATTGAATGTCATTGAAATTCACTGAGAACCTCTGAAGATATCTTGTCAGCAGACAGACGGAAAAACAGACAAAGACGAGTTAATGCACTTACGTTGTCCATCTTTGTTGGCGGGGGTAAACAAGTGCTTTCTTTCCCGCTTGTACGTTTATAAATAAATACAAGACTTTCTGATATATGGTAGACTCTACTCCAACTTCTGACAAAGGATGACTACTGCGACTTTTACGTTGTATACACGGTAAATAAAAATATCATAATTATATTTTTTTGTAAAAATGTATTTACCTATCAAAATATGAGCTCGTGTGTGTCTTTTTGTTAAACTTTCGTTAATATCTAAAAAATATCAATTTAGTTCAGGCACTAAAATAGCTTCCTGGCAATAAATTTGGTCTTTAATTCAAATCCCGGTAGGAGATGGGAATTTTTCCATATCCGTCTACACCTCTAGTATATGTGAGGGGTGTTCTCGTTTTTATCGTACGAAAATAAAGTGAGCCCCGTTTTATCAGTCTTTTAACGTCTGTCGTTGGACATAGACCTTCCCCACGATTTGCCAAACTTCTCTATCACGGGCGTCGCGGAGCCAGTACTTCCTAAACTTGTCTAGCTCATCTCTCCATCTAATATTCTGCCGGAGTCAGTTGCACATGTGATCTCGGGGGATCTGCATCGTGAGTCGTGATGTTCATCGGTTGTCCGCCATTCTTGCAACATGGCCAGCCCACCGCCATTTGAGATTTCTAATGGATTCTATGATGTCCCTGACTCTTGTCTTTTCTCAGATGTACTGTGCTGTCTTGTGGTCTCTCCATGTGAGGCCCAGCATAATTCTTTCATGTGCACGTTGCATGGTTCTCAATTTACGGATCTGTCTCTTATTTCAGAGTTTAATCAGCGTAAAAGACACAGGGCGTTTCAGCAGGAATGCAGCTGTCTTTGTGACGACTTTTGTTTTAATTGACATTTCAAACTATTTTCACAAACTAATTACAAAAATATACTAATTACGCATTTATTTTAATTCTAGGATAGACGTTGAAATTTGATTTCTTTTCAGCTGGATGACAGCTCGGACCAGTTCCATTATATAACCGTTTCATTACACCAGAAAAATTACACAGATGACGCAACATAAAACGAATGGATGCTCGAATGATACTAGCGCACGATGCGATCATTTCAAATGCTAAATACTATTGTCTCTGTATACAGCTAATATTGTAACATAAAATTCATGTGCGCGTAAACTCTAATCTCTTACCGTTTTGGTTTCATCCTTTATAAAACAATCAGTAATTCACCTAATTTTGTGAAGAATCGTCATGATTGCAAGTATTTTAATTTACCTGTGAATAATCAAAACAAGATACAGGCGTTGCTCTCCATCAGCTTATCGATCGGCATTGCGTAATAGAAATTGGATACATGGTTTCTTGAGTGAATATAAGGAATCGCAGGGAATGAAAGGCTCTTGCCGTGGACATAAGATATAAGAAGACACACGAAGATCCAACATCGTCAAGATCTATTCTTTTTATTTCATTTGTTCATAAGGTTTCGTTCAACACGGACAGCTTTCTGCAGGTTCATGTCACAGGATATTATTTTATTCCCACGCAAGCAGCCCATTGAATAATCGCGAAAAAGAATCAGAAATGAATAATAATGACAATGCGACATGTTTCTATTTTTACGTCTGTTGAATAAGCTTCGTGAATCGGTAATAAAACGACTTGAGTGTTGCAATAAAAAGCGACATAAGAGAGAAACAAAACTGTTCAAAAGTTGTAAATAATAATAATAATAATAATAATAATAATAATAATAATAATAATAAGACTTTATAACAAATACAAGGTAGCGCAAAAAGGCATCGCAACTGTAGTCGAAGAGTTACACCAGAAAAGACTAGCCAAAGAGGCAAGACTAAAAAGATACAGACTAAGAACGGCCCAATACACACAAAACCGCACATTCCAAAACAATGAGAAAAAGTTTTACCAAGATTTAAATGGGGAAAGAAGGCAGGACATAAAACCAGATGCCACAGAGGCCAAGAACTATTGGAATAGCATATGGGGGCACCCAAAAAGACACAATGTAACACCGCAATGGTTACGAAACATGAGAAAAGAACTAGAAGATATAGACAAGGGAGAACCAATAGTACTGAATGAAACCACATTGAAACATACTCTTAGGAAAGTAGCCAACTGGAAAGCACCGGGTCCCGACGGGATCCATGGGTATTGGTTCAAAAAGTTCACCACGTTACACGGCAGACTCACCCACCTACTCCAAAATTGTCTAAATGAAGGCAAAGCACCAGAATGGATGACTAAAGGCAGAACCACCCTCATCCAAAAAGACCTGGGGAAGGGGAACATAGCAAGCAACTATAGACCAATCACTTGCCTACCACTTATGTGGAAAATCCTGACCGGGCAAATAGCAGAGAGAATATACATGTCAATGGATAGAAGGGGGCTACTACCAGAAGAACAGAAAGGGTGTAGGATAGGAACCAAAGGGGCAAACGACTTACTCTACATAGACCAGATGATCTTAAAAGAAGTAAGGAAAAGGAGAAAGAATATCGCAATGGGATGGATAGATTACAAAAAGGCATACGATATGATTCCACATAGCTGGATACTCGAATGCCTTAGAATGTTCAAAATTAGCGAACCGGTGGTTAAATTCATTGGTAATTCAATGAAAGACTGGAAAGTAGATTTGACAGCCGCAGGGGACAAACTAGCCGAGGTAGGGATAAAAAGGGGAATCTTCCAAGGAGACTCGTTGTCCCCACTATTATTTGTTCTAACAATGATACCGCTTAACAGAATCCTGAGAAACAGCAAAGGATACCACTTCTCTAAAACAAAAGGAAAGGTCAACCACTTAATGTACATGGACGATATTAAATTGTTTGCAAAAAACAGGGGAGAGCTTGAGACTCTGTTCAACGAAGTAAGGGAATATAGTGAGGACATAGGAATGGAGTTTGGGATAGAAAAATGCGCGATCATGGTGATGCATAAAGGAAGGCTTTCAATGACTGAGGGAATTGAACTTCCGGACAACAACAAGATTAGGGCATTGACTGCACAAGACCGATACAAGTACCTAGGTGTCCTTGAATGTGACACGATAAAACGGGAAGAGATGAAGGAGAAAATTAAGAGAGAATACCTCAGAAGGATAAGGAAAATATTAGAAACCAAATTAAATAGCAGAAATCTAATAAAAGGAATGAACACCTGGGCTGTGTCAGTAGTTAGGTATACAGGACCATTCCTAGGATGGACAAAGGAAGAGCTCCAATCAATGGATAGGCGAACAAGGAAACTTATGACGATGCATAAAGCATTACATCCTAGGGATGATACAGATAGGCTATACGTTAAGAGAAAAGAAGGTGGTAGGGGGCTCATCAGCATAGAAGATTGTGTCCAGAGAGCTAAAGTAGTCCTAGATAGATATGTGCAAACAAATAGTGAAGAAATCATAAAGAGCGCGAGGGATAGTGCGACAAACAATAAAGTAGAAAACAATGGAACAGTACAGCAAACTAGAAAAGAAAAGTGGGAAGGGAAAAAATTGTACGGCGAGTTTAAAAGACTGATAAAAGATATAGCAGACGAGAAATCATGGACGTGGTTACGAAAGGGAAACCTTAAGAGAGAAACAGAATCGCTCATCATGGCAGCCCAAAACAAAAGCATAAGGACAAACTACATAAAAGCTAAAATCGACAGAACACAGACAAACAGCAAATGCCGCATGTGCAGTGAAAGAGATGAGACAGTAAACCACATAACTAGTGAATGTAGTCAACTCGCCCAGAAGGAGTATAAGCATAGACACGATAGAGTAGCAACGATGATACACTGGGAACTAAGTAAACAAATGGGATTCAACCATGGGGAAAAGTGGTATCAGCACAAGCCAGAGGCAGTTTTGGAGAATGACAACCACAAACTACTGTGGGACTTTGACATCCAAACTGACCACCTCATCCAGGCAAGAAGGCCGGACTTAGTAATAGTAGACAAAAAAAGGAAGGCCTGCCAAATACTAGACGTTGCTGTACCTGCAGACCATAGAGTAATAAAAAAGGAGGGTGAAAAAAGGGAAAAATACCAGGACCTAGCAAGGGAGTTAAAGAAAATGTGGAACATGAAAACCAGGGTAGTACTGGTCATAGTGGGAGCACTAGGAACTGTCCCCAAAACGCTGAGGGAGAGACTGGAGGAGATCGGGATTAGGGGGAGGATAGAGACCGTACAGACCACAGCACTACTGGGAACTGCACGGATACTGAGGAAGGTGCTAGAGATATAAGGACTGCAACGAATCGTAGCTCTGTCATGATATGCGAAAGAGAGAGGAGACGTTAGCTGAAGACCTGAGGAGACTTATTGTCACTCAGCCTTCAGCGATAACCACTGGGCAACCGGTGTGAAACTGTAAATCGCAGAATTACTGCGACCTATGAGTACTAGGAGAGGAGGGCTGGAGACTTGAGGAGATTTGCTGTCACTCAAACTCCAGCGGTTACCACCAGGCAACTGGTGTGAGATTCCAAATAATAATAATAATAATAATAATAATAATAATAATAATAATAATAATAAGACGGCACAAGACCGATACAAATACCTGGGAGTCCTTGAATGTGATATGATAAAATGGGAAGAACAACAGCGCAACGAACAACAAAGAAGAAAACAATGGAACAGCACAGCAAACAAGGAAAGAAAAATAGGGAAAAAATATACGGAGATTTTAAAAGACTGATACAAGATGTGGCAGACGAGAGATCATGGATCTAGCAAGAGAACTGAAGAAGAAGTGGAACATGAAAGTCAAAGTAGTACTAGTAATAATAGGCGCACTAGGAACTGTCCCAAAGACACAGGGCAAGAATGGAGGAGCTTGGGATAAGAGGAAGGATTGAGACTGTACAGACCATAGCACAACTAGGAACCGCACGGATACTGAGGAAAGTGCTATAAATATAAGAACTGCAACACTAAATCTTAGCGGTGGCCTATCAGGGAAAGGGAAATAAAAGCGGAGATGTGAACCACAGCACTGGTGTGATTGGTGAGGGAGAGATAAGGTGTTGGCTGAAGACCTCAGGAAACATATTGTCACTCAGCCTTCAGTGATGACCACAGGACAACTAGTGTGAAACTGTGTACTACAGTATTGCTGTGGACTATGAGAGTTGGAGTGGAGGGCTGGGGACTTGCTGTCACTCAACCTCCAGCTGTAACTACCAGGCAACTAGTGTGAAATTGCCGATAATAATAATAATAATAATAATAATAATAATAATAATAATAATAATAATAATAATAATAATAATAATAATAATAATAATAAATGAAGACACATGAAGCAAGATTGGAAGAACTGGGGATAAAAGGAAGGATTAAGATGATACAGATGACAGCACGACTGGGGACTGCACAAATACTGTGGAGAGTGCGAGGGATATGAGATCTACGACCCTTAGTTGTTAACAATAGCTCAACAAGGAGAAAATGATAGAGAAGAAGAAGGAAAAGGCTGGTGCCGGTACAAACTTTACTCGTAGCAGCGTTGGATATGTATGTAATACAGCTATATTGCTTTTCTAAACTGCCTGGAAAGATCTAATGGCTTTGATTCTAGATACCCACGTAAAATCAAGGGCATCAAATGGAAATACTATACACCGAATGATGAGGTTAGAGAAAGATCACAACAGTCTCGCATATCAACCAACGTTTGCAGGTTTCCGATAGTTAGTGCATGGATCTAGGCTTCCCTGGCAAAAGTCATTAAAATATCAACGTCAGTGTAAAGGAGAAGATGGACGATCCAAGACGAGCTGACAGCGGACAGTAGGGAGGGATATCGAAAGCTGGAAAAGCATCACCAGTGGAGTCACTTGACTGTCTCATGTGTCACATGATGCTCACTGAACAGTGTCTGAGTTTTTATTTCTATTTTATAATACATCCGTAACTTCTTTGAATTCAAAATGATAACAGTGGTTTCCTAGACGGAAAGGCTTCCTCGAATGAGAGATGCGAGTTCAAATTTCTTCGAAGGTTTATTCATTATTTGCGATCAACTTTAAATACTAAACTGTCATAAAATAATAAGACATATGCGATGAAAAACATGTGAGAGTAAAATTGATAATAAAATCATACTCCTCATAGTGCTACCCTGTTTAGCCCTGTTTTGCTTTACAGATCTTTTACAAATGTTTCTAGTTTGATAATTCAAAACCCAGGGAGATTATATCATTTAATCCATTCGATAATTTCTGTTCAGTTCATAAAATGCAAGGGAAAGCTTTTAAAATTTAAGATATTGAATTATCTAGTGAATCTCATTAGAATCAGTTAAGTATACCGGAAGCCATCACACAGATGAAAACAGTGATTTACCGCTCAGCACTAACCCGTTTAGCACTGATCCATACATAAATGATATAAATTTCTAGTTATTGTATATTTATCAGAAAATTATATTTACTGAGTTTATTTTAGCACAAGATCATCGATACATATATTTGCTGAGCATGCTTTATATTCATGAACATGTAGCACCCAGTGAGGATCGAGCTTGCCACCAAGAAATGATGGTCTGTTATAGGTGCCCAAATGTTGCTGGTTGATGAACTTAGCTTAGTCTGACACAAGGAGATAGTAATGTGACACTGAGAATTGAACTCGATAAACCTGGTTGGCAACATGAGCTCATAGACCATCTAGTAATGGTTAATACCCCAAACTCATCGATAAATAGGCATATTTTGATTTCCGAAATTTCACTCAACAGTAAATGATATACAGGTATACATCGCTTCCTAGAATTCCACTTTATGCCAATTGACTTTTAAGAGAGACTTACGTAAATACAGGTTTCCCCAGCCGCCCAAAAGAGCGTAAAGCAAATTTGAAAAAAAAAAAAGAATAGATCACATGGGAAAATTTGAGAAATTCCCTGACCCCCAAAATAACTTGACTTAATGTCCGCCTTAGCGTTGGATTGGATCCTAATTGGATCATCCACTCTTGATAGACTGATAATAAACAGCTATATAAATAAATAATATGTAACTCAACTCAGATCAGAACGCAGGTCATATAGCAATGATCGGAAGGTAATCTTGATTGTCGTTAGTTTGTTTGATCTCCATTAAACCTCCAAGTATACATTATCTGACGCTGACTCATTCTCATTATCAATTGATAATTTAATTATTGTATTTTGATAAACAGTAATGAAACAAGATTAAAAATTGAAAGAATACATACGAAAATCGAAACTCCTGGGTCAAATTTCTGTTAGTTCTGAAACTTATTTCAAAATGAATTCTGTTGCAATGTATCGGAGATTGCACTAGGAGTGTGAATGAATCGTGCAAAACTAAGAATGTCATGAAATTAATCAAAATAAATCATTTGATGACTGATTTCAAAAGAATTAGATAAACGACAGAAGTAAAAATAAACCCACAAGATGTTCAATCAGCAGCGTAGCGGACTACAATGAACGAGAAGCCATAGCCGAGTAATATTTCCGTACAATTACTCACAATTACATGAAAAAGTTTTGCACTTTTCAATCGATCCACGTCAGTTGGCCTTAGAAGTCTCAAACGGATGATTGGCTTTAACAATTCTATTCGATCTGTGAGTCAGGGTCGTAATATGTATACAGGTTGAAATTTCTTCCTGCCCCCTGGACAGCACCAACAATACACCCTTTCCTCGCTCCCAAACTCTGTCATGCCTAACTAAACTCTGTACTTCTTTAATGGTCACAGCTGTGCCGAGATCCTGCGTATGCTATTCGCTGTTGCCGGGCAAAAGTACAGGGACAAGATGTTCGAGTTCTCTGTGTGGGACCGTTTCAGGGATGATGAAGGTTTTCTCTATGTAAAATCTTCGGTTTTGTTGTTTGGTATTACAGTAATTCCTCTGTCATCGTTCTAAATACGTTCCTGAATAGATGCAGCGCTAAACAAAACAGCTTTATATGGGGTCTTGCTTACATTGCATGAATATCAAGTCACCAAATCCACTCGGAGACATTCCATTGTTTCAGTTATAGGATGTCTTTTTTGAGTCATCAACATTTCTCGCGTTAGTGCTGTGTATCTCATTTGGTAGTTACTTTCTGGAGCAGGTGGAATATCACTAATTATTGATGTACATTTATATGATAAATTAATGTGTGTATACATGTTCATTCCCATACAAATAAAAGATTAACCAAATTACATAGTATTCAGTGATTTTGAATACTGTCCAAGATCCAGTATTTTCGGTTTAAATGGATCCCCAGAGATCACATGCAAAACTGAGGGCGACAAGATACAAGATGGAGAGATGAACTAGACAAATTCAAAAATACTGGCCCCGTGATGCCCATGATAGAGAAATGTAGCGGATCCTTGGGAAGGTCTACGTCCAACGACGGACGTAAAAAAGGATGATGATGATGATGATGATGGTGATTTTGGATCGATCAGCAAATTGAACATGATGCAATCATGCCCAACATCACATAGAGAGATCACAAGATAGCACAGTATATTAGGCTAAGAAACAAAGATCAAAG
This sequence comes from Thysanoteuthis rhombus, assembly GCA_963457665.1. Taxonomy (NCBI): domain Eukaryota; kingdom Metazoa; phylum Mollusca; class Cephalopoda; order Oegopsida; family Thysanoteuthidae; genus Thysanoteuthis; species Thysanoteuthis major. Next base: position 19,215,164 of record OY735237.1, on the reverse strand, counting down.
ACACCACACAAACCATCAGGAAACTCATGTGACAATGAGCTGGTTATGCTGTATGAATGGCAGACAAACGATGGATATCACGTTTCATAACATCACATGGATCCCCACCGATCATTTGCGAAACCATGGCTATAAGATGAATATAAGATGGCCAGACGAGTTGGACGGGTTGGGAACATATTGGCTCCACGACGCCCACGATAGAGAGGCGTGACGAATCTTGGGGAAGGTCCAACGATTAAAGATCAAAGATGATGAGGATGATGTTGGAAATTTAACGTCGCTGAATTTATACAAAAGCTATTTAGAAAGAAACAAATCAAAGGAAGAATGGTACCAAATTTTTGAGCCTACCTAAAAATTGTAGAAAAATAAATTGGATGTAACGTATGGACGAGCATACAAGATATCTCATGAGAAATGTTTTCACTCCAAAAAGCCGCTGACGAGCTATCTTGGGAAAATTTTTCTTTGAAAACGATAAGATATCTCACTAGAAATTTCTTTGTTCTGCAGGAGCTGACAAGATTTCACGCAAAAAAGCTTATCTCCAACACCAGATAAGGGGATATCTCGCAAAGAATTTTTGCGCTAAAAGCAGCTGACGAGATATCTCGCTAGAAATGTTTCTTATCGAGCAAACCGTAAAGACCAAACTCACTATACATGTTACCTTTTCAACCTTAGGTACAGATATTAGACTATTTGAACAGTTTTAAAAAGAAATCAACTGAAATTATGATGGAAAATACGAGTACAAAATCATTGATTGTTGTCAATCGACTCAATATTACTACTAACTAGCTAAAACCTCTCCTTTAGTTTGTTACTGCGGGAGGTTTAAATGGCCCCATAGGAGACTAACACCCTTTCTTAAGGGGTACCTCATTTCATATACCTCTCACTCAAATGCCCTGATTTGGATACTTAGAGATCACACACGGATAGATGGAGTCAGACTTAAAGTATTAAATACATAAATAGATTATCAGTGCGAGCGTGAACGATCCTATACTATTACAGCATGCTCACAAGTAACCCAGACATTTGGGGGATTCTCCAAGTTTATACGTTTTAAGGATATCTTAATTCAACACCGCTGGCTACCATGCGCTGTTTTGTCAGCAAATAAACAGAACCAGACTTTCAGTATTATATAGAGAGTTGACAATCAGATAATTCTATCTAGGTGCGGGCAATGCAGAGCCTACTATTACTTTTAAAAATTTTATTTTCAAAAACTAACTCGCTATATACATACTTCAAGGTCCAATTAGTTCACTGAAAATTTCGTACATCCGATGACTTACAGTAGAATACTGGTATATGTAAAAAAAAAAGTATTAATTATATTATTACAGCACCAAGCGTTCGAAGGAAAATGGACAATATCTATGTGGTTGTATAAATTATCAGGACTGCTGGCTCTTGTAGCTCATTAGTACAGCAGCTGTCATGCATAAATAGACTTCCCAATGTTAAAAAGGTGCAATTTTCAGTCTAGCCATAATATCATAATTAATGATTTCATATTTGCACTGTTTATCCATTGTCGTAGAGTGACAGTCTAAGTGGTTGCTATTAAAAGCAGCTAACATTAGGATGAAAGATATTCTAAGAATTCTGAAACGATTAACTATTCTTTATCAAATGATTAAAGCCAAGATAAGGATAATGCTGTTAATGTAAGTAGTATATATGAAGAAAACGTCAAATACGATAACGTTAGATGTTTGGAGAAAATTAAGAATACATCTATATGGTTATAAGTATTCTTTTGGAATGTTTGCTCCCGTAGCTAATGAGTAGAGCAACTGTCACACACAGGTAGATTCTCTGGGGTAATAGGAATAGGGATAATCGATTTGCCTAGAGCTCTTCCTTTACTTCCAATCTGCGCTGTTTACTAACATGACGGCCCTTGTGGTAATTATTAAAAGCAAAAATTCATGTGATTAGCAATGCTTTATCTTGTTATAATACAAGCTAAGATAATATTACTTCTATTCATACAACAAATTTATATAAAAAAAATCATAGAACTAGAAGATTGGCCCTCAAATTGAGAACCATGAACATGTACATGAGAAAATGGTGGTCAAAGTCACATGGAGGGATCACAACACAGTGCATTATATTAGAGAACAAACAGGAGTCATACATATCATAGAAAACACAAATACTGATGCGATGGTCATGTTGGAAGAATGTCTGACAACCATTGGACATCAAGACTCACGGTATGGATCCCTCGGGATCAGCTGTAAAAGTATGGCTGGCAAAAAGGAGTGGACAAGTTCAGAACATATTGGCTCTGCAATGCTCATTATAGAGTCGCTAAAAGGCTAAAAGTTATGATAATAATGATACTGACCGGTGTTTCAGAATCAAATTTTAAGGATCTTTTTTTAAGAAAGTTTCCCCAAATAAAGCAAAATGAAATTGTGTCTGTTCCTTAAAGATCCGGATCCATTCAGGCCATATTAGATTGTACTGTAAAACAGTGACACAACCAATCACAGGGTCGTCTTGTAAATTATAAATTAATTCTTCATTTTTTTATCCGACTTCCCCTGTACGTATCTCCCTTGTTTGGAGATTGACAATGGCAATAGGATACCTGAAATCACGGCCAATGCTGCGAATATGACTAGTTTGACTTTGTATATATAGTACATCGATCGTGAGAAAATACCACATTGCACATCACCTCTCTTCTCAGTACAAGATTTCAGTTTGGACTTGAAAAACAACAGTCGTTTTAGATTAGGTAATGTAGAAGGTCGCTTTGCCTTCCGAGCTGAAGTTCAAGTTATTTCTCAGAGTCTTGACATTGTCATCTGGTTTCGAATTAATCAATATTACTTAAACTAAAATTCGGAGGAAATCAGTCAATGAACTTTTCCTGGAAAATCCGTTGCATCTAATTCCCACTATTGAATATTTGCTTCTGAAACTCAAGATTCACCTCCATTAGCGACTTGAACTACACGTGAATTATTTATAGTTTTCACTATCTAACCACAATTGAAGAAAACTCGATATGTATGTGTGTATGTGTGTATGTGTGTGTGTGTGCACACGTACACTGCAATTACTGGACAACTGACCCTTGTACGAAGTTCATATTCATCATATAAATTGTTCAGTACACAAGGAAGTGCAGTGTCAAGTTTTAATTTTTTTTTCAATCGATGGCCTTTGAAAAATCTCGTGAAAATAAATTTTTTTAAATCCATATTATAGATTTTTCTCCGTGGTTTCTATTATATCTCTAGATTCCTACTCTTTACAATTATCCAAATTCACATAATATCCAATTTGGCAAAACTGAAGAGAAGCAAGTGACATATTCTGAAGTTTTAGTTCCGTACAACGGACAGTAATTCAATTTACATGACAATTGTGGTAGGCTGCTCCATAAAGCACATGATCTTGAACCTTTCAAATAGACACCTGAAAAGGCATTTTTTCAACCCTTCCAAGACTAACATATCAAAATGCTTAAAAATGTATTTTCAAAAGGCCTGAAAAGTGTTAATACTTATTTATCGTTTAAAGAATCTTGATATTCTGTCAAATATAGAATATCTAAATTGGCATCACTGGAGAAAGGCAACTGAAATATTCTGAACCCATAGTTTCGTACAATGGAAGGAAATTCATTTTATATGAACAAGACACTGGGAATCATTATGGAATACATGTGTCCCATTAGACATTCGTCACGGAATAAATATGAAATACGGAATCGGAAGATCACCTCTCTCATACTTTCCAGTTTCATACTAGGGTTGTAGCTGTCAGGAAATCTCAATTGTTTTTTCATGACTCACACATCCTACCCCTAATAAAGATAAAAGGGACATATATATATCTTAGCAGTCATAAGAACCTCTTGATATATTGGTCCGAAAAATATTTTGGAAGGGTTAAACGAGGCTGTCAGTATTCTACCTTGGGGTGAGTGTAATGGTGTAACTCTCACGGTAGCAAATGTTTTGTTCGAAGGATGGTGAAAAACCAACATTTCAAACACCAACTTTCAAAAGAGGAATCGCCCTTTTGTATGGAAGATCGATGCAACACAATGTATTATTGTCGGAATGTAAATCTGTTGTCGTTGTTTCCAACATTATTAATTGAATATTGTTCAATTTTAAAAGGTTTTCACTCCAAGAACTCCATAGATATGATTGCTTTTATGGAATTATGCATCGTTATATGAGGTAATACCATAGGAAGAACGGAAGCTTCAGGATGAGTCTGATGTTCAGCATTCCACGTCTACATATTGCAATACACCATATAATGGATGAGAAAAAAAAAACTAGATTCAAATGATCATGAATACTAAAAACAGTAGACAATAAGAATGTCGAGCCCTTTATTAAAGTGTTTCCATATATGAATTGATTACTTGATGGCGTTTTGGAGTAAAAGGGAATCTGTTGTCAAGGAGAAATTATACCTGACCAGGGATGAGCTGTCCATTAGGTGAACCTGGGTGGTCGCCAAGGACGCAAAGGTCCTATGCGTGCACTCAAAACTGGAAAAAATAGTTGTTAGGATACGATACATAACGGAGAGAATTTTAAATCTTAAAATATGATGAATAACATTTTTGATTTTCACCCTTATGGAATGAAAGCCTTGCATCGACCCTGTACCTGTCGTAAGACTCTATCGATCAATCACATTTTTCATGAACATGTTCAGTTATCTTCATGAATAGATCATTTGTAAAATATGATTTGAAAGAATTCAAAGCAATAAGGATGTGCTTTTAGAAAAAAATCTTTTGCAGTTCAGCCATGATTGTAGGGTGATTAGTTCTGATATCGGGAAACGATGAGTAATTCTGCTGGCTAACTGTCTGCCTAAATGCTGTCTGCCCATTGCCAATAATATTTTGTAATGGATTCTATGATGTCTTGGACTCCTGTTTCCTCCTTGATATACTGTGCTATCCTTTGATCTCTCCATGTGAGGTTGAGCTTGATTCTCCCATATGCACGTGGCATGGTTCTCAGTTTGAGAGTCAATCTTGTGGTCAGGTCCCATATTTCAGCTCCATACGTGACGACTATCGGTAGGATATAATGGTTGTATATCCTCCTTTTTGCAAGGTAGGACGAGTGGCAGTCTCTTGTTTTTGAGAGACGAGCTTGCTCTGCCGAAAGCTTATCAATATAGTGTGACTCATCATTTTATTTATTATTTTTTTGTTGACTCGATGTTCTAGGTAGATGTTGTGGTCTACTTTCTCCAGCTTTGCATTTTCAATTTTGATCGTTGTGTCTTCGTCACCAACTTATTTGTTGTACATGACCTTGGTTTTGCTGAAGTTCATGTGGACGCCAATTTCGTTGCTTGCGTCATTTAGTTCTTCTGGGATTATTTGAAGATCGTGAAGGCCCTCTGCAAAGAGGACGATGTCGTCAGCAAATCTGAGATTACTTAGGTGTTCTCCGTCTATCCCGATTTGTGTTCCCATTCCAAGTCCTGGAAGATCATCTGAAGGCGAGTTGTGAAAAGTTTGTGCTGGTAATACCTTGTCGCACACTTTTTTTTCTAGTTGAAACGGCTCTGGGTCTTTCTGTAGCTGTGTTGGTAAATATGTTGAAGTGCTCTCAAATATACGGTGTCTACAATTTGTTGTATTATTGCGTAAATGACTTCAGGGATTTTCACTGAAAGAGGGCCTTTTCAAAGCCAACAAATGCTACAGCAAGTGGCATACTATATCATTTTCTCCCTTTTTTTCTTTGTTTGATGGCTTGCTTCTTGACTTTCAAACCACACTTGATTAAAGCTGTTGGACGGAAACGAAATTATTCATATTTATATCAGATTATTGCCAAACTTGGATGAAAATTGTTCATTATTTACTTTTTAACTAAAATTTGGAGGTACTTTTTGTGGCATTTAGTTCTGAATTACATGTATTTCATAAAATGGCTTACAAACTCCATGCCTATTGATGTTTATAGAATTAAATTGAAGGAAAAATAATTTTGAACCCAAGACAGACCACACCCTCTCTTAAAGTAGACAAGTCAACGGTGGGGTGGATATAACAAACACACATATTAGAGACCATAAAACAAGAAGTACTTTAGATTGCAGTCAGTCGGAATGAACTACTCTCCACATTCAACAAATATGTTTTTCTAACAAACTGTATTAAATTGAGAAGTTAGCTCCGACAACTGTCTGACGGAAACAAATTTATTTAAGATTTATTTCAGATTAATGCTCAGGCTGAGTCAAAAATCGTTATTTCTTTATTTCCATCTCTTTTCTCTCCTTTTCTGTTACTAAAATTTGGAAGTACTTATTGTAGCATTTACTTCTTCATTACAAGATGAGTATCTTTAATCACAAAATAAATTTGCGTTTAAAGGAATTGAAACAAGGCTGATTGCTGCATGGACAAAAGCAACTCAGGTTTTATCTATTCATTGAAATGAAATAAGCCCCCATATATATATATATGTATATATATATATGTATATATGTATATATATATATATATGTATATATCTATATATATATATATATATAAAAATAAAAAAAAATGTAAATATGAATATAAATATAAAAAATTGTATCATCCACGGACAGCTTTTTCATTGTATTACAACTTTTCAGTGTGGCTATAGACTATCCATTATCCCATCCAGTACCACGAGGCAGGAATAAAACCTTCGCTTCGGAGGCCGGTATCCTACATCTGCACCATGAAACTGTACGGTCAGCAAGGTTGAATTTAAGCCATATATATTTATTCAGCTTATATCCCCCCTCCACCAGAGTGCTCTATTCCTATGGAAGATATTCAATAATTTTTAAGACATGTCAGTTTAGCTCAGTCAGTAAGATAAGCAATCAGTTGGTAGTGGAATCGAACCACTAGAATAATGTGGGTTTTGCATATCGATGTACACCCCCATTTTGGTGAATATTGTTCTTGTTGTTGTTGTTGTAGACCTTACAGTAGGATAACGAAACTAACTCCAAACTTTGTACTTGAGTTTGACAACATCAGACAGAAGTTCCGTTACAACCTGTAATAAAAATGTCAAATGCATTTTGCTTCAAAATTCGCTTATCAGTGCTGCGCCAATCTTTCTCGGTAATTCAATACCACCAAGATTATATGTTTTCATAAAATCAATAATTTCGTGACAATTTTCTGTTCCGTTCATAAAACACCGAGAAAAGTTCTTTGAATCCAAAATATTGCATTAGTTGGTAAAATTCGGTAGAATCTGCTAAGTGCACCGGAAACCAATATACAAAGTAACGTGATGAATGCAAACAGTGATACCCTGCCTGGCGCTACTCCATTTAACACAGAATCGATATGACACTCTTTCCAAATATCTTCCATAATAAACTTATTAATGTTGAATTTCCGAAATAAATTATGATAAAAGACAGTCTCTAAAATAGCGGTACACATTGGTTAATGTAACATTTGTATAAGAGTAAACATACACATGGGCTGGCCATGTTGCAAGAATGGCTGACAATCGATGGACATCACGACTCACAACATGGATTCCCCGAGACCACATGCGCCACCGAAGCCGGCAAAATGTTAGATGGAGAGACGAGCTAGACAAGTTCAGGAAGTACTGGCTCCGTGACGCCCATGATAGAGAAGTGTGGCAAATCCTGGGGAAGGTCTCTGTCCAACGACGGACGCTAAAAGACTGATGATGATGATGATGATGATGATGATGATGATGATGAAACATACACATACACAATAATATACCATGTAGTAATGTGCATTGACAAGTAGAGATATTTCACAAACTTTGGTAAGTAGCTACCATATTATACCTATCAGTAATCCTTTCTATCTGATGGAGTCTCAATAACAACATCATATATCTCGGAAAAAGATTTCTGGCGCTATTTCTTTTTATGCTACGTTGCTGTGACCCGCTATCGTACCATATCGTTTAATGCTTCATTTTAGAAACGTATCTAGAGTGCTAACCAAGGTATACTTTTAGAATCTGTCAAGTGTAGTGGGAGACATTACACAATGTAGCGTGTCGGATTTATTGCACCGCTTCAATTATGCAACTACTGTCATATATTGAATAAGTCTAGCTTATGCACTCAATAAGTCTAGCTACAACAGAGCTTATAACAGAGTACTTACCATGGAAGAAGTTGTTGACAATTGAAATTTGGAGCTGAGAAGGAAAAGACAGTCAGCATATGATTTCTTAAACAGTTTCTTTTTGTATATTTTGAAATGATATAATGGTTAGATTTTACATAAGAACATTATATAGTATCTTTTCATCATTATCATCATCATTAGCTGCAGCCTTCTAGCGTCTGTCATTGGACATAGACCTTCCCCTAGATTCACCCGACCTCTATATCATGGACGTTGCAGGGCCAGTACTCTTTGATTGGTCTAACTCTATGCCATCTCAGTTCTGTCAGCTACGATTTAGCAAACTATCCCTGGGGATCCACATTGTGACTCGTGATGTCCGGCGGTTGTCTGACATTCTCGCAACATGTCCAGTCCATTATCATTTGAGTTTTCCATCGGCTTCTATGATGTCTCTATGACCCTTTATACTTCGCTGTCTTATGATTTCTCCGTGTCAGTTTGAACACATAGGGACACAAATGACTAAACTTCAATACTTAGCCAGAATGATTCAATCAAAGTTTAAAGATATGAATATTTAGATACAAATTTTGCAGGATCGTCAACGCTTGTTGATATTTGCACAATATGAGGAATGTAGGTTTACAGTTATTTTATCAAAAGAATTAGAACAGAGCCTTTATCCAAGGAATTGATTCAGAGCCTTTATTCAAGGAATTAGTGCCGAGCTAAAATTTAATGTATGATCATTCTTAGTATTCTAAGAAAACAAGTCCATAAAAATGTTTGTAAAATTATGTTGCACTGACATTTGGGCGAACCAGGTGGAATTTTTAATTCCGACTCATTAAAAGCAGGGTTACGATCAAATCGTATCGAAGACACCGATCGGTATGCGATCATCGAACTTAAGCCACAAAAGAACTAGTTTTAAAAGTATGACAAACGATCTAAGATCCTGAAAGAGCTTATCTCGTAAGGGCTAGCGACAGATATGCTCCGACAAAAGAGAAGTGCTATGTCCCCAAATGGCTGCTCACTCAAACTGGAATTAGAATTAAGATTAGAACAACGTTTTTTTTTTTTAATTCTATTTAGCCAATATTGATATAAGTCGCATGAAAATTTCACACTCTTTTATAGAATATACTGTTTGCGTTCCTCATCCTTTCACGCATAGTCCTTATTCTTCTATCCTTTGCTATTCCATAGATCTTTTCTGGTAGCTTTTATGTAAACAGCTCCATTTTGACAAACTTTTTCAGGGTGAAACTATCATTGCAACCGCTGTGCCATCCATCAAATCAATATATTGATTAATTTTCCAACGATGCAATGTTTTTATGTGACTATTTGTATTCGTATGGAAATGTTATAAGATTTCAGATCAACTATTTTTTTTAGTCCGGTAACATTTCTTTTTTTTTTGATCTTCTATGAGCACGAAAAAGTTACTATTTTTTTTGAGTGAAACGAACACCTTTCCAAAACATTTGTGTTTAAAAAGCATTTCCGAAAGATTCTTTCATTAAAATACTTTTTTTCAGGATCAATACTAAGTTTGGTTTTAGTTGATACAGTTCACGATGATTTAGTTTGAAAAGTTTTCTCAGAAGTTTTTTCGATTTGAAAGAAGATATATGCACAGGTCTGATCAGTCTCTGGGTAGAAACCGTAACATAAACATATTTTGGTCGTGTTTAGGGTGATCAATTAGAAATGAAAACGGGATGGTCAATGAATAAATTACTTATTGTGCATTTCGTTGACCAGTGCTCGCTAAAAAAGTTCAGATTTTCAAAAAAACAAGCATGGACGCTGCCAAACACAGAATACCCATTTAGCATAAAATTGTATTACAAATTGATCCACCAAGTGACAACCTATTGAAAGAGTTTTTTTTCCAAGAGCAAAGACTTTTTTTTTGACACAAGGAGTTAATTCTGAGAGTTTCAATCTTCTACTTTCATTGGTCTTGCTTGTACGCACGACACATATGTTGATAGCTAGCCAGGCTCATTTGAAACCTGAAGAAACTTGTGTTGATGGTTCTGGTTGATCTCATTTCCCGTGAAACAATCTATTTTACTCAAGAATGAGGCATGCTGGATCTGAATATGCCTTTGTTTTTTTCTGTATAATGCGTAGTTCTCAACTTCTAAACTTGCATACATATAGACAGGCATAAGCAGCATTTTTTATATAATCAAGGGCTTTTATTTACCGTTTTTCATCAAGTATATTCCAATACCATATATAATTTGCATCTCCAGCCTAAGTTCCAATTTCAAATGAAAAAAGCAGTTCCCCGTGTATACAATTGTAAATATAGATATGTATAAAAACTATGTTCTCTTACAGCATTTGCTCCAAGATTTTTTCTCTAAATCTTTTCGAAATAAAGTGATTACAATTGAAAAATTACTTTAAAAAAATTGGACATTTTTGACGGCTCAGTTAAAGTGGCAAGGCATCATATACAAACTCTGTTCAAATGAAAGCAAAAGCGAATAATAACCAATAAACAATGACGTGTTCGTGATTCAAATAAAGATATTTATTTGAAAAAACAAAATTGCTCAAAATAAAACACAATCCGGAATAACATTATCGAATGAAAGATTCAAGCCAGTTGGAAGTTTGGTTCTGGTGTAAAACACGTAGGATTGGCAGAGTGATTACCAGTTGGTATTACAGCGACTCTTGAGGTATCCGCAAATCTTGGGGTGAGAGGCTACCCGTTTGTAAAGGGCCATCAGTTTGGGGTACTGGCTGAACATGGACTGGTTCTGCATGTACATGTTTTCCATACAACAGTACATCATCATGTCGCAGAACATCATCTGGGAAAAAAAATATAAATTCATAACTGATCTCTTTGCTTTGACAAGACGTTTTCACATCTTTTCCAGTGTTATCTATCGATGAACTTTAAGATTGATCAGATTAAAAATTACACTTTTACATGGAAGGAAATATCGCTAAAATCAAATATACGATATTCTAAGCTTTTCCAGCCGGCAAATAACACCGTTTAAATCACTCCAAATTTAATCATAATATCATAGCAACCAAATGCATGCTAAAAAAAGTCTCTAGTAGGAAATAGCGAAAATAGATATCTACCTGGTCACCCATGAAGAAGTGGCTTCCACCATTACGCATAGACAAGGTCCTTTCCATGAAGGGCATGATTCTGTTGAAGGTGTTCATGTATCTCCATTGCATGTAGTTCTGGAAGAGAGAGATATATATAACTCTCAAATATACAGAAAAGGAAAACCTAAATGATACTTCTTAAATCAGTTCTTCTTTACCAGGGATAAATTCATTCCACATTATTTGATGGTAAGGGGTAAATTTTCTACATATCTCGATGATTAAAAATCTATTTCTACTATTTCAAATAACTGAATTAAAAGTAGGACCCAGCTTAAAGATTTATTGGGTTATAACTTGTACTTGAAAATCATTTCATTCTCACATTTGTTCTCTTATTTTTTTGTTTGTTTTTGGCTGAAAACTTCTAACTATTTCGATAAAATGGGGTTTGGATCGGACATTTTCACAAGACTATATACCAGTAAAAATGCTAAAAATTTGCATCATTTGATATCGATTTTATTGAAGACATATATCTGTGAACTCCCCCAAAGCGAGAATTACATTGAGAATGTTCAGAACCGCTGCTCTAAATATAACATCACTGATGAATAAAACACTTAAACCTTTGCTAAAAATCCATATTCTTTAGAGGAAAATTACATATATATATATATATATATATATATATATACATATATATATATTTTTTTGTTTGTGTCTTCGAGTATAGATATATATATATATATATATATATATATATATATATATATATATATATATATATATATATATGTGTGTGTGTGTGTGTGTGTGTGTGTGTGTGTCACTTAAGTTATGGTAATGAATGCACTAATTCTAAAATAACATTTATATTTTTATACTGGCTTTCCTGATACCAACATTACATGTAAAACTGACGCACATTTTGCAATTCGAGATGATAAATTTTTCAATTGGATTAATTTGTATATCGTGATAAAATTCTATTTAAATGATATTCCGTCAGAGATATCCTCGTCGTGCAGTTTGCGGAACAAATTAATACTTCAAATTTTTGGTCGATAGTTAAATTTGTTTTCGTACATTAACAGTTTTACCACACCAAACACCAGCAAATTATTACACATTAAACATTGACATCCATAAAAATGATTAACCGTCAAAAATGGCGGTAACAAATTTCTTCGTTTTGGTTGATTAAATAGAGCTGAGTGCATTCTATTTCAACAAGTAAACAATACCAAATTGATTTTATCAAATCTATTCCAATAAAATGGTGTTTCCTTTTTTTCTTTTTGTGATCAATAAATTATTGATATAAAAAAAAACATGATAATAACGAGTATATATATTCTCGTTTTTGAAGTTTGAGCTTATTCTAACGGAAGCTTTCCATCCTCGAGTGATTCATCGCCTGATTTTCGTACTATTTAGATGTAATAGTCTACTTTCTCCGGTTCCAAATGTTCAAATTGCCATAAGTATCTACAGTACAATAGGTGGAGAATGGGGTGGTCCTCGATGTGGACAGCCAAAATAATTATCCCAAGTTCATTCATCAACATTTTTCTATGAATGGCAAAAAATTGACTGCTGTATATTGAAAAAATGATATAAGCCAGAAATATGCTTTGAAAATGGGACGCAGTTTTGTAATAATTTTGTATGGGCATAACAGAATAGCTTTAAGTAATTCTTACTCATGGAACATGTTATGCACTGAAGCTGAAGTGTCTTGAGACCTTTTAAGGCTAACCTATTAAGGTGCTTAATGTAATACAACGAAACAACGAATATATATATATATATATATATATATATATATATATATATATATATATATATATATATATATACATCGTAGCAGTAATTGAAAGTCTCAAAAGAATTAACGGATTGGTAAGGGGTTTAATTCGATAAAGAGCATAATGGCTGACACTCAGAAAAGTGGTCTAAAGTTATATTAGGTGACAGATTAGAGATTAAGGTACTTGGGTCTAATGGTCGGAGGTACATTAAATAAAAAGCTAGGCAAAAAACATCCTCACAGCATTAGACAGTTAAACACTGCGGTACGACTCTAACGGTACAGGTTGAGTATCTGGAAAACCCTGGCCTTTTCCCTGGGTCAGAAAACCTATCATTGTTTATCGTGGAAAACAAGCAATCTAGAAAAATGTTCCCCAATATCGGTGTTAGTTATGAAATAGTCATTCTCTGTATTTAATACTGTAAAAGAATAAGCATACTTACGTCGTAGTTGCAGTCGCTGCTTCCCTTATCTGAACCCATCATACCATTGTTACCAAACTGAAATCAATAGAAGAAGGAAGCCATGTTAATGAATATGTAAGTTACTTTTCATTGCAATCGATCAATGAATATCTAGTAATATTTCGTAATGAAGAGTGTACACAAACGCAGACGTTCAAATTTTTTGACTGACATAGAGGACATGGGCTTTCACCGACGATCGGATATCGATATACAGGGTGATGCAAAAGTCTATAAGGAATTTAAAACAATCTGTTTTCTACTTAGAAATCTTTTTCCTTCTTCTTCTCTGATACGCGAAAAAATACTTGAACATTTATCGTAGAAAAGTATACACTTAAGCTACGAAGTAAATAATAGAATTCCACTTTACCCAAGGATCATATTCTTGTTATTTAAAACGAGAGAGTTCTGCCATCTGTGTTCTGTTTGTATGTTTTCCAGAACTTGGCTCCGTTAGTAATTACCAATGAGCAGGTTGACCACGGTCAGTCCAAAATACTTGAAATTGTTTACGTATCCCTAGCAGCAGACATCCTTCTAAATGTTATGCAGGATATTATTCAAAGAACAATAATTTGTGCAGTTGAAAATAGTGGATATTTGGCAGAAACAATTTCTGTACCTGAGTTAATTAATTTCCTGTCGTTTATATATTTCATTTGTTTGAAATTTTTTCTTAAAAATCATTGAAACTGAAAAGAAATATACTTTTTAATCCACTCTGCTGTAGAATTATTGATTAAGCAATAAAGTGAGAAAGAAATTATTGAAGGACGAATATAAGTAAACTGCCAATCTGAGCTTCTATACCATTTTTCTTTTCATATTTACTAAGCTCTCCTGATCATTATGCTGCAGCTTCTTTATTGATTCATTTTTAAAGAAAGTGTATTAAAAGATATAGATATGAAAACTTGAGTAGATTTGGAGTAACTGACTCACCCTGAAGCGTCCATTCTTCCAGTGGTAGTACCTCATGTAATCATGCATGATTTCATAGAAGCAGTCAGCGATGTAGTCACACCTCATCATGTCCATACTGTTCTTGGGGTAGAAACCTGGGCAAATAAATAAAAAAAATCAATATAAATTTTCTATTTCTATTCAATGTTTTATTCATTTATTAGATAGAAGATTGCAAATCATAACTATTTTTAATTTATTCACTTACTGCTGAAAGGAAGATAGTCCAAGTTACGTTGCAATAAAAAGCAAGAACATTTTAGATAGACGTATCAGGTAGCAGAATATCATTCATGATATCAATAAATTTCCTAGGTTTGAGGGAATTTTTGTATCTACTCCGATTAGAGCAAATGCCATTTCAGCTAAATTTTTGTTACTTCTTCCTGGACATTTTAAGTTCAAGTTCAACTCATTATGTTCACAAGTAGTGTACCGTTAGGTGGTCTATCCTTGAATTCTTGAGATGAGGTATTATTATTATTTCTATCATTATCCGGTCTATCCTCATTTTGGTTGTTTTTCATACAACGTTTCGGCCGTTGTACTCTACGGCCTCCATCAGGTATCATCTGGTAGGTGTGGGGAAGTAACGAACCGAACCCTTTATTTAACCGACGGTGATATATTGACCGCACTCCCCTCTTAGCATTAGTAGTATTATTATTTTCTCACCCTGGGATTGAACCTAGAACCATTAGATTACTTGCAGTAATTCTGTCTGATTCTTTAACCACTATGCTATGTGTCCATGTTAGGTGGTCATTGTTAAATGGATCATCTTTAATCTTCCCAACTGAGTTATATTCATTCAACTCATTTCAAAGAATACAAATCAGCACTTATATGGAAATATCATTATCTCCGTATTTGCACAATTTTACGAATGCCTTATCATAATCAAAAATGTTCAATAAGCCATATATCTCACATCAACATGTTTTTTTTAAACCGACGAGTACATATATTCATTTAAAGGAAGTAAATGTCGACAGTTCTGATATTATCATTTGATAAAAAGCTGTTTTCATCCAAAAATTATTTTTTTTCTACTATTTACACGAATACTTCGGTGTTGTAAACGCTTTCTTCCAGCAATGTTAAATTGTCAAAAGTGGTTGGAACTTACTATATTCACGGGCCAAGTACCTGGCAATGGCCATGGTCTCGGGCATCCTCATGCCACCGTCCATCTCCAGACAGGGCAGGTACATACAGGGGAAATCTGAAAGAATAAACAGAAAACAGTCAACAAAAAAGCACCTATAGGGCCTTCTGTCAGGGGGAGTAATTCATCCGAATTCAATTACTTCTCCCATGACCAATCGTCCACAACTTAAAAAAAATTATTGAAATTCATCGAGAAATTAGGAAACATTGTGTTGACAGACATGAAATGGTACAGTTAATATTCAGTTTCGACATATAGATACAGAACAAGGGGATTAATTATGCATGGATCGGTCTTTAAATTTAATCACTTCCCCATAGTCTATCATCCATCCATCAACAAGTTACATTGAAATCCATTGGGGATTTTTTGAGGTATTGTGTTGACAGTCTAAGCGTATACATAAATGTATGAGCGAAAAAAACAAACAAAAAAAATCAAAAAACGAAAATCACATCCCAATCAAAATTTAATTGAATTAGAGATATTTTGCTGACAGACTAATAGGAAGGCGGGGATGGTTGGACCGGTGTATACATATACTTCGTTGGGAAAGGTAATTGAATACCTCAATTGAAAACGTATAAAGCTTTGTTCAAAGCTTAAGTTTTTCAGTTAAATTCATCACCAATGTTCATAAGTAGACACGAGACATAGCAAATTTGTTGGCAGAGGTAATAATTTGATTGAGTTTATATTATTATCAGTTTCTCTCATCATCATCATCAGTCTTATATCGTCCATCATCAGACATAGACCTTTCCTAGGATTCGCCACAATTCCCTATCATGGGTGTCGCGGAGCTAGTATTTCCCGAATATGTCCAGTTCATCTCTCCATCTTGTGTTCTGTCGGCCCCGGTTTCTTATGTGATCTCTGGGGATCCACGTGGTGAGAAATGATGTCCATCGGTTGTCTGTCATTCTTGCAACACAGCTCTGACTTTTGAAAGTCAGTAAGGTAGCCATAGAATTTGAATTTTCTCTGCACGCACTACTTTCCTCTGTGCGCTGGTTACCAATCATAACACAGCTTAGAGAGAACGATGCCGCTGACCTATGATCCTCCAATCAATCTGATCTTGCCAGATCCTTAATTTATAGGAGTCGGACTATTGTTGGTATGTGTTTCTATAAATCCAGATTACTTGGAGGATGTAGGAAATATTTAACAAATTGGTCATAAGTAATTTGTTGAGTTGTCTCCATGTAGTATCGACCCATGTTCAATGATGTTAGAATCCAACTTAACAGATGATCTGATCTGACTTTTGACCCATGAAGGTCAGTCTGCAGAGTGAGAGTGTCCTTACAAATTAATCTTTCTAATAAGATATGGTTACTGCATTACTGTTGGATTAGAAGTATTCATTTGGGTTGTTACAGCGTATTCTGACCCTGTTGATAAAAATATCTGATAATCTGACAAAAGAACTTAGTGGAAATATTTGTCCACTGATGAAGATCGGGATATAGTTCGAGTTTCTATTGATGCATGATTCAATTTATTTTTTTAGGTGTTCTTTCCTTTGAAAAATCAAACCAAAACATTAAGTCTACACTGATACCGGACAACGTTATACTTTTGATTCTCTTTATTCTTCCATTTGATGAAAATTTTACTGCAGGAAATATTTCTTAGACACCGTTCTAAACTATGCACTCTCCCCAGTGAACGAATTCAACTTTTCTTCTAAGAATAAAACAAAAAAACAAAAAACAAAAAATCCAAATATATCCGTTGATTTTCCGCTGTTATTAACAGTTATGAGAGAAAATTTGTTAGAGCACACGTTGTATAGCAATGATCAGCTAGCAAAAAATTTTCAGTGGCTTCGATCCTCATAGGATTCCCCGTTACTTGGAGGTCTGATACAGCACTTTTATGTTAATCAATGATATAAAAGAATCAGTTTGTGGTGCAAGTCATAAAAGAATGATCAGTAAACTCCTTTCTTTATTCGAACCACTACAAAAGCGGAATGTGACACAAGGTCATTTTAACGTGGCAAGCCTCACACCTGAACCAGTAAGGCAGGAACTTTTTTCATGAATTCTTATCTATTGTTGTAAGGAGATGAAATCACGACTTGGTCACAAGGTGAATCCTGATTCTATTCGTTACAACTACACAGAAAAATACCAAATACATTACACATGCAACCCGTCCATCTAGAAATGGTTTCCTAAGTTCAAATTTACAATAAAACCACCAGTCCTGACAGCCCTTCACATTTCCCCATATAAATATGTAGATACAATTGTCACTATGTGTGTGCAAATGTTTAATCATCTGTCATATTATTCCAAACCGGAATGTAACTTTGGGAAAAAGTATAGCAAAAGAAGAAATGAACAATCACACTAAGTTGGCAAGCTTTCAGTAAAGCAATCTTGACTTTCAAAAACAAGAAAATCCCACTAGTCCTAAAAAGAAATAGCTACGACCAAGATATCCTACTGATAGTCACATACAGGCTGGCATATGGAAGCTAACCAAAATAATTACCCTGAGAACCATACAACGTGAGAAAATCATGCTCAATCTCACACCAGACAGCACCGTATAGCAGAGAAAGGTCAGGAATCCAAGACATCATAAAAACTGCTGGAAAACTCAAATGGCAATGGGCTAGACGAAATTAGGATTGTGCCACGGACTTTCATTATTCATTGGCGATGTAACTCCGAGATATCATATAATTCACAAGAAAACATAAAAGGCCATGGGCTGATCATGTAAGAATTTCAGACAATAGCTAGAAATCACGTCTCACACAGTGGATCCCCAGAGATATGGTGCGAGGCTGTTGACTAAAGAAAGTAAGAAGGCGTGACTAGCTAAATAAATCCAAGAAGTACTGGCTCTGCAATGTTCATGATAAAAAGATCTGGCGAACATTGGAGAATGTCCATGTCAAAAGACGAATGCTAACAGATTGATAATGTGCTTGATCGCGACTGTGATTCTTTCATGTAACGTTGAACTTAGTAGAATTATGACGTACAAGCGACAGTAAATTAAATGAATCAGAATTTCAAGCCTGAAGTAATATCAGCTGGTCAGATTACTAAAGGGAGAGTAGGTATCAAAGTAACTAGAGTCGCCCAAAACTTAGGAAAATAAGAACGAAAGTATGCTATCGTAGATGATTTTTACAAGAAAATTATGAGTAGATTAAAAATAACATACAATGGATTACAAAATATTCGTCAATTTGATATTTAATGTTATTCATTCAATGTTTGATATGTATTACGATATCTACTCGAGTACAATGTGACCTTGAGAAGTACGCAACCCACATTAAAAACAGTTATATATTACACCCTTTTATCACTAAAAGGTAGAAAACACGCGCAAGAAAAAAGCAAAAACACAAAGACTTAAACTGAAATGGTTCTTGTTTTTACTCTGTAACCTTTGCTTTGAGTTAACCTGAAGATCCAAATTTTCCATATTTTTTGTCCGTTGCCATAATGCAGCAAAACTATTACCAATCATTTCTGATGGGTTCTGTGCTCGTATTATAACAAACATCTTGTCTGTCCTTCTGTCAAAGTTTTTTCTTCAATATAACAAGCCATGTATCTGTCCGTCTGTCACACATTGAAAAGTGCCTTGAAAGGCGTAAGGGTAGCTCTGAGATCAAACCACCTCAAAGGGGTTCAACTCTCTGGTTTGGAGCTGCCCTTCTCTATGCCTGGTTACCCTCCCATAACTAGTGTGACTAATCTGCTCTAATATTTTATCCACAGCTGGCACAAAATGAGATGGATTAATGCCTTTTGCAAGGACATTAGTGCGAAGTGAACGTAAGAATAATTCCATTCACCATGTTATTTACCACTAAGCCACTCGAACCTGACGTTAATGCAACTGATACTAATGGTCTACGTGAAAACAAAAATGATAGCATCAGAAAATATAATGCCAAACGGTCACAAGTGAAGAAGTTTGGTCTGAATTGCAGGATGTTATCTTTTGCCAGCCATGGTGTTCCCGTAGCTCAAACGGTAGAGCAGCAAGAATAGGAAACTAGGCTCTCCAACCCGTAAGGAAAACGAATTCATACCATGCTAAGAGCTTACTGTTTATTTCCATCGACGGTTAGTCTGGAAAGTTGCAATGCAAAGCAACTGAAATTAAGATAAATTCAGTAATCTTAACAAATACCAAAGAATATTATTTTCTTACCATTCCTGCAACGTTCCCAGTCGGAGAACTCGTACCTCTTGTCCATGAATTTGACGCCGGCAGCGGCGAACATCATACGGAGGATCTCGGCACGTCCGCGGCCATTGAAGTAATGGAGAGTGTAGTTAGGCATGGTGAATTGACTGCGGGAAATCAGAGAACAATACTATCCAACTGTTGCTGTGAGAATGGAAGAAACGATTGTGTGCCCAAAGACAATTTTTTCTCGTATTTATACACCTGGTAATGTACTCACTAACAATGTACTTATCAGTCATTGGCTTTCCTCCAAGGCCATTCTTTGAATAGTGTTCAAAAGTACATTGCCCATTGTGTTAATACAAATGGAAGAAAACAGACGACAATGATGTAACGTTCAAATCTTTTGTGCATTCCTTGTAGTTTCTCTAATTCATAAGCTTTCTTCCGTTTTTGTTTGTTGTTCCTTTAGGCAACTCATCAAATAATTTATTTTACTCAAATTGGCGAGTGTTTTGGTCGTAAAAGAGAGTAAGATTCCTCGTAATTCATCTGGTGGTTTGTTAATTTTACTCGAATCATATGATTTTTGAACTTCCAAAAATAAGGATTTCACATTTTGTTACATTGTTATTCACAATTATCGGCATTTTTATCTGCGAGACTAGTAAGCACTAAGGTAGTGCGCACCTCTGCCAATACTATTGTCTCTAGAAATGAATGAAAATCAGTTAACAAAAAAATACGGGAGGTAAGTGTAAGAAATTCAATGTAGATATCTTGTAAAGAGACAGACGGACAGGTCACAAGACAGATGAGTTGTCAGACGGATGAATGCACATATTTTTTCCAAATCCGTTTGCAGACAACATACGGACCTTTATTCGAAGCCTGAATTTTTATCGAAAACTATTTTCATATTTATAAGTACTATAGAAAGAGAAATTAAATCGTTATAATGGGGGAACTTATCTGGAAATTTCAAACTAATCGTTCATTTTTTTGGAAGCTCATAATTTGGTACTCCCACAACCGAAGGTATTAAAAATTGATTTGGGGCCATCATGAATTTTCAATATGTCGCCCAGGATAACCATTTTCCTTTTTTTGAATAAAGTACTCACTTCATCTTTTTTTGAGCCAATTTATTGATGAATACATTTATTGAAAATATGTACGGTGGATTTTAGTTTTAACTGCCATTCCCAACTGAAAGGGCAACGGCCTGTGAGATAAGTTTGAAACGGTTATCATAATCCCCTAGATGCATCCTAACTTAATTTGGCCTTCATTTCCAATGATAACGAATTATCATTGTTATAATCATTAATGATATTGATAAGTAGATGTTGATGATATTGATGGTGGTGATGATATTGGTGATTGTGATCATGGTATATATTATAATGAAGATGGTGATCACTATGGTGGTAGTAATGATGTTGATAATGGTTGATGTGGTCACAATGATGATGGCCATGATGATGGTAGTTGAATTGTTATCGTTGGTGGTGACGATAGAGTCGATGATGATGATGATATTGGTCTTGGTGATGATGGAGGTGATGATGAATTGACATGATAATATTTTTAACAATATTTACCATATGCACAGCAAACCAGATATTTCTACTGGAGATGTAATACAAGAAGTATCGTGTCTGGCAGCTCGAATGCAAAAAGCTACCTTAAACTGCACATCGTAAGAGGTTCGCAATAGTCATTTCCAACATTGAGTATGGGTTGTTGTCGTTATCACTTATTTTGATTTTGAAATTGTATCATGACCACCATCTTGAAAAATGGTGGCCATTTAAAATTTTTGATGACTTGAATCTATTATCCAAATGACAATTCCCCGAAACTATGTAAGAAAAAAATATTCAACCAATTATATCTACAATATCATTATATCCATCGTCGATAATGAAATTGCACTGAAAACAATTATCAGTGATTGCTATTCCAAAAGATTGTTGCCATGGGTGGGATATTGAAAATGATGATTCGCCAATATCCACATCTTTTCGGATTGTTTTTGCTATGCGTACCAAAATATAAGCTTTAATAATGAATAAATCTTAGGGGGCTAAACTTATTCACAAATGATAACGTTAGAGTACAAATATGACGTTGATAGCTGTTTTATTACAACACGATACATTTGATCCAGTTGCAACATCTTAGTATTATTTTATAACTATAGCTTTATCCCATTGTATTATTGTTGTCTTTGTAACATTCTAAATACATTGTTTGTTATTTCTATGATTTTATTAATAGTTCGAATCCTTTTTATCATTGTAGCTTTCCATCCTCACACTAGGATGATGAACACTATTTGTGATTCTTAGTTTTCTCCACCAGATCCTTATTTCTTCTCATTGCTATATTCTGAGTCGATATGCACTACGTTATGACTATTATTTTGATACAAGTTTTTTTTTTATCTTATTGCCATGAATAGAACTTATTATCATGTCATTAATAGAATTTATTCTGACCATATTTTATTCTTCAATGAAGATTTTCAGACATTGTCACATTTTGACGTAAGGTTGTTCAATTATTAACTTCGATGATAAGTATTTTTTATTATTTCTGACTGCTTTCACAATATTTTGTAATTGTTGACCTTTATCTAAAAAATCAAGTTATATACACTCCTCAGCTGCTATGCAAAGAGCATGAAACCGTAAAATAAATCCAAAATTAATCAGTAGCTTGAACCTTGAACTCGGTCCGAAATAAGTTCGAGTAACATTAGTAATACAATAGATAATTAAAAGCTTTTAGAAATTATAGATAATCAGAAAGAAATCATTTTTCGGAATAAGTGCTATATCCAGTTCCTAGCATCAAAGAAATAACTACTTATATCAAATCCATGCGGAGCAGCAGTCCACTGTAGGATGAACATCTTTCTCATCTCCTCTCAAGACAAAACTGTTTTATCTCATCCCTCGATCTTGCGCCTGGTCTTTTCCCACTGTCTTGTGTCCCATGGACACCAATAGGTTTTTGTTCCATATGGTGTCTCTTAGTCTTGCTATGTGTCCTGTCCATCTCTATTTTTGTAGCCTGGTTACTTGTGCAATATCCTTCACCCTGATCGTCTCTTGGATCTATTTCTATCGCTGAGTTATCCCTAATATTATTCTTTCCATTGCCCCCTATGCTATTCTGGGTTTTGAGTTATTTTGAAAGTTTCCACGTGTACGCCGGATCTGGTATTATGCATGGATTATATACTTTCCGTATTAAGCATATTTGGGCAATTAACTTTTCAGTATGTTTCTATTCATAGCAAATCCTTTCCAGCCAATCGTCATGCACCGTCTTTCTAAAACATCATCGGTTGCCTTCAGTAATCGTATTCCTAAAAATTCTTCTAAGCCTTCACAGATTTTTTATGGTCTATTTCAGGACTTTATCAAGTGGCATTACTTCTGACTTTGTTTCATTCATATCAAATCTCAGTTCTGGCTGTGTCTATTTAGATCACTCAACATGTTTTGTAGATCTTCTGCAGTTTCTGCTATAGATGCCCAACTCACACAGTACCTTGAATCGTTCAAATATTCTCCGACAATGTTTATTCAAATTCTCCCTCAGTCAATTTCGCGCAAGGTGCTTTCAAGGCTTGCTGTCAATGGTTTTCGGGATATTATATCCCCTTGTCTTACTCCTTTTCAAATTGAGAATACGTATAAAATGGCACTGTAATAATTTGACTTCACGTAGATACTAACAAAATAGGAAATGTTAAATGAGTGAAACGTATATCTACTTATAATTTGATTGAAATACCCTAGCACCCTTCGTATAGTTTTTTCTAATATCAGAAGTAGTTCTTGATATGTTGAAGATTTATTATATTCCCTTGTTCGTTGAACATTATCATAGGATCTATAATTTCTCCGTTTGCATGGTTGGTGGGATTTATGTCGAGTAATGTAAAAGTAAAACGCAAATTAATTCGACAAAATGGATCCCTTTAGCATTGCACCAAAGACTTTTTCGGAGGATGATGCTGATTGCCAAAGACTGGGAGATGTCATTCTTCTTAAGCTTGGAGAAAGCCACTTCTAAGCCTATAGCTGTTTCCAACAAAGCAACCTTTTAAAGTATAAAACCGGCTATGATGAAAGTGATTGAAGAACTAAATTGGATCCGACTTACAATAGTCCCAATGGGTATGCTTGGAAATATCTGAACAAATTTGGCGATAATACATTTTGAAATGTATATACTTAAATGAGTGAAATATACCTCTATAAACTTCGTCAATGAAATAAACCCTTTCAATGCTTCGAGTGAGGCGGTGTTGATGGCCTAAGAATAAGGGATATGATGTTATAAAAGCACCTTCTCGAGGAAAAATATCAAAATGATCAGATATAATGATTTCCAGAATGTATCAAAATATATCAACCCAAATGTTATTCATTATTTTGAAATCAATTAGAGTGGGGTAGCCTAACCAAAATATTTCGCATTTCGTGATAAAAGCATATAATTTGGTACATTCATATCCGATGATATTTCAAAAGGGTGTGGATATCAAACCATCATGGATTTTCTATACATCGCTCATGGCAGCCATTTTTTCTGCCAGTAAAAACTGTTTTCAGATCAACTTTCATATTAACGAAGGATATAAAATGATATTGACGACATTATTAGTTGGATTTATTTTCCATACATAGTTTTTGGGAATTGCCATTGGAATAACCCATCAAAGTCACTAAACTTTCAATTTTTTAAGATGGTGGTCATTATTCTATCCTTAACTGATAAGAAGTGATAACACAAACAACCAAAACCTGTGACTCTAACACGGGAAAGCTTATTACCAACTCCTTCCAAAGTAACAGAAAGCTGTGCAGTCTGAAGTTAATTACATTGCTTAACACAACATTTCCAAAATTCCATTCTTACATCTAGTAGAATCTTATTGTGCTATTACGTGTCATTTTATGATTTTTATCATCAATTTAATCATCAAACCACCACATCACTATCATCATATCATCACCATCACTGCCAACATCGTCATCATCACCCTAATATAATTATCACCAAAATCATGACCAGTCATCATCACCGTCAATATTACCATCATCACCACCATCATCACAATCTACAAAAACATCGATATCATCATCACCACCTTTATCATCAGCATGAATATCATCAGCATCATCCACAACAACGACAACACCGATATCATCAGCATCATCAATATATTCACCAACACCACCATCATAAATATCATCAACACTCCCACTATCATCCATATGATCAATAATGATAACATTGCTAATTTTTCATCCTTAAAGATGGTGGGCTAGATAATTTTAGGATACATCTATGGACCACGATTAGCATTTCAAGCTTATCTCAAAGGCCATTACCTTTACCCTTGAGGTTAAAGATTCTAAAGGATGAAAAGGAAAAACAAGATTTGGCAATGAGTGTTCCAAATCATTTGCTTTACTTGGCTTATCCCAAAGGCCATTGCTTTTACTTTTGACATTGTGAAATCCATAGATAAAAACGAAAACCAAGAATAAATCCACAGTAAATGGGCAACAGATTTAGAAATCACAATGGCTCAATATCCAGTTTTATTTTTAATGCCTTTGTTGATAAGAGTTCTAAATCATTCGCTCTTATCATTAAATGAAGATTTGGTTTAAACGTTTCAGCTACGCTGCGCTACTATAATTAAATCCGAAAGAGACTAGATTACGAAGAGACTATAAGAGCCAAGGTGACGAGATTTGTCTTAATGCGTCTGTGCATAATAAAAGTACACTTGATCTGAATAGAATACATATCCAATGAAAAGAGCTCCTCATGTTTCGGTCAAAGATATACGCTTGGAATAAGATACTTTTGTTTTAGTTTTGTCTCTATTGTACCAATTTTGTATTGAATAAATTTTCATTATTTTTATCTTCGACTACTTCTTCCAGCATCTAATTTTGTTTGGTTCTCTTCATGAAGCTCGGCTCAGTTTTAAATACGGCATACAGACAACGTTATTTTACATCCGTTTGAGCCAGGAGAACCTAATTTTCTGTGTATTGAGAGAACAGATAAAGATTTTCTTAATAGGGTTTCACAAAGATCATTGCGTAAGCTAGCAAGATTGCTTTAATGGGCAACAAGTTGGCAACCTTCTCTATTCGTTTGGCCCACCTCTTATTTTTCTACTTTTAGTAGCGAGTTTGCTAAGCTACTTTTTTTCGCCAATTTATTTAGAGCAAAAGATCACGCATCAACTACGAGAAAGAATACAATTTACGATAAAAAAAAGAACAAACTTTTCGTCATTATTACATCTTGTTGACTAAACAAACTTTGCAATTTTGTGTTGAAATTTGTATGAGAGTCGTTTATATTTTTCATATATTTATCTCCAAAATATGTGAGAGAATTCCATAGAAACATGTTTTATGATCACCTCAAGACATCTAAAGTTGAATTATATGCGAAGTGAAACATGAAATTTGAACTACACTTGAAAAACAAACTCCAGCATTTAATAAGGAATATTTAAAGGTTATTTACAATCAGCTATTGATATACAATGTGGAACTTCCTATTTTACACCGATGTTAGACATTTTTTTTCAATTTTAGGGGCTTTTAGTCGAATCATTTTGAAATGTGATGGTTTTGAGAATCTCTTCAAAACGTTTTACGAGCAGGGTTCTATTTACGACGTGAATATATTCCCAAACTAGGATACTTTTCGTCATTTTTACAGAAGTGCAGCTCACATAATTCAGTACTAATAATATAGCAAGCCATATGATGTTTAAGATGTTAGAAGAGATAGGAGAAGTCATGGGATCGAATGATAAGTTGTGCTCCCGTCTGTACATCCGTGAGAACGGCGAAATTTGAGCGTCCAGTTATTGAAATTACTTTATAAATCGGATTCCCTTCTTGAAACCTTAGAACATTTTCTTCTGAAAACTAAGTTCCAAGATCTAATGGATTGAAAACACCTAAAATTGAATAACAAATTCTGTTCAGAAAACTATTTCATGTATGTAAAATCTTAAATTACCAAAAATCATTGATTATTTATGCCAAAATACTAACAAAACAAATGATAATACAAATATCAACTGGGGACAATGTGAGTTTGCTTTACAATATTACAATTACTTTTTTTTTCGGGAACCGATACACTGAATATGATAGCTTTTTACAACGTTTTGAGATATAAAACAGCCGTGATTAAATGAAACGTTCTGATCTGAATTTTTTTTAGCGGACTTTCCGTCTATCTCTTCACACAATATCTCCAGAAGTTCTTAATAATTTTCAATTAAACATCGTGAAAGCGTGGGCAATATGCTAAGAAGTAAGGAAATCCTTGGGCAGGTTCATGCTCAGTTACCTCCCCCATGTTCGAGCTATGTGCTCGAAATCACAAATATCTCGAAAATATTCTGTCCACACGAATTCCCCAAAAGCCGTCAATAAATTTCTATGAAATTTTGTGCTCCCATTCTAAAGTACAATTACACCCCTGCACACAGACATTGTAGTTATCTGTCCACACTACAAAATATCTTTAAAATTCTTTTGTCCGTTCACATGATATCTCCAGAATGAATTTCAATGAAATTTCGTGCAGGGACGGGCATTAGGCTATGGAGGAAGCCAGGGAATTCTGCAGCAGATCTAGGGTCGATTATCTCTCTTACGTCTTTGGTAACTGTTGGCAACAACAAAATGTCCCTGAAAATTCTCCATCCGTCCACACGATACCTCCAAAGGATGCAATTTTGTAGAAGAGCGGATAATAGAAAATGAGAAAGCGATTGGATTTGCAAGCGCACAATTGCCCCCCTTACATTGTATCTGTCTGCACCAAACATCAGCTCAAAAGGTTCCCTTTTCTATCCATATGATATCTCCTAAAGTTAAAGCTACAAAAGAAGTGAACTAATCGGATTCATCAACAAATAATCCCCCTAGTTATAGCTATCCAGGGTTCGTCATTTGATTATAAATTGCCTGAAATGACTTGCTTGGATATGATATTTTTTTTATCTTTTCTCGGCATAAAGTTCCTTTCTCAACAAAATACATTATGACTATGTTTCTTTTTCTAATTCTGTCTAGGACATCACAGCGTTCAGTTTGCCGTTTTGAAACGATTTCGCTAAAAAAAATTAGCAACTGATCTATCCAGGATATTTTCCTCACCTACTGTCTATTTAGCATTTTAATTGGTTTCATTAGTCAAGTCAAAAATTCCTACGGGGCTCTATCATAGTGCAAGGACAAACAGATGACAGAAGATAGTGGACAAGATAAATTTATTGTGCAATAAAGTTAATCTTGGAATGATGGCTTCCATTTTCATTAATAATCCGATAATAAATGATTACTTTATGAAATACCAATGGAAACACAATGTTATATATTTTAGTCAAAATTGCTTCAAATCAAATTTGTGACCGTTTCTTAACTCTGTGGAATCTCAATTGTAAATGATTCTTATTGTTAAGGAAATATATCATATCATCTTATCATTCATAAATAGAAATTCTTTATTAGGGAGAGCTATATTCTGAAATCCGATGTGCCTGTTAGTTAGAATCAGTTCAATGTAATCATGTTACAAGTAACAGGATGTTTAGGAGAGAGAATATCACTATTTCATTGGAGTATCAGATGTTTGAGGTTAATGTCAAATCAACTTTCAATTGTTTAAGTTTACTTCTTACGGCGTAAGTTTCCATGCATAAATATAGAAAATGTTCTACGGGATATGATCCCATATTATATATATATATATATATATATATATATATATATATATATATATATATATATATATATATATATATATATATATATAACCAGCACCAGCACCAGCAGCAGAGTCGAACTCAATTTTTATTTCTCCTCCAACGACTGAAGGGAATTACTGCAATTTTTGTACTGTGTTCATGTTTTTTTGAAGAAGTTATTTTTCAAATTTTTTTTTGTATGGATGTATTAATCTGTTCGAATGAAATAAGCCTTTTTGAGATTTGTGACATGAATTTTCGTTAAAATATAAAACCAGTCATTTAGCCGGGATTTCAAATCACAGGAGAAAAAAGTTAATTTCATATATCAGTTTGGTTTAACGTAACGAGTTTACTCAACTTGATTTAGTGAGGATTATTTTTTGTTGCTGTCACGGAAAAAAAAGGAAATCAACTCAACACTTGGACTGGAGTTTGACAATAAACCCTGGGGTAAAATTATGCATTTTTCCATTCAATCTATGTTGTAATAATCTGTTTTTTCTGGAAAGGATGATGGATTTTTGAGCGAGAAAAATGGCTGCTCGTGAGAAGAAAAATAAAATCTTATCTTTTGAAAATAAGGTTCGCGTGTTTTAATCAAATAAAAATCCATGATCTTTTACCAACAAGATTGCAATGAGGATATGCCATTTTTATAAATTTTTTATAATGTGATGAATAATTCAATTTAATAAACTTAAAGAGTGTAAAATATCTTGAAACATAAATCTACTTATATGCATTGCATTCAATATATACAGGCTCTAGTCGTTTTGTATTTTGCGAACATACTTCCCGGTGGTGTTTTGTTTCTTAGCTTTTTGAGGAATAGCCGAAGGGAAAGAATAAGCCACAATTGTAACACAAGTTGTCTCACCATAATGATGGACTGACAACACGCTATCTCGTCCGTGGCTCTGAATGACAGCCTGCAAAAACGAATTATCTTGTCAGTGACAGCAAACAGATTAAACCCATGAAAGTCTTTGAAAAAACAAGATGGTCAACCTCTGATTGTCAATTTTGAAAAAAAAATCTAAAACGGGAAACTCAAAATAATTCCAAAAGTCAATTGGAAATACGTCATGTGCGAATGCTCTACATCTTCATATCCTCAGTGTGTCTCGGTTAAATCTGGCAAAAACATTGGATTGCAGGTTTTTGCCTCGATCTAAAATTTTAGCAATTGTACAAAAAACCTCCCGAAACTGAAATGGTGTAAATCAATGGTAGTGAAAACCATAAATTCAAATTGGTAATAGTTACATAATATGTTGTACTGTGTCAAGTAAGGGTAGAACTAGGTTTTACTGGGTATTAAGTTTGAAAAAGGGTCTAATTTCGGTATGAAATTGGCTTGATTTCAATGGTATTAACACGAAAGGAAAGAGTGCAGGATAGAAAAATGATGCTATATGGCGTAGATTCGAAACAAAGTTGCACCTTGATTTGATAACTCTTCACGATTTGACTTGACAGTATATATATATACATATATATATATATATATATATATATATATATATATATATATATATATATATATATAGAGAGAGAGAGAGAGAGAGAGAGAGAGAGAAGGGGTAAGAGACACAGACAGACAGACAGACTGAGGGTGAACAATTAAATCTATTTGATCTGTCTTTTGGTCTTTTGGGGATGTCTGGAATTTGAAGATAAAGATTTTTATCATTATCCCTCCAAATAGCTATTGGGATTAATGTCCTAAAGTAGTTGGATCTTCCTCTGTGCAACCAGACCTCCTTGCAAGGTCGTAATAGTTCCATGTGAAGCGGAACATTGGCTCTCCGGCGCCCTGTTCTATTCACCAACGAACCATATATGAAAAGTTGGAGGTTTCACTATTTTTTGAGCTAAAATGCTCTGTTCGTTCTGCTCTTTTAATGTTTGATCACTTTGCATTATGATTCTTAGTGTGTACACGTTTCAAAATTAGAAAAGCAATGGTGATTGTTACTTTGAATATAAAGAAAAAATATCAGCTTTTTAAAAATAGCTCGTTGGGTGTTTATCATGCCCAGCCAATCATATATAGAATTCTTGAAAAAACAACACTCCAAATGAAAGAAAAGAAAGTAAATAAAGATTTCATGATCAAAGCAAATCCTTTATTTATATAAGTTTCAGATTCTAATTTTTTTATTTGATATTGCAAATGAGAAACAGTTTTAAATTTCCTTCAATTTTCATCGTGTAAAGATAATGTTTTTTTTTTCAATTTCCAATCGGGACCTTTAACACATGGTCTTATTGCGGCTCTTCAGGTATCCACAGATGATGGGGCAGGAAACGATCGCGCAGTTGTAGGGAGTCATCAGTTTTGGGTACTGTCTGAACATGGCTTGATTCTCCATGTAGTGGTTTTCCATACAAAGGTACATCATCTGGTCATACCTCATCATCTACAGGAAAGGAAAAATTATGGTAGATATTTCAAAGAAAATAGATGTGAGGTTAATGGTTTAAAATTAATAACGAAGACATTGTCCTATTGAATATGTTGATTTTGGAAAATGAGTCCACCAAAAAGGAATAAAACATATTTTAGGTTCAAGGCTTCAAAACGCAAATATCATAGTACAAAATGGTCTATAAGATGAACAATTCGGTCAAGTTCTTCTAGTTACTTGGTAGTTATTATTTTAGTCCCTGGATCCGGCAAAAAGTCATTAAATGTGGTTCAAGGAAGAAGCAACTATCAATCTATGTGATTATATTTCACCATCAAGTGAACTGGATAGGAAGGAGATAATATAAAGTAAATATCTGTTTTGTAAATGCTCTTTCATACATTAAATCATGTACGTATTGATATCTGCGAATATGCATGGATATTCTATAATCGTGTGTAGACAGACAATAGATTATTTTTTAATGAAAAAAAATATTTATCAATAAATCCAAATATCTTTTCTATTTTTATGTTAAAACCGATGGAACAAATTGAAGTTCCCACTTGGAGATACGTTACCTTGATCAACGAGCCGATACCAGTCTTTTTGCCTACCACATGGTCTTGCAACGGCTCTTCAGGTATTGGCAGATCTTGGGATGAGAAGCCACCCTCTTATAAAGGGCCATCAGTTTGGGATACTTGCTGAACATGGACTGGTTCTCCATGTAGGGGTTCTCCATACAACAGTACATCATCATGTCACACCACATCATCTGCAGAGGAAAATCGATTAATGCTTATTTTAAATACAAATCAATCAGTATATTGGAGTAATCATTATATCATACAGACGTTACTTATCATATCATGCAAACGTTATTCATTTATTGTACGATGGATATATTTGGGGGCTTAACCATTGAGTAATCTTTATAAAGGTAGCATCTCACATATTTAGTGTGAAGTGAGAAATGTTCCCTCTAAATTCCGTAGACAGTGCATGCATGATATTACATGCTGTGCAGATATTTTCCCTATCACGAAAGAATGTGCGAATTTTTGAATTTGGCATTGGAAATCAATACTTTTCCAATGAAGAATCATTAAACTATTAACACAATTTAAAATCAATTTGTTAACATCGATTCCTCTTAAGTACTGGTCACAAAACGCGTGAGCTTACGCGGACAACCTTGAGTGAGCTATGATAGTAAATTCGATCCTTACTGTGAACTAGTATCAGGCTTTTAATCCAGATTATCATTCAGTATAGTGAGTTTCATCATACTTAGAAGCTCAAATAAATCTGCTTTGTGCTCAGAAAAATATCAGCAAAACGTTGAACCTGAATTCTGTATCTTATTCCCAATACGGTTCTCATGCGTGTGTATATGCGTGAGTAAAAAGACAGAGAAACACACACACACACGCTCAAACACATATATATTTAGATCTCTTTTAGAACTCTATTGTGAGATAGTATGAATGTAAGGAATAATCAGTTCATATAACATGACTCATCGAAAAAGACATGTACGTAAAGTCAACTGCTCGACCCGTGTTTTGTATCCGTCCCAGGTTAAATGTCTGATGGGACAAATGTACCCTATCAAGATTTTGATTCTTCAAAATATAGGAAACTTTTGATCTAATAAAAGAATGATTTTCTTCAGTCCTTGAATCAGCACATGTTTGGCTTTTTCAGCACCTGTGTGTACATTCAAACATTCATCACTTTAGGATTCATATATATATATATATATATATATATATATATATAGATATAGATATAGATGTATAGATATTCGTAGAATTTAACACAAAACTGAGTCTAAAGGAATAGTAAGGATTACCTGGTCTCCCATGAAGAACTTGTTTCCACCATCACGCATAGACAGAGTCCTCTCCATGAAGGGCATAATCCTGTTAAAGGTGTTCATGTACCTCCATTGCATGTAGTTCTGGAAATAATCAGAATAATATAGATAATTATAACAGTTGTGGTTAGTCACTTAATACAGACCGTCTCGGAACCGATGTTCTTCGCCAATATGTCGTGTCAGGGTGATTAATTAAAAATTCGAGAAATTTATTCATTTATTTTTTGATAGTTGATCACTAAATAAAAAAGTTTGAATTAAAAAAACACAAAAAAGTGTGGAGATTATTGGACACAAACTGAGTGCAATTTAGCTAAAATTTACGTTGTTATTGAACCCCCATTTTACAAAATTCGATTTTTAGTGGAGAATTTGATTAAAAAAAACCCTCCAAAATAAGCGTTTTTTTTTTTTTTGACATAATAAGGAATGAATGTTTGAATGTTCAGTCTTCTCACTGAATCAGCACGGACGGTTTGCGTGATACATACATACATACAGACATAGCCAGCCAGACCAACTTAAAAACTAAAGAGACCTATGTTTATGTTGACAGTTCCAAATACGCTGTATAATAGTTAACTATTTCACGTTCCATTGACATTGATTCTCTTGTAAAGATGGTTTTAAGTATGGGTGTATTATATTGTGTCGCTTACTGTTTTTTGTATGACTTTTCTACTCTATCAGTTGAACCTCTTTAATCTGGTAACTCTGAGACCTAGCCATTGTCGTGCTAAAGAAAAAGTTGAACAACAGAAAGTAATCTCTAGGACCAATTATTCCATCAAAAAAAAAAGAAAGAACAATTTACTCTGTTTGTTTTGTTGCTTTGTCTGCGCTTTTTGTGTAGTTGCTTTCAAATTGAAAGAACAAAGTTGAATCATAGATAGCTGACAATCTTACCCAAAAGTATTCACACTAACTTTTTAAGGAAATTTCTTTGTTAAATTATACATTAAATCTTCTTTTAAAGCATGGATAATATGTTTTGGCTACGTTTTATAGCATTAGAGCTGTCTTCTGCGCTTCTTACTCTCTGGTATGACAAACTGAAGGGCTAAAAGGCAGTTGAATATTTGAAATCGTTAGAACTGTATCACTAAAACCCTCAGCAGTCGTGCCAAACTCGTTTTATGGCTTAACACTGCTATGAGTATCATCTTGGATGCATATATGCAAACTACTGGTAACAGTTTTGAAACGGGCCGGCCTTTGGTAGTTGTCAGACGAAAGGAAACCGGATTGCATATGAGAAATCGAGGCCGACAGAACACTAGATGGAGAGATGAACTCGACGAATTCAGGAAATACTGGCTCTGCGACGCTATTGTTGATTACTGCTCATTAAAAGAAAATTTGAAAATTTGAAAGACAAAGATAATGTTGCTGGACAGAAATAGGGGGCAGTTGAGTAGAAACTTAAATTGCAAATTGAAACCCTAACCAAACCCCTACTTAGAGGGTAATTTTGGAAATAAAAAAAATGTTTGAAATTCCATCCCTATAACTCTAACGGAACGGCCTGTACGCATGATACAAGCACAGCCTGCCAGGCATTCAGCTGAACCATCCAAAAAACTGAAATAATTATTTACTCACATCAAAGTTGGACATTTCACCCTTTCCACTGCTTCCTGCGTCAGCACACATCATGCCATTGTTGCCAAACTAGAAATAAATTAACAAAAATATTAAATGATTTCAAAATTTGAAAACAAATAGACGTGTATAATAACAATAACTCTTCTGTTGAAAAATAATGTTCAATTCATATAATATAATTTTCTATCAAAAGAAACACAAGTGTTCCATTGTACTAATCCAAAACTACTGACTCATTATGAAGTGTCGATTTTTCCAATGGTAGGATCTCATGCAATCGGGCATAATTTCAACAATAACAAAATAACAGCCATTGTTTACAACACACTCGATAATTGTATGAGTTAATGTATTTCAGTATTAATAATTATCAATAATAATGATGCTAATCCATGTCTATTGATAATGCATCGAAATATGTAGATATGAAATATTGAACCGTTTGGAAATAAATGGTTTACCCAGGAGCGTCCGTTCTTTCAGTGGTAATACCTCATATAATATTGCATGATTTTATAGAGGCATTCCTTTTTTTTTTCACTAATCATTCAACACTTTTCTTAGCTTATGTCTTCAAGTAATAATGGTCATTTTACTTGCATTACGTAGTCTTTAAGCATTATTATACTATCATAGACTCTTTGTTAATTCTTTTCTATAGATAATGTATCGAAAAATGTATCTATGAAACGTTGAACTGATTCGAAATAATTGACTCACCCTGAAGCGTCCGTTCTTCCAATGGTAATACCTCATATAATCGTGCATGATTTCATAGAAGCAGTCGGCAATGTAGTCACACCTCATCATGTCCATGCTGCTCTTGGGGTAGAAACCTAGGCAAATCGACGAAAAGAATATCAATATGAATTTTCAATTTTTTTTTATTTCTTTTCCAAACTATTTCAAAACTGGGTGCATACTCAATGATACTACTCATTGAAATAACTCGTTATTGAAAAATATGTCATTCATTAAAAAATGATAGGATACATGCAGTTCAGTTCTACACTACAAAGGATTTAAAACAGCCATTTGAACAACCATTTCATTTACTTATTTATCTATTCTATCATTGAAAAGACGAGTTTGTAATACCAGCTGCAGTAAGTAACTGAATATCATATAGAAAGATTTTGCATACTAAAAAACCGTTTGCGTAGCCGTTATGCAACCAATCAGAGGAGATCTTACTGTATCTACGCGGACACTCTCAAATAGGATACTCACACGGGCTCAGAGACATCTTCAAGAGGGCTAGTGTACTACGTGACCATTGCATTCTCTATGACCTAGCCTGCTCATCTTTGTAACTGAAGAAACATCTTGAAAACCTCCCGAAGCGATTGAGTTAATCCTCATAAGGAGACGAACCCATACTCTACGCTCGAAAAACGCAAGTCAAATGCTCCTTCCTTTCACCTCGCTGACAACCTGAACTCTCCAAATGTCCTAGCAGTAAGCTACGAGAGAGTATAACTAAGCCTATTAATTCTCCACGTCTTGTGCATAGTTTCGTTATTGAAAACACGGCATCTTGTCTGGCCACCACAAAAAAAGATTATTTCTGACTGTTGAAAAGTGAAATCGATGCTTATATAAGTGTTTGTTATCACAAGGAGGGTACTCTGAAGGCGATCAAATTATCATTGTCTGTTAATATAAAATAGCTTGATAATTCCCAGATAAAACGCTCATTATTATTTTTTTGTTCTGTTTTTTTTTTTTCATCAGGAATGTTTCGGTCAGATATTCTCCTATTGCTTTTCCAGTCTAGGTTTCTGAAGATAATCTCAATACAGGCTGTTGAGAGATTGGGTGAGCTGGTATCACTTTGTTTTGCACGTTCTTGGGACTGAAAAGCCTCAGAATATTTATGTAGCCCGATAAAGGAGCTCTGACATATACGAAATAAGAAATAAAGAATCAATTCTCCAGCTATAACCCAGAAGCTTGTCTTTCATAGACGATTCCTTAACCAATCAGAGCCCTCTCAAACTATTAAGCTTTCGATCTCTTTTTATCCTGGCACAAGGCCCAAAATCCACAGTGCTCAATGGTTATTGAACCCCTTACTATAGGAACTGTCTGCAAGATTTAAGTATCCCACAGGTTTATTTGACTGCAATTGTTAGACAACCAATTATGATCGAACTAATTACAGTTGTACTCAAATAAGTTTACCCTGTATGGTCTATGGCAAGATGTGTATCAAAATTATGTAATTTTGGGTTCTCACCGAGCATTTTTTTTTTATTAGCAAGGTAATATCGTTGACTATTGACTAGAAATTTCGATAACCATTCAGTTGCCAATCTGGAAGCCTTTCGCCAGACTATGAATATAATCATCGTCATCAAGAATTGATGACTAGAGATTTGCTCCTTCTAACAATTTAAATACAATCTCCATGAAACATCCAAGAAAAAGACGGGTTTATTATGTTACATACGTCTCAATCCATAAAGATTATTCATTTTGACATATTTTAACGGATCTCCGTTAAATCCTCGAACGAAGAGGAAATCAGGCGGAGAATCACTGTAGATTGGCAACTTTGTGAAAGAGTAAGGTCATCCCTCAAGGACAAAAGAATACCT
The DNA here is from genome assembly GCA_963457665.1 of Thysanoteuthis rhombus. Classification (NCBI taxonomy): domain Eukaryota; kingdom Metazoa; phylum Mollusca; class Cephalopoda; order Oegopsida; family Thysanoteuthidae; genus Thysanoteuthis; species Thysanoteuthis major. Next base: position 19,177,995 of record OY735237.1, on the reverse strand, counting down.
TTAGTCCTAAAAAGAGGAGTATACAATCCGATTGTCACTTATGGAGCTTAAACGTGTAACCTTACTGAAAGATTTACCCTCAAACCTTGAGCCATAAAACGTGTACAGGGAAGAGTCATACTCTTCATCACATGGGGTGATCATAAGACAGCACAGTATTTTAGAGAAAAGATATATACATCATAGAAAACACTAAGAAACTCAAATGATAATAGGTTGATCATGTTGCAAAAAATATCTCATATCACTGGATATTGCAACCCATAACTTGATCCTCAGAAATTATACACAAAAACGTGGCCAGCAAAAAATAAGACGTTATAGACAAATAAGGATTGGCTTCCCTACGCCTATAATAGAGAGGTCTGACAAATCTTAGGGAAGGTCAATGTCCAACGACGGACGCTAGAGGTCTGCTGCTGCTGCTGATGATGATGTACTTATATATAATCCATGAAAGACTTACCATATTCTCTAGCCAAGTACCTGGCGATGGCCATGGTCTCGGGCATCCTCATGCCACCGTCCATCTCCAAGACGGGGACAGTCATGCAAGGCATGTCTGGAAAAAATAAAAAGCAAATGTAATGACTTTTGTCAGATTCCGTACTGCATATAGAAGTAAATTCATTTAATGTAAATTCATTGTAACGATGTGGAAAGGAATAAACATTGATAAATATTCTTGCATAACATTTTCTTCTGTTAATTATAGAAAATGGGTGAGCATGTACTTCGAAGTAGTTTTTCAATGGAGTAATTTAGATATGAAATAAAATCAATAGGAACAGAATTACAGCGTCTGATATACCTGTATTCTAGATGTAAAACGGAATTAAATTGATTGGCAAAACTTACGAATGTATATACCTTGCAACTATGATTGAATTTAATTAGTCAATGTTTTCAAGTGAAAAAAGATAGCAGAAAAAGTTTACAAGAACACCGCGATTTGATTGATGTGAGTACTCAAGTATGTAAATAAAATACCATTTGATCGTGAATAATGTTCACGTTTTGAAACATAATTCATTGGAGAATTAAAACCAATTAAATGTTTTGCAGGAAAAAATAAATAAAATCAAACTTATGCCTTGAAGTGGAAATTTTTCAAATTTCTTTGCTTGTTTTATTCGCTGTCTAAGTAAATTAATTATTCTAGAAGTGAACATAATACTTTTCAATTTTCCAAATTTATTTGTTGGAGAATTTTCTATCCACGCTACTTATTTACCAGCCAGAGAGATTACAATGAATGGCAAATGGACGTTATAGTCTAAAGAAATCTGAATTTTTTAGATGAAGCATTTTCCGTACTAATAATTCCAGTTATTTTTTCATCTTATTTTTGTTGCTTTTTCACAAAACTCAGGTTGTTTCTATTTTTTAAAATCAAAACCAAAGTCGCAAAACAGGATAAAGTAGGCTGCTACATCTTTCTTGGATAACTAATTTCTGCAAAACCCCCAGAAGAAGAATACATCCAGTGAAAGATCATCCTTGGATGGCAAGCCTTTTGCAGAGCAAGTTAAATCCTAAGAAAAAAAGATATCCCATTATTCCTTAAAATAAGGATATGCAACCAATTCATCCACCCAATAGTCGCCTATGGAGCTGAAACATAGGAACTAACCACTCAGTGTGGGAATCGAATAATAAAGAATCTAGCTATGTGACAAAATTTAGATGACGTCTTCTCGTTGGATTTTGCAGATTTGCTATCAAAATTTAACATGCAACGAAAGAAAATCTAGCAAAATAATAAGAAAGTAACTGGGTCCTTTTGTTAGTTTCAAAAATTCTAAATAGTTTTAGTTATTACAGATCACGGTATTTTCGTCTGCTGAATAGATTTAAAGAAACAAAAGGTATTGAACGTTTCGGCAACTGGGCTGTTATCATCTTATCGAAATTGTAATCTAGGTATAAGGTTAAAGTTTGGGATTAGAGCTAGCCTGTCAATCACGGCTAAGGTTAATCTGTTTGGGGAATTTTTTTTATCAACATCTATATAGCGCAACAATATGGATACCTTTAATAGCTATTAATTGTTCAGTGAATTAAGGACTAATGAAAAAGCCCCAATAATCCTAATATACCTAAGTTTTTGTTTAACAACGATTATAAACAACGATTAGTTGGTTTCTCACCTTTCCTGTATTTGTCCCATTCGTTGAAATCGAACCTCTTATCCATATACTTTTGACCGGCAGCGGCAAACATCATACGCAGAATCTCGGCACGTCCACGGCCATTGAAGTAGTACAGAGTGTAGTTAGGCATGGTGATTGGTAATTTGGTCTTCAAGAATTGCAAGAACAAGAAACTTAGGAAGTACTATAGGTTGGACTCTGGATCTCGTTTGAGTACCGACAGCTGGAGATATCCGACTTTATAAGCAGTTGTGAGTCAGAGATTTGGTAATTTGTCAAATCTTGGGAATCGGTCTGCTTGTTCCAGGTTTAAGGACGACCGTTCCGCTTTGTTTTCAACAACGTTTCATTGTTTGATCCGTGGGCAAAAGTACAATTCTTTAGAAACAAAAGCCGATGGTTGAATAGTTGGAACGCCTTCAAAACATGTAGAAAAAATTTTCCCAGTATGGTGACTGTCATTTTTCTTTGTTTGTAAACTTGAGCAAATCTTGTAATTAAATTTCTTTCTGTTGTTCAAGAAAACTGTAGACAAAACCTTAGATTTAAATTGATTTAATCATTCCATTTTTGTATTATATTCAATTGAGTTTTCAGTGATTATGTATATTAGCTGAAAATTCTGCCCGTATGTAATAGGTCTGCTCTTTTATCAATGTATGCATTAATTTCTCACCGCTGACAATCCTTTTCTTCAAGTTTTCAATGCATTTCTATGGTGAGATATAAGCAATTATTTTAATTATACATATGATACCCTATTAGCATCATTTGCATTACTCCCAGCGAATGAGAATCCATTAATTTACAATACATAACTAGATTGGAGTCATTAATAATACATTCACATTCTACCAGGGGTTCGTCACCCGGGGTACGTGCTCGTTGCGTAAGGCAATTTCTTTTGGGAGGATCGGGTGAAAGGTTGGGGGTAAACAAACTTTCTTTTTTGTTGTTTGTTTTGTTGCTAATGTAAACAACTTCAACTGAGAAAAGATCATGGGAACCACAGCATCAAATGGTTTTATTTGATTATATTTTGATGCAGACTTTTGATTTTGACATCTGATGAATTTTGATATTTTTCTATATACACTTTTTCATTCCAGTATTGCCAATTTTAACTGTGTTAAATTTAATTTTTTCGCCTAAAGATTGAAAGTCTGTGATAAAGAACTGAAATCTCAAATGGTACGGGCCTTGACAAAACATATGAAATGCTACATTACACGTATTAGGTGAAAACTCCAGCTAAGTACTGCAAAAAGGCCTCAATGGAGCTCTTGCCCCAATAAGAGAGCCGAACCTGCTTTTGTAAAGGGACATTATTTCATACCAGGCTAAATGTGGCGCTTCACTTTGATTGAAATAAACAGAGCCATATTTTTAGTAATAAATAGATAGATAGATAGACAGACAGACAGACGGACAGACGGATAGATACATGGAAATAAAGCGGATCAATAATTTCGGAATGAGAACGAATGTATCAATTGCTGTCAATTTTCTGTTGTAAATCACCAGGACCTTTATATGGCTTTTTCTATAAAATAATGCAATCAAAGTCATCTTAAATCAACGCATCTGGCTACGATGCAGCTATTTGGCTTCTGAGAAGTCGGCCACAGAAAAACAGAATCAGACACATACTATTAGATATAAAGATAAATAGATAGATAGATATGAAGTAGATCACTATTATCAGGATCAGCTCGAACGCAGAACATTTATTTTGGAAGAGGGATTTTCAAGCATTGATATACGGAGAACACATTCCAGGGTCCTGTTAGTGACAACAGCAAATTTTGAGATCATAGCTCTCGCTGCAAATAAGTTATTTATTTGCGTACAAACGGACAAACATTCGATGAATGATAGTAAGATACTACTTTGTTTCAATCTTGTATTGATTCTTGACCCGTTGACAATCCCTTCAGACCAAATTTGCATTTTGTGAAAACATCCAAACAATGAATTCCTAAAAGCAGCCTTCAGACTAGTCTCAAGAAGAAGACACTAGCATTTAAACTAGAAGATAACTATTGCCACCATTGAATACTTAGCTGAATTATGGTTGAAGATGACTGACAGCAAGTGACCTGTGTGTTTACCAGATTTTGACCCTATCGAAAATATTTAAAACATCGTCAAAAGGAGCTTTTATGCGAGCAACAATCAGTTCTCCTTCAAGAATTAACTTGGACCAGTAATATCAACTGTTTTTGAACCCATCACCCCTTAAGAGATTTTGAATATAGTTCCTTCTATGGACAGTAGGATGTTAGAAGTTATTAAGAAAAGTGGAAATTATATGAACAAATGATATTGATTTTCTACTGTGTTATCCAACCAAACTGAATATAGTTTGCTTTATGTGTTATTTCTTTGAATAAATCAATTGGTGTTTGGTCATTCATATTTATTCTTTTTATCCTCCTATAACTTCAAATTGATTATTCTGGATGGTTGCCTGTAATTGCAAAATCGTAAATAATCATATTTTATATACTCAAGCATAAATAAAATTGTACATAAAATCTTTCTGTGAGATTCTCCATAACCGTGGGTTTGACCTAAATTTGATGACCCTGTGAGCATTAGCTTTTGTTATACTCTAGTCCAAACCTGGAGTTGACCTTGTTTTTCAACCGTAACAAAAACGACAAAAGCATCATCTCTAGCCAAATTTAAGGTATAAACATTTAATGTTACCTCACCATGCTTTGATACCACGACCAACGGATTGATTAATAACTGAGCTATATGGAAAGTTTTACATATCTAACAAAATTTATATAAGAACTACGCCAGGGCTCATTCATTTATGAATTAATATATCAATGGAATAATTTTCCCAAACTGTTGATTTGAAATCAAGATCAAGTGAGTGGTAGCCGGCTCCCTTACCGGCTCAGGCAAATTGACGAGTCTTATATGTCTACGAAATGTATCTCACAGATACAGAAATACTTATTTAATTCGAATGAATGATAGATTTTTACAGAAAATATTCTTTATAGTTGTTTTTATTTACTATATGTATATGCAATGCAGAAATTGTAGAAATCATCTACAGTCAAAATAGAATATGGAGTGGAGTTTGGCCTTGCAGTAACCTATCGTGTGTGATTTGTAGCTGAAAATACCCACCCTGGGCGGTCGTCAATAACGATATATAGTCTACATCTGTAAGACCCTAACCAAAGTAATGATTGCTAGAAATAAATGACGCCGCTGTGATCCATTTTATCTACTTAATGCAAAGTAAGAGGTCAATATTTCTATTGCAGTTAGTTATGATAACTCCAAAGAAAATCCTCAGTACTGATGTTGAACTGGTAAATGCTAACACCATGAAAATTAGAGTTATACTCTTCAAATAAAATATCATACGTAACGCCTACCTTAATAGAAGGCCTGCTTCAAAAAATAATCATAGCATAATAGTTACATTATAAATAGAACTATACCCCAGACCCGGGAAAAGTTAATTTTTCTGAAAGCCTTTCAATTTCTTCCTGAAACTAAGGGCTTATAGATTGAGAGAATGAACAATTCTTTGCAGAGGATTTTTGTTAATACCTTTTTAGAAGAGCATTGAGTCAAATTATACCTTACACAAAAGAATTCGAATTTTAGTTAAAAAGAAAGATTCTTGATGAAGCAATAGAAACAAAACTAAAACGTATAATCATGGGTTTAATTTTCCAAAGATGGATATCTGTTTTTTTTCTCAAGAAAACAAAGAAGGAATCTGTTAGAAAGAGAATTAATTCATTTAATTGTTGTTTTATACATATTAGGAGTTCATATATCTTACGGGATAAGTGCATGTCAGGCCCAAGATTAGCAATTTGGGAGTGATTTGGTATGCCGAAAGTATGTATGTGCGCGCGTCTGGGATAAAATATGCGTGTGTATGTGAATGTTGCTGTTCTGTTATCCTTCTCCCATGGGAGGATAAAAGGATCCAGGAACCAAAAGCAACTGACCTCTTTCCCGAGAAAGCTGGCCATTTAAGGGACAATTTAGGGATTAGTACTGACAGAAGTGATAAGAAAGCTGAGAAAGTGAGCAAACATGTGTGTGTATTTTCATAAGTGAGATACAAGCATGTGTGGGAGTAACTGTGTGTACAGATCAATTCAAGTATTTTAGGAAAAGATAGGGACAGATTTTACAGTAGCGAGTTTGTTGGATAGCACTTAATCTCCGCTGGCCGCAAAAAAGCAGCTAACTTAAAACTAATTTCTCTAATCGCTTGGGTAAAATGCAACTTGGAAAACGTAGTTGTCCCCTTTGGTATATCAAACTTTCGAAAGTCACTCTCTATTTAGTCCAAAAAACGTGTTTAGTTTGCATCCCAAATCACGGAACACTTTGGAAGTTATAGTCTATAACAATCTAGAATCAAATATCTAAATCTTACAACCGTTTAGTTTTGGTAAAACACAATTTTCAGGGACAGAGAGCAAATTTCCATAATTGCAGCAATTATCATTTTATTGATTTGCATATAATTATGGGATGCAGTGTGCAACAATGGCGGACAACCGATGGACATCATGACTTACAGCATGGATTTCCCCAGATCACATGCGCAACGGAAGCCGGCAGAATATTCGATGGGGAGACGAGCTAGACAATTTCAGAAAGTACTGGCTCCGCGACGCCCATGATAGAGGAGTTTGCAAATCCTGGGGAAGGTCTATGTCCAACGACGGACGTTGAAAGACTGATGATGATGATGATGATGATGATGATGATGATGATAACGGAATGTACAGTACGTGAATATCACAGCTGACTATCAGTTTGCAATAATCTTGAATTTTATCTGGGGTCAAACTGACCACCGTTGGAAAATTCAGAAGTCGCCAAACCGGAAAGTAATTCACGTGGGATGGAAAAAAAAGTTACAGGTTTAGTTAGTTACTCATTGGAAACCACTAAGTGACCAACATCTTTTGGCAGAAAGCGTTATTCGATGTTATCAATTAAAAATCGGAAAAGATATGTGATCAGAGAATAATGTTACTTTTCTCACCTTTTGTTAGACAGTGATCACTAAAAAAAGTCCAAACAAGTCCAAAAAATACAAAAATAAACGTGAAATCAGCCTGACACAAAGTGAGGGTTCAACTATGCATATTATTATCTCTAAATTGAACCCCAACAAAAAACAATTCTTTTTAAATATGTTTTAAAGTTTAGCCCTCTAAGTCCATTGGTGAATTTTGTATGCACAAAACATTCATTGGCAGTCAATCTATTAGACAGATTCACTTGAAAACTCCAGAAACCTATGTAGACAGTTTGTGAGAGTTTTTGTTGACGGTTAAAAGTCTATAAAAGTCTATTCAGATATCTGTTGTAATAGAGGTTTGTTGAGGTAAATTCCGAACGGCTTGGTCGCCTAGAATAGTTGCAGAGACACTAACTGCACTACAGTGTACTTAATTTGCTTGACCAAGAAAAGCTGAATAGATATGAACCTACAAAGAGGTTAAATTAAGGTTAGAATGGGTGGACCCTTGTCGCTTCTATAGATAAAAATTTCTCTTTTCTATGAATAGAATCTCGATTGCTTTTGTTGTTGTAGGAGCAAGTCCAGGGGTGGTGCCTAAGGTTTCCAGATCCTGACCTCCGACTCAGGCCAAGCCAAACTACATTTCTTTTAAATTGAATTCTAGAGGGAATATTTTTAGTATAAATAAAAATAAAAATAAAAAACCCTAATAGACCCAAGTAATCTTAAATCAATCTTGGAAACAAAACGAATCCGTTGTCAATTTATACGGATGGAGAAAAACTAATAGATTCTATCTCTGCTTAAAACCCTGGATCCGCCCCTAAGAAGGTTTTCTTGTTTTATCAGAAATTATCAATCAAAACTGTTTGCATTTCTTTCTTCAGTTTTCACGTGAGTGTGTCCTGTTGGTTGGCTGACTGACCAGCTATATATATATGTAATAGTCATCCACAGAAAGCTGTTCCGTTGTATTACAACACTACAGTGTGGCTATAGACTATCCATTATCTCATCCATTCCTATGAGGTAAGAAATCTCCGCTTCAGACCCAGAGAGGGGCATTGTACCTCTGTCCTATGCAGAACTGGATAGTCAGTAAGACTGAATTTAAGCGATATATCTACTTATGCACGATACCCCACCCACCAGAGTGCTTCATTCTAAAGTTGGAAATGTTTCGCTCACAAGTAGCTTCATTGGGGCTTGAGGGATGAAAATTTGAATATTTTCTCTTCATCATGTCTAGAAAAAATAATTTTTCTTTTTATACACTGACATTTTTTTAGTGTGAGGTTCAATTTTTGAAATAAGTCTATGCTAAATTAGTCCTTTAGTTCCGGTCTGGGGTGGGGTCGTGCTTGATTTGGAAAAATTCAGACTTTTTTCTGATCATCACCCAATACTAGCTTATTGTATGATCTCTCCTTTTACCCCATTTTTTTCAATTGATCCCCTCCAACACGACATGCTGCCAAATGAGAATGAGGTGATAATTTCTATTAAAATGACTAACCTGGCCAGTTGTCATGAGGCTATATTCTTTCATTGCTTGAAAATGTTGTCTTGATATCATTATTTTGTCTCACCACGTGGTAACAAAAATGACAGGACTACGCTGATTACCAGTGGATCAGAGTAGTGGGTAAAATGATTTCAAATGGCTCGGTCGGCTAAAATGATCAAAAGCCTGGCCACTACAGGGCAAATTCCACTCCTTTCTAACTGAAGATGATCACTGACACTTTTGTATTGCATATGTTATATCCATATTGTTTCAAACATCAAAGATACATACTTTTTAGAATAAAAGTATTTATTTATCATAATGAAATAAGCCTTCGGATATTAGATCTACATTTTCAAAGATGTTTAAGAATAGTCAGTTTGGCTCAGTCTTTAGGTGAACCACCTATCAATTATTCGGTCATGATTCCAAAACACAGTGGGGAAATGTAGCATTACATTAATTCATCAAATTACTATCAATACTGATTAATTGCCTTACACACAAATAAATGTGAAATGGTTTGCTTATATTTAGATTTGACAGATAATTCACCCTACTTATTTAGTCGTTAGATCGAGGTTTCACTCAATAAGGATATATCTTTATTTAACCCTGACTTGAGAATGGCTTATGAGAGAGAGAGAGAGAGAGAGAGAGAGAGAGACAGGCAGACAGACAGACAGACAAACAGACGGACAGACAGACTTATGTATATTTAGATAAGTACAAATCATATCATTTTAGTACATATCCTTCTGGATTTATAGTGAATTTGTTATCAAAATCTCCCGAGAGACATTTACGTATCTTACGGAAATATGTCGATATCACAAACATAATTTATGCCTAGAAAATATACTTTTAGTTGAGGAATATATAAAAATCAATGAATATATATTTACATATTCCCCAGACAGTATTATTTTGTATAAACAAACACTTGTATCTTGTCTGAATCTCACACTTAAGTATTTCCCATGGCACTCAGTGTACATTTTTATTTCAATTGCACACGCACGATTATAAAGAGAAGTTTTCGTGAGGCACAAATATCAACCTCACAGTCTTACGTGTTAAAAGCTTTTATTGGAGATTTGTATGGGAGAAATTTCTATATTCCTAAACGAAATTCAATTCTAAACGTCTGGATATTGGCGACAGTGATGTTAAGCAAGAGTGTTTGTCACTTAGTGATAATTGCCAACGTAGGAGGCATGTTATAGTGAAATCGTAAAATTCGTGGAGTATTTCTTGTAATTTTGAGGCACTCCGCAAGGATAAAGTTCACTGCAATAGCAATGCTTTTTAACATAATTATGCTAACTATTGCTCGACTGCGAGATAATCTATCAAAGTCATTCAATTAATTTCATTTTTAAAGAAGCCAATCTGGCAACGAATACTGCTAGTCGTGAATCTGAAGCCAATGAGCCATAGTTAGCACACACTAGTTCCAAACTATTATTCTGTAGTACGTTTGAGTCACACTGGATTCGCTGGGCTTATGGCCTTGTGCCGGACTGATCTAAGATTAGTAAATAACAAAATATCCAAGCTTATCAATCTCATTAAGTTAGGAACTTTTTATTGATCTATCTTTAAATTAAAATTCGTTAGTAGATCAAAGACGATATAAGGGTGTTTCTATGAAAGTATTACTAATTTTTTTTTTTGTTAATTTTTTATTCATATATTTATTTATTTATTACTTTTGTAATTGCCGGTTAAGTATGTGTATATTCTGCAGACTATTTCGGAGCTGCCTCTCCTATCAGCGCTTGGGTGGGGACAAATGAGGAACTGTTGTTTGGGTTCTGTTGTGATTGAGGCTTGGTGACTGGGTATTGTTCGAGTCACGTCTAGTTCTTTACTCTATCTCCGTCTATCTGAGAAGAATCTCCGTTGCTAACTGATTAGAACCATATCAGTCATGGATAAAGGTGTTGATGCTTATTGTGTCAGTTCTCTATCAACTTAATATTAAGTGATTTGTGTGTGTGTGCGATTTTGTATGAGTGTGTGTGAGAATGTACATAAACGTGTTTGTGTGTACACATGTGTGATACGGTGCAGGTTTGTCAACGCATGCCTTTGAGTGTAAGAGTGTATGTGTGAGCAGTCGTAAGTATGTGTTGAGTTGTTGATGTGTGTTTATGTTACTTGCTTGTCTCAGTGGTTGAAATCATATCCTTGAAGGTTTGTTTCATGAAATAGTCATCTACTTTAGTCTGATGGCTCATCCATTGTTTTTAGTCTTTACGATTCGTATTTTCAGAGATTTTAGAAATTTTTAAATTATTTCCACTTTTAGTATTAGAGTAGAGCCTACTTTGGTTGGTATGTTGAAATTTGATTGTTAATAATTGGATGTGAATCAAGTTAATTTGATTCAGATAACTCAAGGTTCAAACGTTTACGTTGAGAGCTCGGGAATGGGGGCTAAGGGTTGTTGTATTTGAGTACTTTTCTTCTATAAATTCGTTTGTGGAGACAATATGTTAAAATTAGGGATTGCCGGTTGAGTTCAATGTGTTTTTTTGTTTTTTTTCCTTGCGAATCGTGGAGTCAAGTATCATTTGGGTGGTTTGACTTACTACCGAGTTATTATTGATAAATATATCATGTTCATTTACTCATACTGCAGAACGACAGCAATAGAAATCCCGTTTGGGACCGGAGGGGATTATGCAAGTATGTTTAAGCCTGTTAATCACGATTACTTCGTTACCGGCTTAAGGTTTTTTTAATTTGGCAGGGTTAAGGTTTGCCTACGTACTGGTACCCTGTAAACCAGTATGCCCCGTCCGATGCAAACCGGCTCCACTATTCCATTTCTGCATGGATGAAGAGAGTGGATAGCAAACCAGTGGGAATAAAATAAAGACCTATCCAAAGACAGATGAACATCGTGCTTGAGACAAACTAATTAGAGACGATATCTCGACGAAAAACACCTTGAATCATCCAATGACTGTCAACAACAAGACAGGAAAGAAGAAAAGACGTATTGGAACAAGGAATGATGAAAGGCATGAAGAAAGGGAGCTAAAGGGAGCTATGGAGAGCTTTGACCATTTATGTTCTGAACGGGCATTCTACATAAAAAATGGAGATTTCAATATAACTTTGTTAAGTATGTAAAGAAAAAGCAGAGAACAGACATATTTGTGAAAAAACAAAACGTTTATTGCTGGAATACAATTTTTGTAAGCATAGAACACATTGATTCGATGTTCCCTCTCAAATCAATGTCAGTCATAGAATCCATTTTTGTTGTTTCTCTTGTTTTCAAAACTTGCATAAAATATCTGAGCGTTGGAAATTCGATGGACAGTTTACCAGTTGGTCTTGGGACGGCTCTTAAGGTGTTGGCAGATCTTGGGGTGAGAGGAGATACGCTGGTACAGAGCCATCAGTTTGGGGTATTGGCTGAACATAGACTGGTTCTCCATGTAGGGGTTCTCCAAACAGCAGTACATCATCATGTCACACCACATCAACTGCAAAAAAATGATATTATAAAAATTGATACATATATATACGTACTAAAAGGCATCTTTATCAGGTGGGTTTTACTCTTAGTAAGCTATTTATTGAACGGGTTCAATAATTGATTTGCAAGTATAGAAATATCTACAATTATTATCAATATGATCACGAGCTCTTGTATATGATAAGTAACAATGCCCTCACCCTGGCTACAGCTTTCATTGTACCTGTTAGGGCTCAATATCTCTGATTTTCCTCGGCTTTGATTTGCAATATGTGAAATAGACTTAGAAGAGATGAGTGCCCGAAGTGGCGTCACCCAACCTACCCACTTTCCACCCATAACTGGAAGAGTGATGGATTGATGCCTTTCCCGAAGGATTTTAGTTTAAAGTAAACAAAAACTCCATTGGCTGTCCCATTGCGAGCTTGGCCACCCTGCACCACCTTATATACATTGGAAAGTGAATTTATCACGAAGTAAATACATTATTCTCCCCTCAATGTTGAGCTCATTGATCAGCGAAATTGAAGCCTTTTGCCGATTGTACGAACTTGTCAGAAAAAATCGGATCTTTCTGAGAAACACAAAAGAAATAGTCTAAAAAGGTCTCGTTCTGACCGGCTTTCTATATGGTGCTGAAACTTAGGTCATCTACTGCTGTCATCTACACCTACTTGAACGTTGCTACCAATCAAATTTCCACCCACGAGAAACTAAATATTGAAAACAGACGTAATGGTGAAAAGTAATAAGTGTCACTTACCTGGTCTCCCATGAAGAACTTGCTTCCACCATCACGCATAGACAGAGTCCTCTCCATGAAGGGCATCACTCTGTTGAAGGTGTTCATGTACCTCCATTGCATGTAGTTCTGAAAGAAAAAATATCAATTGAATTCAAATGTTTTTTTGATCGTCCAACATGGATGAATAAGATATTCAACTACTACCGACTCATGATATCAGGGGTAAATTCATTGTTCAAATATATTCTTGATTAACCTAATGATTACATATATACTGATGCAGGATATAATAGAAACTTTCATATCAACCTATTAGAAATAATCCTACTACACTGGAGACTTTTTTAATGATAGGAATGCGTTGAATATTGTTCGAGTCCTTGCAGGTTATGTATTATGTGCGTGAATTATGAAACAAAAATACTTATTTTTTGTTCTAATAATCTCAGATACACCAAGAAAGCAAATATTAGGACCACATATAGAACTTCATGAGAAAATATTTGATAATATCAATGAATTTGATATCATTTAACTCTAGATATGCATTACAATTATTCATTAAATATCTTCGTTCAAATGATAATTGTGTATAGTTATACAAAAATTATCAAAAGCTGTCATTGCAATTTATTGATAACTATTTTGCTGTAGAATGGCCGACAATCGATGGACATCGCGACTCAAAACATGGATCCCCCGAGACCACATGCGCAACCGAGGCCGGCAAAATGTTTGATGGAGAGACGAGCAAGACAAATTCAGAAAGTACTGGTTCTGCGACGCCCATAATAGAGGAGTGTGGCGAATCCCGGGGAAGGTCTTTGTCCAACGACGGACGTTAAAAGACTGATGATGATGATGATGATAATTTTGCTATAGGAATGCAGTCAATTTCTCTTTATAAATGTATTACACTTATTTAATGGAGATGTGCATAATCATAATTTTTATTATATCCCATATAGTCCACTGGATTAGACTGACCAACACCTATAAACACAAAAGAATATCATGTTGGGTATGATTTACAGAAAGCTACTTACGTCGTAGTTACTCATATCACCACCGGTGTTTCCCCTTGGGTTGCTACTGTTAGAAGACATCATCTCTCCGTTGTTACCGAACTGAAATAAATAGAGAAGAAATAAGTGTCAAGAAAAAGTCATGAAGTTTTATATTTACATAATTTCATAGCAACATTATTGAGCCATCCAAGTAACTTCTCAAGCTTTCTAAGACACTACGTCACAGTTAGGCTAAGTTATGCATTCCATCATAGTAAATCGATGCAAATGTATTCATTATTTTTATAAAGAACTTTCTTCTATATAAATTCATGACATCATTATTCAGTCCCCATTGCATTTTCCAGGCTCAGGTAAACTGTGCACTACATCATATTAAACTAAAATATAAGAAATATGGGTCTAGGATAAAGTCATTAGGTTTTATGTAAACCTTTGAATAAATCAGTGAACAAAGGTTAGAGTCAAAAACAAAAAAAAGGTAACGATTCCCTACATTGCTTGCTCGTATTGTATCCTCGCTGCGAGCTCTTGGGATCCATTGCCAAGTTTTCAACGCTCTTTCTCCCAGATTAAATAAAAGGTAAATATCAAATCAAATTAAAGCTAACATTGAACGCCCGCAGGCCTATGAATGCATCAAAATAAGATCATTAGCGATTTGATATAAAAAAGAATTATTCTTGCAGAATTCCATCTTAAATATGTTGGAACTTTATCATATATTTTGTATCACACTCAAATCGAAAGATATATCTTGAAATATCTGTCTTTTCAGGGATAGTACCTCTGGTATTTGATCATATTTTCATAGAAGCAGTCATCATTTTCGAAGCACACACTATACTTGCTAACGATTTTCTCTTAGTAGTATGGATCATTTCACTACAGCCTCATTGCAAATCCATTTTCATACATATTTTGTTGACAGTTAGTTAGGTCTTAAATGTTGAGCATATTCAAAATATCTGACTTACCCTGAAACGTCCGTTCTTCCAGTGGTAGTACCTCATGTAATCGTGCATGATTTCATAGAAGCAGTCAGCGATGTAGTCACACCTCATCATGTCCATGTTGCTTGTGGGGTAGAATTCTAATAAGAAACAAAATAAAGTAATGGATTTCAATTTTTAATTATTGACATTGATTATATACTCTATCGTGCAAAAGAGACCATAAGTAGGAGAAAATGTGAAAATGATATTCATCCTTCGATCAAATTGTTTTAACATGATATCAGATTCGGACGTTACAGTTTTTCAATTATTGACTGTGATGACGAGTTAATATGATTATTCTATCATATGCCTATCCAGCAGAAGATTAAGGATGGAATCAGTCGCCGAAATCAGGCTTTGACGGTTTGCATTCACTTCAGAGTAATGATAATGGAATGACGATCTGTGAGTTGCAATGAAAAGCAACAGAAATATGATAGATTGTTGTGAATTATCTTATTGCTTTACTGAATACATTCGAATTTCATTGGAGATTACTTATATTGAAATACTGAATTAAGTCATCAATTTGCAGGCCGACTAATCAATACATAATAATGCAACTTGGTTCAGCTGGCCAAGAGAAAATGGATGTATCGAAAATTTATTTAAGATGGGTTGAGTTTTATAAATACCAAACGATCTTAAAAAATAAAAATTGAATGAACTCCTGTCATTTACTTGTATACTGAATAATTAAACCGTTCTACACTCACGGTCAACCTATTCTCAATAATAATTGGTTCTTCCTGACAACTCAATCCAATTTAAAATAGATTAAACTTAAGTAAAGTTCTATATACTTACTGTATTCACGGGCCAAATACCTGGCAATGGCCATGGTCTCGGGCATCTTCATGCCACCGTCCATTTCCAAGACAGGGACACGCATGCAGGGCATATCTTGAAAGAGAAGAAAAAAATAATATGATTAGCCTTCGGTTTTGTAACCATTTCAGGGCGATTGTGTCTTTGTGTGCCATTATTACGTTTGTATGAATCGTTCTTGTGTGAAAAAGGTCGGTAACCAGATTTTGAGTTGAATATGAACATAAACACTTTCAAGACTCTTGGAACACCATTTTAAAATAACTGTTCAGTTTTTAAAATCCTAAGAGAGTTACATGGGAAATAACTGATAATCCCCAAAAGAGAAAATTTGTACATTGTACCATAATAACAAAGTATATGTGAAACAAGGGAAAGCACCGAAGAAGATGAATCGCATTGAAAGGTGTCTGAAGTGACATGAAAAAAAAAACATTCGGAAAAAGTTTTTCAATGTTCAGTATTTAAACATGTAAAGTTATCTAATATATATATATATATATATATATATATATATATATATATATATATATATATATATATATATATATATGCTCTCCTGTTTATTTAGGATAATACACTCTGGTGGATATGAAATTATGTTCTGCGTAGGGCAGAGGTAAGATGCCAGCTTCTGGGTGTGAAACGAAGGGTTCGACACTTTCGAAGGTTTGTGTTGCTAATCCACATTCTATCATTTATTTATTTTCAGCTGTACTCTGAAACAACTTGACTTTCATAGTATAAAGTTGAATGTATCAAGCACTCTATGAAATAAATCCATCACATATCAGACGTTGCTTTATATTATTATATCATGCTGTATTGCTCACCCAATCTGTACTATATATATATATATATATATATATATATATATATATATATATATATATATATATATATATATATATATATATATAAAGCAAAGGAGATTTTCCGGCATTTACAATTGCAGACACTGAAGTCATAACAGCATAAAACCTATGAGGAAATTATTCAATTAGATCACTATTCAAGAGTGACGTGGATGCAAAGTGATTCCATGTTTTTCATATGTCCCGATATAAGGGTCTCATTGGTCAAATGTAATCAATCATGGTTCTGGTTCTTCAAAGAAAGACACATTATTTTTCAAATAAAGAATAGTTTTCTTTCAACCATTGAATACAATTGGCACGAGTTTAGCTGTTCTAACACCCGTGTGTAAATCTAAAAATTAGCACTTAAATGATTTAGTCTAAAAAAGGTCAAATCCATGGACTGCAATCTTTCCAAACGACGGACAAGAGGGTTTATTAGCGATGCCCATCATCTTCCCTTCTATCATGCGACTGATAGTGCTTAGTTACATGGTTCTAGTAGAGAGGTCCTGATTATATTCTTTACTGTCGCGTAACGATCAGTCAGTAAAGACAATGGAACGTCCCACATCTACGGGGCGCAAGTTGGGCGAAGAATGCAGATATTCTGGGATGTCCAACCACCAGAACCCTCCTCAGCCTTGTTGATCTAGTAGATGTATACATCCGACTGGCTGCAATGGACGCCTCAACTCACTGGTTTGGAGTTGGTTGGACCAAAATGTCCGACAACCGCTGGACGTCACGTCTCACATCGTGGATCCCTAGAGATCATATTCAAAACTGCAGCCGGCAGAAAGTAAGATGGCTTGAGGATCTTGATTAATTCAAAAAGTAGCGACTCCACGATGTCAGTAATAGAGAAGTCTGGCAAATCTTAAAAAAGGTTTATTTCCAACGATGGACACTGGCAGGCTGCTGCTGCTGCTGATCAGAATCAGCGCTGCTTTTTACAAATTGCCTTAGTAAAATAAAGGAGAAAAAACATGGATGCACAGAATAATGCAGCCATTGTATTAACGCATTTCTAAGGATATCTTGTTTCATGCTTCTTTCTCAACACAATAATACAATTGGACATACGTGGATGAAACCCTAGGCGACAAAATATTATAGTTTTATTGAATAAACCTTGCCATGTATGTACTCAAAGGGAATGTTGAGAAAAAAGAACTTACCATTCCTGTATTTGTCCCATTCGTTGAACTCAAACCTCTTATCATTGTACTTTTGGCCGGCGGCGTTGAACAGCATACGAAGGATCTCGGCACGTCCACGGCCATTGAAGTAGTAGAGAGTGTAGTTAGGCATGGTGAGGTTTTGGTGGTCTTTGATGCTTCGAGTTGAAGTGTCTTCTGACTGCAGAGAGGAGAACACTTCGAAATATATAGTCCGTCCTGAGTCACAGATTAACAACCTTGTTAGTTACAATGAGCAATTAAAAGTTGCTTTGTCCAAGGACGCCTATTCAATATTTCCCAGTAGATGATTGCACTGCAGTCTTAATTGTGTAATTCTTACTGCAAGAGTACAAAGAACAAAAGATAATGGTTACTAAAATGTCTTTCTCACTGTGCACTGAAAGTGTAAATGGCTTGTTTTCAAACTCATTGTTGCAAATGAACTTGATAAAAAAAATTAAACTTTCCTGTAGTACGGGGATATGCAAATACATTTGAGAAAGTGCACAAGACGTGAGGAGATTTGCAGTCCTTCAATATCTACCTATAAGTACTGCACCCTTTTATCGATCAATGTTCCATCGAACGATGTTTTATCGTAACGATTTTCCTTTGAAAGACTTCATTGAAACTCCAGCTGTTTATCGGAATTACTTTTTATCGAAACAATTCTTTGAAACTATTTTCCAGGGAAAATTTGAAGAAATCAAATTCATAAAAAATTAAGAATAACTAAAATGATTTAAATTCAAAATTTCCCTCCAGAATTGGAATACTAATACGTTTGGCCAAAATGTCATATCGGGAGGTCGACACTCTATTTCATTTGATTTGATTTTTTTTCTCTCAAGTTCTTTCATTGTTTCTACTAGAAACTAATAAAGCCGAAATATTTTTCAAATGAAAGAACAGAAAGCCCCATTTATCATAAATGATTATCATGAAGCAATGTTCACTTGTTTTTTACACTTTTTTAGTCGCAGAAAAAATCTATTTTGTTTACACCTTTTCACGACGTCAACGTTTTGAGAAGTCAACAGCTCAGATAAAAAGCAGCAAACCTTCATAAGATACTTTTTATCATCAAATTATTTGGGTATTAATTAAGAATAAAGGATCAAAATAAATCCAACATAAACATTCTCAGAATAAACACCGAATATTATTTTTTTAAAGTTAAGAATGATATACATGGATTGATGTATAGATAAAGCACATTCCACGAATAAATAATCCATCATTATTTTTTATTAACATTAGAAATCTTCAATCAAAACTGTTATAGTGAGTTTTTTCAGTATCCAAATTGGTGTATCTCGCTATGTATGTATGTATCACGCGTAGAAGCCACACCAATCGAGCTAGAAGGCTATAAATTTGAGCATTTTCTCCCTCATACAAGTAGGAAGGGAAGCGATCGTTTACTTTCGCCAATGAAGTTGGAAGTGGTATATGTGTACACTCGTGTCTGTCTCTCTGTCTGTTTGTCCGTCTGTTTGTTTGTCCACACAATACCAAAAGTCGCCGTTCAATTTCAAAACATTTCATAAAAAACTGAGGGAAAATTGCTTAAATTCTGGGCTGAATCTAGAAGTCATTTACGATTACTTCCCAGACATCTTTGCCATCTATGTGTATACCTCTTTTTCATTTATTTTTCTGCTGACATTGGCGTTGGTAAAAGTATGAGATTAAGTCAGTTATAAGCCCGATACCAAACAGTGAACAGTTCTGATCTACGATAATAAAGAATACTCGACTCTTCCAATAGGGATTCGATACATCCGTAACCTGATGGATCACATGAGAAGAATGAATCAGGATGAGCACCGTTGAAAATGATCCGTAAGATCCTATTTACCCGATCCCCCACGAGAACAGAATATGACGCAAGGTAAGTTTAACGACGGAACTACTAACACGAGCTTGCCGGGCCGGATCTTGATCCCCTCTGATCCAGTCTCAAGTCTAAGGGCTTCTCACAGCGTTCGTATGATCAGCAAACAAATCAGGTAATCGTTAGAGGGTTCAACCCTCATTAATATTCTGATACAAAAATTATATTTCAATAGATGATATGAAAGAATGGATCAGGACGTACGTTGTGTAGCAATGACCAACGAACTAATCTAGCTTGCCGTTATTTGATTCAAACTCGATTATAAATTTTCTGATACGAAACGAAACAGAGTAATCAAATGGAAAATCAGAAAGCACGTCGTATACCAGTGATCAGTAAGCTAAATTTTATTAGGTTCGATCCTTGTCAGATCTATAATTATGGAAATTCTTATTCCAAAAAATTGCAAGTCGATATACTTATAGAATGAAATATGAACTTTTTAAAAATTTTCTGTCACTAACACTAAACTATTCCACTGAAAGGTAAACGTTTTGATGATAGAAATGGACTCTCCAACTAAAACGTATACAAAATTGGTTTTATTCTTTAATATCTTTTTATGAAATCCAAATATAACCGTGAAATTTCAGACAGGTATTAACTAGTCTCATTTTTGCTACAGTATCTTCCTTCCGTAATAGCTGCTCGACCGATTTGTCCATTTCATGTCAGGCTGATCATTATCATCATCATCATCATCAGCAGCAGCAGCAGCAGCAGCAGCAGCAGCAGCAGTCTTGTAAAGTCCGTCGTTTGACATAGACAATGTTTTTCTTTTTCGCAGAGCTATTAATTTCTGAATTTGTCGCGTTCATCTCTCCATCTAGTATTCTGTCGGCCTCGGTTTCTCATGTGATCAATAGGTTTCCATGTTGTGAGTCGTGATGTCCATCGGTTGTCAGCCATTCTTGTAACATGGCCTGCCCATTGCTTACCAAGTTTTCTGATAGATTCTATGATGTCTTGGGCTTCCGTTCTCTTCCTGATATACTGGGCTGTCTAGTGATCTCTGTGTAAGACTGAGCATGATTCCCTCGTGTGCGTTGCATGCTTCTCCTTTTGCGGGTTCGTCTCTTGGTTAGTTTCTATGTTTCAGCTCCATTAGTGACTATTGGGAGGATCCATTGGTTGTAAACTTTTCTCTGTAGGATTATTTGGATTGGCTCATTTCTGGAGGTTGAGCTTGTTCTGCTGAAGTCTTGCCATCCTAGGGTGATTCTTTGCTTTATTTTCCTTCTTTTGTTGGTTTAATGGAGATTCGTTGTAGATGTAGAGGTCTGCTTTCCCCAGTTTTCAATTTTTGATTTTGACATTTATGTCCTTATTCTAGATGTGATTGTTGCACATGACTTTTGTTTTGCCGTAGTTCATGTGTTAGCCAACTTTTTTTACTTTCTTCGTATGATTAATCTAGCATTAAATAGAGGTGTGATGGTTCCTTTCAAAAAGGACAATGTCAGCTGCAAATCAGACATTGCTCAGGTATTCATACTCTATTATGATTCCTCTATTTTCCCAGTCCAGGTTCCGGAAGATCATCTTGAGGTAGGCTGTGAAGAGTTTGGGTGGGCTGGTATCACCTTGACTTACCCCTTTTTGGAGTTGGAAGGGTTCAGAGTCTTTACGTAGCCAAATAAAGGAGTTGCAGTGATTGTATCCATGTTGGAGTACTTTGACATATACAGGGCCTACACTGATGATGGCTTTCATGACCATGGTAATTCTTGTCGAATGCTTCGTTAAAATCTATAAATGCTACAGCGAATGGCATTTCGGTTTTTGCTGCTCCCTCTTTCAGCTGAGTTATCGAGTGAAAGTGGTCCATCTCTGAGTCCTTTTTTTTTCAGTTTTAATTGTTTTTCATGGCAACTATTCAGACTGCTAATCTTTGGAAAATACTAATCGATACAGATTGGGAATAAAGATTAAATGAAGTAGCGTGTCTTTTGCCCAGGGAAACCATGTTCCTGTAATAAACAGCTCGACCGTTTGAGTTAATAGACTTTTACATTCGGTTCGAAGTCAAAGATTCGAAGTAGCATGCTTTTTGCCCAAGGAAGCCATAATTCTGCAATAAACAACTCCGATGTTTGAGTAATAGCTTTGCTTTCCTCAGAAGGTCAAATCTAACCACATAAACTTACTCATGTTTTTTCTCTCTGATTGCTTTGTGAAATAGTTAAAGGTATAGTTTTTACGCTCAGAAGTAGTATCATTGATTTTTATACCATCTCATCAATATCAATTACATGGGGGAGACCATAATCAATTTGTGACTAGTATTTATTTTTTTGCATTTTGCTCAGACTAACTAATTTATGACCATGAGTAAATGCGATGAAATAAAATATCGAATTAGTGGTTTGTGTGACTCAGAATTGCATATACTTTGCCTTGCCATTCAGTTATAGCTAAGGAACTAATCTATGATAAATTTACATAGTAGATTGAGCAAGCCTAAAACTTATTCACGTTTCCCAGAGGAACAAATTTAACTATATGGGAAAAACATACTTTATCTGACAAAAATTCGCGGTGATAATACCACTACTAATACTGCAAGAAGAAACTCCATCGGCAACAAAATCATATCATCTATCTCTCTGATGATAATTATATACAGTAAACACAGTAAGAAAAGACCACGCACAAGATAGAGAGACAAAATAGATGTATTTGGCGGTAAGATCAGCACAATCATGCTCGTCTTGGAGAGACATAAGAGAGGCCTTTGTCCAACACATGAAATAATTTTTGATGCTGATAATGATGCATATTGATCAACCGTTGTCATCAAAGGTGCCTTTTCCACATGTGCATGTATCCGTCCATTCCTAGATCCTGGCTATACTGTTTTGTCAACTGACTTGGAAATCGGCATCAGTACTCCACAATACTCCTGTTTTTTTCATCCTTTAGAGACATTATTTTGACGATTCTATAATAACAGGTAGATTGCCCGGAATGTTGATGTTTCCAGATGTTTTTCCTCTCTATTTTAGATATTTTCCAGTGGGCAAAGCTAGTGATGCTATAAATATGATTTAATCTGACCAAAAATGCAATATATATATATATATATATATATATATATATATATATATATATATTCAAAAACATGTACCCGTTGACTGTAAACGTTTTGTGCCCCTTGCACACGTCAGCAACCAGCCATCTGTTGTTTCTTTCGCATTGTAAGAATAACCCTGCGAATGACGAATTCAAAAGGATCGAAATATTTGTATTCACCGAGTACATATCCTTGAAGATATTTTTGTTTATATATCTGTAGCTTTATTTACTGTGTTGAATATTTTGCACTGGGATTAGATATCTATAACGTATAGATTCTGTTTTCATTAGCCTTTTTTTGTTTGTTACAAATGGAGAAAATATATACATAAATTAACGCCCCCTTATTCATGGTTGAGAACTATTTAAGTGAGGTAGCTCTTCATTATAAGCTTATTCAATGCTCTGGTGCACGGGGAATACATACATGAGTAAATTTATTGCTTAAATTCAACCTTACCTGTGTAGGGCAGAGAAGGATGCCAGAATTTGGGTCTGAAGCAAAGGTTTCGATCCTACCACGTGGTACTTGATGGGATAATGAATAGTCTATAGCCACACTGAAGAGTTGTAATACAAAGAAACAGCTGTCCGTGGATGACACAATTATTTAATTATCATTATTTATCTATACATATGTATATCCAAACCTTCTCTTCTGTCCCTCAACTGATGTGATGTATGAGTATTACTTTTTTTTTAATGGTAATGGACAGACTGCCGTAAATAGACGGACTGCAATTGGCAGATAAGTTGATAAAAAGATATTAATTCACTGATAAATACATGTTAAAAGATTCTGTGTGTATTTTGATGATATTCTCGTGATTCAGTGTTTATTTTTTCATGTCTGGTCTATTACAATCATCGGGGTGGGGCTAGGCACACTCATGGACAGGCCCGCTCAGGCCGGTTCACAATGATTCGTTTTAGTCACTTAAAAAGTAATGACGTATATTTACTATGCCACTATAATGCTAGACAAGACCATAATTTTCAACTATGGACTGCAAGCACAAAAAGTTACCAGCCAAAATCATACTGGTTCTTCGAGAATATTATACCATATTTTGATAACAATCATTCCAAACGTATATTTTTAGACTAATTTTTGATAAAATTCGTATATTTTTATTAATGTAAAGAAATAATTAGAACACATTTACTTCATTACAGTTGTCAGATATCAGATGTATACAAATCACGTTGACCTGCAAAGTTTTAGAGCAATATTCGTCTTCATATATCACCAATATTTGTGCTGTGATAAGAAAAAGTGTCGGTTAGTGTTCCGCTTGACAGAAAAAATACTTTATGGTCATAATTTCACCTTTGCTATAGGTGGGTATACACACGGACAGATAGAAATCTAAATTCATATGTATAGGATTAACTAATATTATTTGCTATTTCAAATCATACCTCAACATATAATAATAGATGACACAATATACCACAAATTTGTGCTATTAAATCTGCCAGGGAGGTTGAATAGGTTTATATATTCGGTCTTGTCCGTCTTCATGGGTGTCTGTCTATCTGAACTATATATCCAAATGAACTGAATGAATTTCAATGGAACTTCCTGGAAAGGTAGGGCCTGGACCAAGGGAAAGTTAGCTATATTTTGGAGCGGATTCAGGAATTTCTTTTTCTTTAAGAGATAATTTTCCGGATTTTTTCAATACATTCCCGTACATGCTTATGATTACCCACGTAATATCTCCTAAGGTTCTCTTTCACTTTCAATAGACGACTGTCCTCTCTCAATCGTATGTCTATACCACAAGATGTCGCCGAAACTTCTTGTCTGTCCGCTCGTTATCTTCGATAACCCCCGGTAAAATTCAATGAAGTTTTGCAGACGGATGGACAATAGGCTACAATATGCAAAATTACTTCCCATTCGCTTGTAGTTATATTTCAACACCATATAATATTGCCAACATTTCATGCTTATACACACGATATCTCAGAAATTTCACAGGGCAGATGAATACACTATTATTCCCCCAGAGAATGGTTTTGGTATATATATATATATATATATATATATATATATATATATATATATATATATATATATATATATATGTGTGTGTGTGTGTGTGTGTGTGTGTGTGTGAGAGAGAGAGTGTGTGTGTAAATAAGTATATATATATATATATTTATGTGAATATATATATATATGTAAATATATATATATACATGTGTGTTTGTGTGTGTGTCTGAGTGTGAATATATATATATATACGTATATACGTATATTTATATATATATATATATATATATATATATATATATATATATATATATATATATATATATATATATATATATATATATATACATACATACATACATATATATATATATATATGTATATATATATATATGTATATATACACACATGTTTGGAGTGCTGTCTGGTAATATAATGTATAATATCAATATTAGATGCTTGAAAAAGTTTCCCAAGAAAAAAAAAAGTTTTTCAATCGTATACCCTGTTTTCAAAGAGAGTGCAGGGGACATACGCACATGCATATTATGCAACTAAATCATACTTAAAATTACGTAAAATATTTTCTCATTGCCTCTGCCAATGAAGTTGGAAGAAATATATCTATTCATTCGTGTCTGCCTCTTTGTTCATAATATATCACCAAAAGTTCTCAATAGATTTCAGTGAAACTTTGTGACAGGGCTGACTAAGTGGTACAAAAGAGGCGACTGGAATTTATGGTAGATCAAGTAATGTCTATTTGCATTGTTCTGCATGAAAATAGGGTTAAAATAAACGTTCAATGAAAAGGTGAATTCAAATCACAAAAGAAGTAATTCAAGACTTGAACATTTGAATTCTTTCTCTTGTTTTTGATGTTTTATTTATTTGTTTTATCTTATTTATCTGCATTGGCTAAGGCATATTTCCTCTTTGCGCTATTTAAATTGTCATTGGGTAAAACATGTGTTTAAAAGGAATTTTCAATGGAACATTTCACCTTTTTGCAGAATTGAACATCGCCAAATCTCTCCGTTAGAGTAAAGATTGGAATCTGGTACCTATATTCTAGTCAATATTTTGGTCCTCACAGTGGACCTGATTATTGTCTTGAAAAATTGAAACAATTAGCATGAAACTAAAACATCCCCTCTCATAATCAGAAACAAGATCATTAATTATTCAGTCCTACCTATGTAATGAGGGTAAATTGTAAATTAATGCATTTAATTAACTACGGGCCTTATTATCAAGATATAGAACCTAATCAAGTAACTTAATAAGCTTATGTCAATTTATGTCCGATTCATGTTGCTTATTTAACTTCTGGTGTAATTGAATTATGTTGTACATGGAATTAATATTTTCAGTGGTCAGACATTTTATGATGAAGCCCTGTCATTATTATCAATATTCAACTAGTTTTTAACTCATCTTATTACTGTTGCTTTTTTTTTTATCAAAACGCTCATATTGTCTCATTTCAAATTAACATAGCTTATTTTATGGCCAAAGAAATAGAAATTCATTATACAATGAGGTAATTGTCCATTGATGTCCATTTACCTGAGATGGAATGTTGTCATTATCATTATTTTTGTCTCGTTTTCCGAATCTTTATTTCTCTTCTTTCTTATTGCAGTGTTGAGATCGTTTTATTTCAGATCCAAGGCGCTTAATTACAAGTTGCAAGAATAGGAGAGCGTTGTAAATAGATGTAATAGTCTTAAGATGTCTAAAACTCTTAAAAGAAAACATCGTCATTATTGTTAATTTTTTTTACTGGATTCTAGATAATCATACTTGTTATGCTTTCCAGCGCAAAACCTTTTATCCTTTTATTTTTATCATTGAAGCAGTAATGGTATTTGAGACTAGCCAACTAACCATTCACCAACACTAAGTGTTATTCACTGGACTTGTGTGAGTCTAGCCTAGCCCAGAGTCATACCTGTGGGACCCCAGTTAGGCTCAAATCACTGCAGTAGTAAACGAATGCAAAACGTGTGCCAACTTTTATTTCATAGCGATACATTAAGAGATCTGTCGATGCCTCTCACTAAGAATAAAACGAAGCCTGCAGTCAATTTAAACACCGACTGGTTCTTTATGTTGGGATTCTCTGGGCGGCAGTAACACATCAAGTGCATTAGTTTCTCTATTTGGTTGTCAGGACCACGCTGGAAATCAAATGAAGATTATTGGAGGTCGAAGAAATATTTGAATTTCTTTCAGAGAATAATCATATAACCCAAGCCTTTTTAAAATTATCAATATATTGAAATGCTCTTTTGTTCCTGAATATTGTAAAATTGCTCAATACTTTTCACTGTTCTGAAAAATGAATTTCGTCTTTCTTTCTTTTCAAATTCTCTCTTTTCCTGGTGATAAATACAGCCAGACCTGAAATAGATTGTAAATACATTGCAATCTATTGCAATTTTAGTAGTTGTTTTTCCTGTATTTAGTTATTGCTGGACTTTTGAGAAAACAGAGAAAATGTATATGTAATCTTTGAACCTAATTTCTGTAACAGCGAGCGATGGTATTGCAGATAATTTGTCTCATCAGAAGGGGTAGAGCATAAATAAGTTTTAGAGCCAAAATGTGTATCTATATGTTAGTATATTATATGAGATAAAATCTTTGGGTGATTCTAGGACTCCCACCGAAGATTGAACTCACAACAGCAATGAAGGTCTGCAAGCTCACTATTTCTCCAATACAAGTGCCACTAGTCTGACACAAGGCCCCAAGTGTAGGACACCAAGTCAAGATCAAACTCACTACAGTATTAATGGTCTACAAGATTAGCTTACTGAATTTAGATTAAGCACCCGATGTTATCTACTTAGCTCCGAATGGTTAGCACAGGTCCACAAGTGCAAGGAACCTAATTTGGCTTAAACCCACAACAGTTTGATAGTCTGGAAAGAATAGCGTGCTACAGTTGGTAAAAACAAGATGCAAGAACCTGGCACTAGGCATATAGTGTATGATACTCAGAGAGGATGAAACTCAGTACCATCACAATGGTCTTCGAGATAAGCTTGTTGGCTAACATGAAACCCTTTGCTCCTCGGTAATGCAACCAAACATCTATCTATGTAGTGCCAGATGAACATATCGACTGTGCAGTCTGCAGCCCAGGGCCCCATAATCTAATGAAGACCTCAACTTCCAGACCATGGAAAAATGAATTATCAATACTACTACTCTATTTGTGATGATAAAAATCAGGATTGTGTATCAGGGGCGTATATTTAGGTTTTCCGTAAATCATCAAATACTACAATCCTCAGATTATGAGATATTCATTATTCATATCAATATTAACGTAGTACACGTCAAGAATCCGGTAGTTATATCTCTAGGCTCATTAAAAAGTGCTATAGGCAGAAATATGTATATATCTTGATTTATATAAATCTGGATGTCTTTTTGTATTTTTGCATGCATGCTTTCAATGGGAGATGTGGTGGAGAAGAAAAAATGACCCAGAGGCCTTGGTTGTAACGTTAATGAGTTGATTGGGAAAAACAAAGGTATGACCAACAGGGCTGTTCGAATTTTTCCAAGTGCCTGGATGGGAACATTATTGAGGAATCGGAAGAGAGTAGAGTAGCCATTTCCTTACGAGATCTGACTGGTTTTCTAAAATCTATCCAATGTACATCTACATTGACAGATTATATCTTAAGATGTTATGAGTAATAGAAGAAGTTTGCCCTGGATTCATAGTAATAGCTGAAATACCGCCCTAATAGGAAGATATAAATTGTTGCCAAAAGGGGGAAAGTGTCGTAAAATTGAATTTCTGTGTGAACGGCGTAAATTATATTTGATACATCTTATCGTTTAGACATCATAGAATCTTATTTCTATTGATATTCGGACCATCCTCATCTTGGTTGTTTTTCATACAACATTTCGGCCGTTGCACTCTACGGCCTTCGTCAGGTATCATCTATCAATAGAAATAATAATAATACCTCATCTCAAAAAATCGGAGATATCATAGAATCTATTGAAAAACTCATATGGCAATGGGCAAGCCATGCTGCATGAATGGAAGACAACCGATGGACATCACGACTCAGAACATGGATCCTCAGAGATCACATGCGAAACCAAGGCCGACAGAATACAAGATGGAGAGATAAAATAAACAAATCTAGAAAATACTGGTTCCGCGATGCCCATGATAGAGAAGTGTTGCGAATCCTGGAGAAGGCATATGTCCAATGACAGACGTTGAAAACTAATGATGATGATGATGATGATGATGATTGTTATTGTCCCCCCGTATACACTCTAATATTTTACAGGGCATTCATATAAGTGAGTGGTATCCAGTGAATGTGAAGTTATCAAGAACAGTTTTAAGAGAAAAACCAGCAGCGCCTAACCTCCAACCTCATAATTGCTTTGGAAGCCCTTCAGAGCCACTTTGTCAAGTTGTGTCTAGCTGCCCCTCCGTTGTGGAGACTTTTGATGAATTCTTTCCACTTCAGGATCTTTTTTCTTTTTTTCGTCTTGCACTATGGCTTTGGCCTTTGTATGTACACTTGGCGAAGACGAAGGATGGCTTTTGATTTCTTGGTTAGAACGTTAATGAATTGAGAGGGAAACTCTCTGTGGTTCCAAGATACACAAAGACCATATGGCATTTTTTGCTATGCGTATGATAGGGCAAAGTCAAATTCTGGTCTCATTATACCATCTGCAATACAACCGTGCCAAGACCTTGGCATGAGCCTTAAAAAACAATGTATAGAGGTTGAGAGTCATCAGAGATTTCAAAATGGTTGCATTTCTATTTGGTCTTCAACGTGTTTCTTCCAAGCTCCTTTAATATCCTTGGATTTGGGGCAGCAAGGATACCTTGGCACACCCTCAAAATTGGACTGGCTTCAGCTGCCCATATTATGTGTGGGTAGACGAATATGGGAGCCACTGTTTGACTCAAAAAAGGTGTTGATAACTTGTGTGCGATCTTCAAGTGTTTTCCTGAGCTATCCAAGGCAAAAGAGGTGAATTACCAATTATCAATAATGTGATAACAAAAGCAAAGTATGAAAGGAGTAATAGCCATGCTTCCATTGTTTTAGACACAATCAGTCATAAAATAACACTTAATACCCAAGAACAAAAAAAAAAAAAGAAAATCAGAAATGAGCGTGGTTGCTGCAACGTCAAACTCCACCTGTCCTTTTATTCCGACTTAAGATGATTGCTACAACTTTTGTATAAAATATAATATAAATGAACTCGTTGATATATGAAGACTACCATTTTGTTTCAGTTGGAATGAGAGATGCCTACTTATTACTCGGCCTTGATTAAAGATCACGCTAAAGAAATGTTTATTTTCTATATCAGTTTGATTTGATAGGAGGAGATCAACCAACCTGGATTGCAGTTCAAGAAAAACATTGTATAAGGTGATGCTATCAAATATCATAAACTTATATCAATAGTTTGTACAATTCATAGTTTGTATAGTTTTGTCGTATTGCTGGATCACAGAATTCGAACATCGACGATTGGTTCCGAAGGGATTTACGTAATTAATAAAAAACGTTTTCACGTATGCAAAAGCCACATATAAGAATAAATCACACCCTGATAGTTATTTTGTTATCTGGTACAAAATTGTATTATCCAAATTTTACAGTTGATAATCCCAAGATAAATGTATGGGAGAGCAGAATATCTACTTTGGTCGGATCCCTTAGACAAATTGATACATAAACGCCCACGTTGATATTTGTATCTCAACACTCTTCACGAAAAAAGTATAATTTTTTAATATGAATTGCAGCAACATTTGGGGTTCCTCAATCATATACTGCATTTTTAATTCCCTATGGAAGTGTCGTATAGAGGTTTGAAATTAAAAAGAAAAATTGGTACAAAAAAGAAAACAGATACTTTTTTTTGAAAAAACAAGATCTTTATTGCTAGATTACAATTCTTGTGTGAATAGAAAACATTGATTGAACGTTTCCTCTCAAATCGATATCAGTAACAGATTCCAATTCGTCATTTCTCTTTTGATTTCAAAACATCTGAGCGTTGGGTATTCAATGAACAGTTTACCAGTTGGTGTTAGAACGGCTCTTCAGGTATTGAGAGATCTTGGGGTGAGCAGAAATACGCTTGTAGAGGGCCATCAGTTTGGGGTATTGGCTGAACATAGACTGGTTCTCCATGTAAGGGTTCTCCATACAACAGTACATCATCATGTCACAGAACATCATCTGTAAAGAACAATATGATATTATAACATTTAAATTAATATATAAACGTATATCAGGAAAAATTTATGGCGGGTGAATTTTACTTTCAGTAATGTATTTATAGAATGAGCTTAGGAATGATTTTGGTTGTATTTTTCAGTTTTTAGTACTGCCAAAATTTTAAATGTTATGTGCAAAAAATTAAACAACAAAAACATTTGAAATAGTATATTGGGTGAATGATAATCGAATTTGAAAAGATTCTCTCACCTGGTCTCCCATGAAGAACTTGCTTCCACCATCACGCATGGACAGAGTCCTTTCCATGAAGGGCATCACTCTGTTGAAGGTGTTCATGTACCTCCATTGCATGTAGTTCTGAAAAAAAAATAACGAATGCATCCAGATATTTCTTAAATTACCTCACAGATAAAATGAATATTTGATTATTAACTATTTATGCAATACGTTACATTCGGGGTAGAATTAATTAAACAATTGCCTAACAACATTTTTCGACCTAATGATGACCATCATTGTGACACAGTAAATACGGAAAGATCGACAGAAACTCATAAGGAAAATATCCTACTATTGAAATACACTGGAGAATGTTTTATTAAAAAAATCGTTTTAGATCATTTCAATACTAGCAGTGATCAGTGATAAGAATTTCATTGGACAATAATTACTTACATAAATACCCTAGAAATCATTTTACTCTGGAAATGTATCATAATTATTATTCATTACATATCTTCGTCAAAACTTTCATTCATTGTAATCGCTACATGAATAGAGACAATAAATATTAGAAAACCTACATAGTGCTAAATTGGTAATCAGTTTACTATAGAAATGCATTGAAAACGATTATACTAAAAAAATGCATTAGATTATTTTGTTACAGAAATGCAATGGAGTTATTTCAATAGAGAAATGCATTTGGATTATTGTTCTATGTCATATAGTCCATTGAATTTGAATGGCTGAAACCTGTACAGTTAGAGAATATTACATTTTATATGGTTTAGATAAATATGTACTTACGTCAAAGTTAGAGTCCTTCATATCGGCACTGCCGGAAGGCATCATCTCTCCATTGTTACCGAACTGAAAGAAAATTAATTGAAATAAAATATTTTACAAAAAGATATCTCTTTTACATACATTTTTCGTAAATTTTTTAATTGGTTCAAGGCAAAAAAAGTCAATAGCAAAACATTAGTTTTACATGTTTGCAACTACTGCAACATTAACATGTAAATCCGTGCCCTCCAATACACTTTCCCCGGATTAATTAAACAACAAATCTCATCAAAGGAATCTATGAACGTCGTCCACAGGGCACAAAGATCTCATGACTAAACCGCCAAATTTCGCAAACTTTATTATTAATCGTGATAAATTCACTTACATTGTATATCTTTGTTTTATCATAGGACATTTTCAATGCCAAGAACATGAAAACTGACTCACCCTGAAGCACCCGTTCTTCAAGTGTTAGTATCCCGTGTAATCATGCATGATTCTATAGAAACAGTCGATATTTGCAAAGCAATCGACACTCGTATCAGCTAACACCCTTCTTTAAGTATTGACGATCATCTTACTATAGCCTCTTTGCTAATTCATTTCCAAAGACACTGTGTTATAAGATGTATAAATTAAACTATGGTATTAATGATCATTTTACTACAGCCTCGTTACTGATCCACTCCAATGAATAGTGTCTTGAAAGATGTAGATATGATATCTCGAGCAGATTCGAAATAATTGACTCACCCTGAAACGTCCGTTCTTCCAGTGGTAGTACCTCATGTAATCGTGCATGATTTCATAGAAGCAGTCGGCGATGTAGTCACACCTCATCATGTCCATGTTGCTCTTGGGGTAGAAATCTAACGGGAGACAAAGTGAATAGAAATTAAAAATCTTAGAATACTGGCATTAATCATACACTCTGTTTTTTTAAAGAGGCAATAAGCAGAAGAAAATAACGTGCTAATATGGAAAAGTCGAAATTAAGTATATAAGTAAGAACTACAATTCAAAATAGGCTTGCATTAATATAATTATCGTATGATTTATCAGCTTTCGCACACAACAACGATAAGGGGATGGGGACTTTGATAGGAAGCATCATAGATAAGACTAAAGACTACTGTGAATTATCCTAATATTTGGCTATTTACATTTGAATTTCGTTAGAGAATGAATACACTGAAATACGGAATCCGATGTTTCAGTGAAAAACAAATCATCAAATTAGTGCAACTCCAATTTGCTAAATGTTAAAGAGAAATTAGCTTATTGAAAAATTTCTTGAGGAAGATTTCCATATATACATGGATATAAAGCGAGCTTTTAGATAGAAATGTTCACAAATCAGTTGTTCAACTTATCAGTCTAGGTGGCTAATTCTTTCGCCTATATGCACGCAGCGTCAGTAGATATGCTGCTGTTTAGCAATCGATAATTCTCGTTGTTTTGATCCAATTTATTACCATAGTTTTGCATTAAGGGCAATGTAATTAATACACAGTGCTTATAGTGTGATGTACGTTCAAGTTAATTTTTTCCAAGTAGATTTGTCATCACTGAGAACACTTTTATAACTGGAGAACAACGATCAATCTGTTGAAGGTGGAAGATATACATATTTCGGTATTAGTTGATTAAGTGTCATGAACGGTGTATTCATATGGAGTGGGTATCTGTTAATAATCTGAAATAACGGACTCGGCTCATACATGAGTCAGTATATTTTCTTAAATGTTTTGTTTAATCTTGAACTCGTATTATACTAACAATTTGCATGGGATTGCACCCAGTTGAACTTATTTCACTTGAAAATACTTACTGTATTCACGGGCCAAGTACCTGGCAATGGCCATGGTCTCGGGCATCCTCATGCCACCGTCCATTTCCAAGACAGGGACACGCATGCAGGGCATATCTGAAAGAAATCAAAAGTGGGAATTAGCCTCTAATTTGTCTGGTTTATATAGTCTGGAAGGCTTTATAGCTTTGATATATATATATATATATATATATATATATATATATATATATATATATATATATATATATATATATATATGCAAAATAGAATAAACAATTGAAAAAATGGGGCTGAAGCAAGAAATCGAACCTACAAACAAACCAATTTTCTTTAATTGTTTATTCTATTTACGTTGTTCAGGGCGACAGATACATAAACTCTGTTATGACGAGAGATCCTCTCTAATAAATTTCTACATAATATAATGTAACTAGTTCAATTTTCTCCTTTAGGTATAGGTGGCATGGAGTTTCAATATTTTGGCATATCTCTGGCATTTGGTCTGTTTTAATATTTCCAGTCAATTATTTCCCAATATATGTTTTTAAAAAACTGTTTCATACAGTGTTTTTAACGTTTTACACAGTGTTTGATATTATCGTAGCAAGGGTGAATTTCTGATTTGGATCATAAGTTATTTACCATGTAAGTGTTTTAGAGATTTGAAAACGAATCATTCATCATAACATGCCACCTACATATATATATATATATATATAAGAAAAACAAGGATGTATAACCGGTGAATGTCAACATTTTTTGCTCTAACGCACTCATCAGCAACTGGAAATGTGCTTTGTTATTGGATGAATGAAAATAAAAAAAGAAGCCTACTTTCATTTGAATAACGTATTTTCCAATTATCCAATCTATATAATCCAATTCAATTATAGAAGTTCTTTAAAATATGAAAACAAAAAAACCCATTTTCATCTGAATAACGTATTTTCTATTATCCAATCTATATAATCCAATTCAATTATAAAAGTTCTATGAAAGTATGGAAACAAAAAGCTTTTTTCCATTTAAATAACGTATTTTTCATTATCCAATCTAAATAATCCAATTCAATTATGAAAGTTTTATTTAAATTCTGAGCATCAACAACGGTTAAAAGCTATTCTCTCTTTTTTTTCTTCTTGTATTTTTACGAATTGAAAATATATTATTAACCTTCTCTACCCCCCTCTCATTCTATCCTTCTTTATCTCTCTCTCTCTCTCTCTCTCTCTCTCTCTCTCTCTCTATATATATATATATATATATATATATATATATATATATATATATATATACCCATCTAAAACGAAGGGGTTGCTTAAGGGAGTATTTGCACAAAGAAGCCCAAAGCTATTCTATTAGGTATTTCACTCTGAATAAATCAAGTAACTTAAAATTAATATTCTTTCGAGTTCCAACTCAACTAAAGCCGTTTCAATGTATGGTCAGACATTAAGTCTTGGGATTTCTACGATGTAAATGTAATTGCAATGTCAAAATAAGAAGGTAAATCAACCTATGATATCATTCAATTCGAGCATAAACAAACAGATATATAAGGAGCAAAATGTGCATTTCGAGACAGCAAGGATATATTTGTCTCGTACATCTTATTTAAAAGACGTATGTATCAAAAACAATCAACTAAATGAGATATACTGGCTTTTTACATCGTTAGCCAATGACGAGTATATTGTGTAGAATCGTTGCAGAAATCAGTTGAAAATACAGTGCTAAACAGAAAAGACATGTATACAGGGTGATCACTCAATTCTGCGGATAAATGTCTAATGGGACTAATGTATCCCGTCATGATTTTATTCTCGAACAGGGAAAGTTAAATCCCTCCTCCACCGCCATGAGATACTAGCCATAGAACAGAGTGAGGAACGAGTTACAGAAATGTACGTACGGTTGACGTGACTAGTGATACTATGACGGAACATGCAGCTTGTGAAACGATTAAAATAGATTGCTCAAGTGATATGTAGGAATATGAGAGAGCATTAGAGAAATAACATGACTGACATCTCCATCTACCCATGTTGTTGCAAAAGATTTGGGGATCGTAAACATAATTTTTATTCGTCTCTGATATTTTTTATGTTATGCTCTATCAAAATATGACATTTTTGTTGTAATTAAATCGTAATTGCTATTTTCTTTCACGCCAATCTGGCTTCCAAATGTTTTTAAAGATATTCTAGTCCTGGATTACGGAGAAACCTATGGAACGGTTCATGCCTCTCAGTCAAAATCCGTGATTTTTCTGATATAAATAAATTGTAACTTCTTTCTTTTACACCACTGCTACTCACAGGATTACAAAAAATACCCCACTTTCAGATAGCGGGGAAACCTGTACAATGGTTAATGGTCTGTCAAAATTTGACCTTTCGCTTCCCAAAGTATAAGGTGATTCGGCACACGACGAGGTGATGCTCTATCATGGCTGTACAAATTAATTTTTGTAACCTCATTCAAAGGCTTTTCTTTAAAAAAATTTGAACTTACCATTCCTGTATTTGTCCCATTCGTTGAATTCGAACCTCTTGTCATTGTACTTTTGGCCGGCAGCGTTGAACATCATACGCAGGATCTCGGCACGTCCACGGCCATTGAAGTAGTAGAGAGTGTAGTTAGGCATGGTGAGGTTTTGGTGGTCTTTGATGCTTCGAGTTGAAGTGTCTTCTGACTGCAGAGAGGAGAAGACTTCGAAATATATAGTCTGTTCTGAGTCACAAATTAACAACCTTGTTAGTTCTAATGAGTAATTCAGCTCTTCCTTGTTGAAGGCCGTCCATTCAATATTCCCCACCTGACGATCGCACTGCAGGACTAATTGCGTAATCCTGCAAGAGTACAATAGACAAAAGATAATGATTACTAAACTGCTCTGTTGTCTTCACTCTGAAAGAGAGCTGTGTGCTGGACGTCTGCAAATATACTAATGAGTGTTCTTGAGACGTGAAGAAATCTGCGAGCTCTCTTTTGCATTAGTGGTCAGGTATCAGGTTTGAGCCAACAATCACATGAAATAGATTAAGATAATCTAAATACTAGAATTTTCATAAATAAAAGAATAAAAAAGAAGAGAAAGATTGGATGGTCCAATTATTACAAACAGTACCATTTCAATGATGAACAAAAAAACAAAAAAAAAAACCCTCAAATCAATAGACCACGTAGAAGGGATCTTATAAAAGCCCTACACAGCAGAGATGAACCAAAAGAATTATAAGTGAAATAAAATGGAAATTATTGTAGAAAGCGCCCGAGACAATGAAACAAGCATTATGAACGTTGCAAACGAAAAGGTAGGAAAAAAACACTTGGAAAGAAAAAAAAAAGAATGAAAAATAAAACTTCATGGAGAATTCATGACGTAAAAAAGTGATCGCAAATGAATGATCATAAACATGGCTACGCAGAGGACACCTGATGAGAGGAAAATGATCCCTCATCATGGCAGCCGAAAACAAGTGCAAGAATGAGAATTATTATTATTATTATTATTATTAGTAGTAGTAGTAGTAGTAGTAGTAGTAGTTGTAGTAGGAGTAGTAGTATGTTCATACCAGTTGCCTGGTGGGCACCACTGAAGACAGAGTGAATGCAAGTCTCCTCCAGTTTTGAGCCCACCCCACAAAATTACCATCGTCTTGTAGTTTGCACCATTTGCATGGTGGTAATCGATACAGGCTGTGGATCAGTAAGTCTCCTCGTTTTAAAACCACAACAGCATTGGTTGGTACAGCCTCAACCTTCAATCATATATGCCCTTTTCTTCCTCGCTGTAAGACCATTACTGTAAGGTCATAGCTGACTCCAGCACTTCTCTTGGTATTATTGCATACCTTAGTAGCACTGTGGTCTGCATAGTCCTTATCTTTCTTCTTATCTTAAGCTCCTCCAATCCGGTTTCCAATATCTTGTGAACACCTCCAAGTGCATCTGCTATTATAAGTACTACCCTGGCCTTTCTTGTTCCACAATCCTTTAAGTTCCCTCGAAAATTCTTGGTATTTTCCTAGCTTATCACTCTCTTTCATATTCAGTTGATTCTTCCCTTTGTTCCCAACTACCCAGGTTTCTTGCTAGGGTTGGGTGGTTGGTTTGGATGTGGAAGTGTCAGAGTAATAGTCTGTCCTAATGCATGTCTTCTTGGTTGTCATGATGAGCGATTTAGCCTCTCTTTTCAGGTTCCCTTTGTGTAGCCATGTCCATGATATCTAATATGCAACATTATGTATCCGCTCTTTGAATAACTCTTGTACTTTTTTCTCTTCCCATTTTTCCTTTGTTGTCTACGTTACTACTCCCTCGTTTGCTACTCTTTTGTTGCTTGTTGCTCTACATCGAGCATCTTCACTGTTTGCTTGCACATAGTTTTGTATTTTAGGGGCCTTTTGGACACAGTCTTCTCTGCTGATGGGTCCTTTCTCGCTTTCTTTCCTCTCTACATCCAATCTACCTGTGTCGTCCCTTGGGTGTAGAGCGTTGTTTGTCTTCGTATTTTTCTTTGTTTACTGTTCATTGATTGGAGTTTGTCAATATAAGGTATGGCTATGCATATGTTCCTATCGATACTGCTCATACGATAACTCCTGTTATCAAATTCCTGCGATTTAGTTTAGTACTTTTTAAAAATTCAATGAAGGTATTCCTTTTTTCTTTCATTTATCCTGTTTTATCGAGTCACTTTAGCGAACATCTTGGTATTCATATCGGTCCCCTTTTGTAAGTGTACTAATTTTTAAGGTGCCGGTTAGGATTATTTATACAGCTATAAGTCATCCTCTATACATAATTATTATTGCACACTCCTATTTTGAATTGTATTTCAATGTTATTGCTATATTCTTTAACGTTTTTGAACAACGATTCGAGTCCTTCCATGTCTTTAGCATGTCATGTATGTACATGAGGTGGTTGACATTTTTTTTCATTTTTGAAAATTGGTATCCATTGCTTTTCTTCTTTCACGATTATGATAAGTGGAATCGTTTTTAACACACGTACTAAAAGAAGCACCTAATTCCTCCGGAAAATTCCCCATTTTAAACTTACCATTGCCAAATTTTCCTGCTATGGCTGTCAGGACTACTTTTATAGACTTGTTTATGAATTTAATCACCGGTTGCAAATCTTGCATAAATTGAGACATTTTAATATCAAGCCAAGGTGGTATTATGCCGAATGCTTTTTTGTTGTCAAATGTCAGCATCTTTCTTCTGTTCATTAATTCGTTTATAATCAGGTCAATGCAGAGAAAGTCCTTTGCTTCCTTTCCTGTATCCTTCTTGTTCTTCTTGTAAAAGTTCTTTTTTCCACTGCATTGTACTATGTATACTACCACTGCTATCCATCCTGTCAGAATTTCCGACAGTACAAGTAGGTATCTGATTGGTCTATAGTTGCTTGTATGTATCCTCTTTTTTCCAGTGTCCCTTTAGATGGGGTTCGTTCTACCTCTGGTCATTCAGTTTTGGATTTCTCCTTATTTTAGGCAACTAAGGTGTTGGTGGATCAGTCTGTCATTCAGTGCGATGAATTTCTTTGACCGATGTCTGTGTATCTGATAATTTTCTGGTTCCTTTTTTTCTGAATATCTTTCGGATTTGAGTTCTCCTGTGTTGTTGTATTCAATACAATTTGTACTTGATTTTTAAAAAAATATCCAATATTCTGGATATTTTTGTGACCCTCTTTGCATCTCCATATGTTCATGTGCGATGTGTTTTCCAGTCAACCCTTGTCCCTCGGTATTTGCGAGACCTTGGTTTTTATTTTGTTCCTTTTGTTTTGGGTCTCGTCAATTGTCGTAAAGATGTCGGTTATCATTTTTACACCAGTGTAGATGACCTCCGATTATTGTTACTTACGATATAGTGTGGAAGACAGATTCGTTGAAACCTTTTACACATTTTCTAATCTTTACCCTGAAGGGATGTCAGTGGCCCCTGTTCTTGTTGCCCTGATTCTTTTCGGCCTTTTTCTCTTCTATTGGCGTGTCATCTCCATATAGTCTTTGATTGGTGTTACAGTCAAGGTTGTTGTTTATATTTGTTGATACTATGTCGTTTTATAAGATGATTGAATCGGAATGTCGTTGAAGATGCAAGCAAAATTTTCTTTCTCTATACTCTAGCAGATTCCCTGAAGTTCTATCTCTGATAGCCATTTCCTTTTCATAATGTGTTTTACTGAAATACCTCTCCGAAGGTTTGTTTTTAGGTAACACTAACGGTCAAAAACGATCTCGTCAAGGACATCTAAGTTCAGATTCAAGTCAATGTAGGCAGCGGCCACGGAATGGTACGATGTAAAATACACGTAAGCCCCAACAAAGAACACATTAAAATGTTCCACGCAAAACTGCACCCTCTAAACATACCAAGAGAGCACGCTGGATCTTTCAAGCTCGAATTGAAAAACAGATTTAAAATTCTTCCCGAACAAGACAAAACCAACATAAATGAACTAAACAACAAAATGATAGCATCTATATTAAAAGTCACCACAATATTCAAACCAATGAGCACACAATTCACTAGTAAAATCCCAGGTGAAACCATAAATCTAATGGAAAAACGCAGAAACCTCAAGCCACCGACAACAAGAGAGAAAATTGAAAAAACTGAGCCTAATAAATTTCCAGAAAAAATAAAGGGAAGACAGAAGATACACGACGGCAGTCATCGAATTGAGAGAGGTCGGAGCTTCAAAGCTATAAACTAAGGCCTCAACTCAGGAAGAAAGCAAATAATCAGCATACTTGAAGAAAATGAAAACCTAATAATTCAATTGAGACAACGTAAGTAGAATAATCAAAGTTCCTTCCCACTCGGTTTCTTTTCTCTTATCGTCTTGCAGGGATCCTTCGTTCGCTTCTAAGCAATAGCACTTCAATTCCCCTCATCTCGAGTACAATTAGACCTTACATCTTTCTTTACATTAATATCCACGTGTAGTTACTTGAATAATATTGGTCGGTTCATAGCCTCCCTCATTCTTTCTGACTTTTAAATTAGTGAGAGTACCATAAGATTTTTATCCCTCAATATTTAATCGACCTGACTTGATAACATTCCCCCACGTTTTTTTTGCGATTCGAAATTAGAATTTCAAAGAACAAACAATTAACTCCAATAGTAAACATGCTGCTTAAAAATTATTTACAGAATAATAACCTGATACCTGTAAATTCACTATTTCCAATGTTGAAGTCATCATAGACGTACTTCCCATGTCTTTTGCTATTCCTTTCCTAACAGTATTCCAAAAAGATTCAATTCAAAATTGGAATTGGTGATGATAAGTTTCCAAATGTCTGGACAGTACCATTTTGAAATACCACCAAGTTCAGAAAGATATCGTCCTTATTCAATAAATTAATCATACTTCAACGGAGAAAGAGATGAATTTAAGATTCATAATATGATAGTAATAATTGATCGGATGATAATTTATCAGATTGTGATTTAAGAAATAATAATATAATGAAAGAGGATTTTAATTATCGTACCGTTAAGTGAGAGGTAAGGATATGCAATATCTTGCTGATTATTGATGTCTGCTCAGTTATCCCCCTTTGTTTGTCGTACGTAGATGAATATTATTTTATCGACAATATTTGATTATTTCACTAGATTATAATCGGATTGTTGGTAAAACTTAGTTACTGAGAATCGACATCGTGATAAATCATGTTGATTGATGATGTATCTCGAACCTGTATTTAATCATTTTGCATTTTATATAAAATTAATTATTAAACCGATGTTATGTCACATCCAACCTTCGAGGGAAGATCGATAAATCAGATATACATCTATCAGCATTATATTTTTTGCACACACTTTGTCAAAGCAGGTTGAGGATTCATTGAGGTTTGGTATTTCTACGCACAGAGTATAACGAGTCCTATGGTCTCTAAATATTTACCCTGGTCAGTTCCAGGGGCGGCAGCATACCCTGGAGCAGCATATCTCCATTGCATTCGCCCGGAAGCCTTCGCAAAATTAGTTGCAGGAACTTGAGCAAAACTATCTGCATTTGGAACACTATGTTAAATCGACCTTGTAACACATCCTTTGAGGGAACTCTAGTTGAATAAGTTACTAGCCTAGGCAGTAAATATATTGAAATTGGAACGATACAGAAAAGATTAGCATTACCCCTTTACAAGGATGACACTCGTATTTGCGAAGTTTCCCATATTTTAGTGCTGTATTAGCGTTTGCATTCATTACGATAACAACGATTTGTTTTCTAATTGTTTTTCTTTCTATATCCTATTACTCGTGGACATAAGGTGAGGATATGAAACCAAAACTGCTGCTGATTATGATCTTTTCTGATTAATCTCTCTCCGTATGTTTATCTCTTATATATTACTTGTTTCAAATAGTGGGTAGGAGTATTTTTCTTCTTACAATACGGACTGGATTTTTTTTATTTCATTGAAAATTCATTTCTTTGTTAAAAAAATGAAAATATCTATAAAGGGGAATTGCCAACCCCATTTTTTCACGACGGATGCAAACAAAATATTTCAAACTGTATGTTTGTACGTCAGACGTTTTGACCACAGACAAACACCACGAACTTATTCAGTTATACGTCGGTAAGCAAGAGGGAAGGCAATCAAATAATGGACACTTTAAATTCATCAACGTAGTAGGCACAACCGAAAAAGACCCCTATCTCTATTTCCAAGCCTAAATTCTAACCCTTAATCTAACCATTTACTCTTCTTTCAATAGATTAGATTCAATATATCAGTTCCCACAATTCATGAAGATTTCAGACTGGTTTATACCAATGAAAAGAAAATGAGTTAGTTTTAATTAAGGTAAGGTGTTCTTTCGTTTTCTTTGGCTTCTGTTCTTTAAAATCATTTTTTTGGTGCAGACTTATAAAGCCGATCCGGCTAATCAAGTGAGAAGAGAATTGGAAAAAAAAATGACAGCACTCCAGTCCCATTTGAAGAACATCCCTTAATTATACTGCAAAGGGTGCAGACAGGTCAATAAATTTAAGGCTTAGAAGTGGAAGATCCTCAAAAGTCACGAAAAGTATGTTATACTTTTGATTTCTTTTTGTTCAAACAGTATATGATTAAAAAACTCCAAGTGGAAAAGAAGGCTGACATGAAAATCGAACAGTGAAATCTCCCAAGATAAATCGCATGAAGCAGACACCGTTGTTATAGCTCCCCAAAAATGAATTTTTTTGGTAACTTTTACGAAAAATGACGAGAAAGGTCAGTGAAATAACTTCTCTTTACTTTTCATTTGTTCGGATCATTTTTCTAGGTAGACGAGTATTTTATCTTACTTTATCGATTGATTTCGCATTATAACAAGAGAAAAGACTAATTAAATTTCATAAGTTTTTTTTTTCACGGATAGCAAAGATAATGTGAATAAAGCTAACACTTAAGTATTTCAAGGGGAAAATCCTCTTTCCTTTAAAATGGTAATTTCTTTTTTTATTCTTGTACAATTTATTATTCGAAAAAAAAAACGTAGTTTTCTTTTTTTTTTCGTTTATATTTCCAGTCGATAAAATGATATTTTTCAAGTGTTCTTTTATCACTTAAAATTACTTCTTTGGGGAATCTTAATTTTATCGAATTCATCAGATATCTCT
Source organism: Thysanoteuthis rhombus (assembly GCA_963457665.1). Classification (NCBI taxonomy): domain Eukaryota; kingdom Metazoa; phylum Mollusca; class Cephalopoda; order Oegopsida; family Thysanoteuthidae; genus Thysanoteuthis; species Thysanoteuthis major. The sequence goes on along the minus strand of OY735237.1, from coordinate 19,134,446 downwards.
CAATTTGAAACACTTCGTAGTTTTTTTTCCTATTCAATATTAGTTGCGATAATGCTCAGTGTCTACATAATTAGCTTTGGGGAAAATCTCATAAATTTGGTTTCTTGCTCGAGAAAAAGGGAAATTTAAAAGTAATAATTATTTTATTCTCATTTATAGTAACAAAATAAGTTATATTTATTTGTTGCTTTTGTTGTCAGAACCGTACATTGTTCTGTGAAGAGATTCTTTCTCGATGAGACGGTCAATGGTGCGGTTGGCATAAGTTATATATTCTGAAATTTCTAGATTTCTCTGATTTGGTTGAAAATTCTACATTTTCAGCGATAAAATTGAGTTCTTTTGGAATTGACGATTTTTAAGAAGGTATCTCGAAGACATTTAAATTTTGTCAATGTTCGGGTTGCAAGTATTAAAAAGTCTTTGGAAAATACTAGGATGAGTAATGTTGTAGTATAATTTGACGTTCTAAAGAGTATCTTTGACGAAGCGTAATATTTCAATTCAATTTATTTTACATTCATTTGAGGCAAAAATAATTGCGATTTTGTAATTCCAAAATTTGATGTTTATTATTATCTATCTACAGACAGTAATGAATTTCAGTAAAATAAAAAACACGTGCAATAATCACATCTCAGATAAGGATATAACCGTCGAAATTGAAGATAAACTGGGGAAAGTAGACCACTATATTGACCAAAGACAACGAATCTCCACGAGATCCCCAAGAGAAGAAGAAATCAAGCGAAGAATCACTCTAGGATGGCAAGTCTTCGGTAGAGCAAGCTCAACTTTCAAAAACAAGACGATCCCAATAATCTTAAAAAGAACAGTATACAACCTATGCTTCCTCTTGATAGTCACATGGAGCTGAAACATGAAACCTGACCAAAACACAGACCAAGAAACTGAGAAAAATGCAACGCACACGTGAGAGATCACAAGACAGCAGAGTATATCAGAAAGAAAACAGACGCCTGAGACCATGGGATCTATTGAAAAAACTTAAATGGCAATGGGCAGACAATGTTGCAAGAATGACAGCCAACCGACATCATGACTCACAACATGGATCCCCAGAGATCACATGCGAAACTGAGGCTGACAGAATTCATGATGGAGAGATGAACTATACGAATTCAGAAAATGCTCTGCAACGCCCATGATAGAGAAGTGTGGCAGATCCTGGGGAAGGTCTATGTCCAACGATGGACGATAAAAAACGATGATTATCTATTCATGTTCATGTAATATACCATTTCAAAGTCTTAATTTTTCTCTCTTTTTTTAAAAATTCAAATTAAAAGTTTTTTGCAACTCGTATTCTGAGTTACTTGAGTCTGTCAAATCAAAACATAGAAAAAAAGCGAATCCTGGTATTTTTGTTCAAAATTGGATATAAATCAGTGGAAAATGCTTGCAATATGACCGAAGCATTTAGAGTGGGGACCTAGAAGTCAATATCGGTTTCCAAAATTTAAAATGTCGACGATAGCCTCTAAGACCTGAACGACATTCTGGTATTGATGACGTCTTATTCAGGTTCATTATTGAGTTGGACCCATGCAAGATAACTCGATCGGTTGCAGACAGATTTTACGTTGACCATTCAACAGCTGTCAAACATGTGCAACAAATTTGAGGAGCAAAATGTCCCAATGTTGTACAATGATCCTGCTGGAGAAGCAAAAGAGATTGAACGTCACAAAAATGACCTCGAATGAAAGGCAAAATATGCCCGAATGTATGAGAATGACACTGGTTGGAAAACAGATATCAAATTTCAGACATATGACTCTAAATGAAAAGCAAAAGAGTTTGAATGTCTCACAAATGACCCTGAATAAAAAGCAATAGAGTCCAAATGTATGAGAATGACTCTGGTTGAGAAACAAAAGAGTTGGAATGTCGCAAAAATTACCTTGAATGAATCGCAAAAAAATGTGAATGTTTTGAGTATGATCCTGGTTGAGAAGCAGAGTTCGAACATCATGAAAATGATCCTGCAGAAATTGAACGAAGCAAGTTACGAAATTGTACCTCACATGACCTTCCTCCCATCGGCTATAACTTTTTCAAGCTTTTTGACTACTTGGGAAAGTCTACAGCAGACAGTCGCTCAAAACACCTTCAGAGAAATTCATTGGTTCAAGGACCCCAGAATCCCATGCTTCCGGAATAAATTGACTCGTTTCTCATTGGCAAAACTATGGAGACTAAGAAGATACTCATTTCGATAATAAGCTTTTATTCTGTACTGATAAATACAGATGGGAAACCAATATCAATAAAATAAGTTGTATTGCGACGAGGGGTTTTATTTACGATGTAAATAAAATGCTAAACTGGGCCCTTACTTTTCTGTTATACGAAAGTACAGCTTCCAAGTATTGTGGTTACGCATTCAAATTCATTGAAGAATCATTTTTTTCGTTGTTTTCGTTTCGGGTATAGCATTTTTGTCAGGGAGCCGTCTCGCATTACATTTATTGCTTGGCGTTGTACCGCACAGATCGCTGGTCAGTGAACTTTAAGGTTTCTATCGAGTATGTTAAAGGATTGGAGGTAACTGTTCAGGTGTAAAGTTAGCTGGTTAGCTGGAAGTGCCCCTATCAAAAGCTTTCATAACCCGAATGACGTAAGTCGAAGAAACAATTATCATTAATGTATGTAGGACAAATCTTGAGTGTTTGCAAATCGTGATGATGGTAGGTTAGGCCGGAACAGAGGTTAGGGCAGTGGAAAGTACAAGAGATTGGAGTGTGAGAGGAATTGGTTACTCACTACCTCTGTAGTGGTCTGCCGCAAAACAAAAAAAAACAAAACACTGAAGACTATTTTCATTCTATATATCTTTTTCTTTTTGTAAAAGTGAACAAGTTGCGAAAAGCAAACATTTGAAATCGATACATTCTCATATGAAAATACCCATATCAGTATATCTATAGTCCGCAAGATTCATTTATTCGTACAACAGAACCACAAAATTCGAAATGTTTGCTCTCACCCAGGTGCGAAACTCCACCTGTTACATTGATGGGAATCATACAAGCATGTAATAAGTATATTTAAAGCTTTTGAAAACAACATTTTGATTTTTTTGTTCTGAAAAAGCAGAAAGAAAAAGCAAAACCCTCTATAGCATCGGTCAAAGCCGTAAGCCGAGCAAGAAACGGGCAATAGACTTGCACTTGAAATAAAAGCATAAAACAGATATATTTTTATGAAAAAAACAATACTTTTATTCCTTTAATACAATTCTTGTACATATAGAAATCTTTGATTTGATGTTTCCTCTCAAATCGATATCAGTCGCAAAATCGATTTTTGTCATTCTTCTCTTGATTTCAAAACTTGCATAAAATATCTGAGCGTTGGGAATTCAATGAACCGTTTAAAATTCGGTCTTGGGACGGCTCTTCAGGTATTGAGAGATCTTGGGGTGAGCAGAAATACGCTGGTAGAGGGCCATCAGTTTGGGGTACTGGCTGAACATAGACTGGTTCTCCATGTAGGGGTTCTCCATACAACAGTACATCATCATGTCACACCACATCATCTGCAAAGAAGAATTTGATATTAGAATAACATAAATAAATATATAAACGTATATCAGGAAAGTTTTTTGGCGAGTTAGTTTTATTATTCATAGGATATAACTATTTATAAGATGTGCTCAGTAATTATTTTTTGCAAGAATAGAAATAGATATCATTCTTACCGTTATCACCGTCAGACAACTTTTTGGCATCTTATGCGATGCGATATTTTGCACAAAAACCTTGTACGAAATGTGAAGGATGATATACACAATCACCCATTATATGCACTCACTTAATGGTATATCATTTTTGACTGAGTAACCCAGCAGGAGAGTGTATTTTCATATCCACACTTAGCAAGATACTCTGTCATTGGTCGCTGCAAGGTCGTCCCATCAGTTTTTGTATATCAGAAATATCTTGGTCTGAACTGAGTGTATATCTTTAGGGCCGGATGGTACAAACTTGTTTAGAAAAACAAGAGCATTAGGAAAGATACAAATGTAAAAGTCTGAAAATATGTTGTGCTAATTTCCTAAGTGTTGTTAAACTGTATGACATCCATCGTCAAAACACACTATAGATCAGGCATAAATTTCAATCATCCTATCAGAAATAAAACAGCTAATAATTGCATATACCTGTTCTCCCATGAAGAACTTGCTTCCACCATCACGCATAGACAGGGTTCTTTCCATGAAGGGCATCACTCTGTTGAAGGTGTTCATGTATCTCCATTGCATGTAGTTCTGAAAAAAAGGAAAAGAACAAACATATTTAAATATTCCTCAATTGCTTCATCATCATCATCAGTCTTTTAGCGTCCGTGTTGGACATAGACCTTCCCCAGGATTTGCCACACTTCCCTATCATGGGCGTCACGGAGCCAGTACTTCCTGAACTTGTCTAGCTCGTCTCTCCATCTAACATTTTGCCGGCCTCGGTCGCGCATGTGGTCTCGGGGGATCCATGTTGTGAGTCGTGATGTCCAACGGTTGTCAGCCATTCTTGCAACATGGCCAGCCCACCGTCATAAATCAATTAACATGGATTAAATGAATACTCAACTCCTACTCGTCGATGCAACTCTGATATCAGGGGTAGGATTGATAAAAAAAGTATATAACAACTTTTATTTAACTTACTCATTACGTAGAAATTATTCGGAAATCGACCAACGATATAATTTCCCTAGAGATCTTTTTTATGATAAGATGAATAGGAGTTTGATATTAGCTGTATAAGTAATATTTGATTTTATTGTTAGGATTTATGAAACAAATATGCCTAAATCAATTCAATCTGATGATTACGTACGTATCTGTAGCGTTTAGAACCATAATGTATATTCTGCCAATTATAAAAAGAATGGAGATAAACGGGCCCAAAGATTTTCAACTTAACTTTCAAGATGCTGCAATTTTGAATTCATATTCAATCACCTTTTTGTCTGGCTAAGAGTTTCAACTTAAAGATACAATCGTTTCCATCAGGATAAATGCAGTATTTGAAGAAGTAAAAGGCTTTGAAGATTAGAGTGGTCTACTTAACTCGATTTTGCAATTCATGTCTGATTGTAGCTGGTGATTCTCAGCATCTCATACAGTAATACATCAAATATTAGAAGCACTTATATAAATTCATTAGAAAATATCTAATTTCATAAATGCATTCAAAATTATTTCTCTATGGGAACGCATTGCCACTATTTAGTATTTAATCAAAACTATATTCACTAAAATGATTGGTAAAAAAATGCATTGAAAACTATTTTTCAAAAACTGCATTAGATATCTGTGGAGAAATTCACTGTAAGATGACACAGTAAATATTAAAAGCTTATTCAGTGATATGTTATGTCATATACCGAATTTCACCGATCGAAACCTGTGAACACTAAGGAATTTCATCTTAGATATGGAATACAGAATGTTGTACTTACGTCATAGTTAGAGTTATCCATCTCGCCACTGTTGGAAGGCATCATCTCTCCGTTGCTACCGAACTGAAAGAAACAGAAGAAATTGTCTTATAAGAAAGTTCTAGAGTTTCTATGTATATTTTTGGCTGAGTCCATAAATAAATTCAAGGTAAAATAATCAATAACAAATAATTCTGAGGCGTGTTTGCACCTACTTTAAAACTGACAGTGACCCGTGGCTTAGCTCCAGTGGCAATATCCTCTCATGTAAGGTGGAATCATGTTGAATAGAGCGGTTTTGAAATCAAGCAAAATCATGCATTGTCAGTACCAAGATACGTGACCAACTGAGTTATACGCTATAAGTAACTGAAGTCATGTAGAATGCTTCTGGTGACGAACACGTTGATTATCTAACAAGGGGACTGATCTATTTGATACGCTCCATAAAGCCATTCGTTGGTCAGTACATCTCCTGCCTCTTTCTCAGTCCTTTCACTGGTCTGATACCGAGCACCAAACTACGAATGAATGAATCCCTTGATTAAATTAAAATGAATCTAATTTCAAACTGACCTTTCAACGCCGACTTCAATACATAATAATAATTGGATCGTTGGCAATTAAAAGTAAAATTTATTGATTTAACTACGGAACAATGTTTATCCTAAAAATGTGTTCGGATTTTTATTACATATTTGCACCACATTCAAACGTAAGGGTGTCACTAAGCCTGAATATCCTGTTCATCTAGTGATAGTATTTCATATAATCGTATATGAGTTCATAGAAGAAGTCATTATTTACAAAGCACTCAACACTCGTATTAGCTGATGTCTTTTAGTAGAATCACTCATAGAGATAGTATCTCATGTAATCGCATATGATTTCATAGAAGTTATTATTTACGAATCACTTAACACTCGTATTAGCTAACATCTTTTAGTATCATTAATCATTTCACTCTGCCCTCTCCGCTAATCCTTTTTAATAGATAATGTGTTGCAATATGAAGACATGAAATGCTGAACATGTTCACAATGTCTGACTCACCCTGAAGCGTCCGTTCTTCCAGTGGTAGTACCTCATGTAATCGTGCATGATTTCATAGAAGCAGTCAGCAATGTAGTCACACCTCATCATGTCCATGTTGCTTGTGGGGTAGAATTCTGACAAGAGATACAATAAAATAAAGATTAGAATTTTTAGAATACTGGCATCAATCATATACCATATTCTTTGAAAGAGACAATAAGATAACATGCTAATAGGGAAAAGTCAAAAAATGAGTATATAAGTAAAAATTATTATTCAAAATGGGCTTGCATTAATATAATTATCTTAGGGGTAGAATTCTTATAAGAGAAAAATCAAAATCGAAACTTTTAGATTCTCAATTACTAACATAGATTATTTGTTCTTAAATGTAAACATAGGAATATCAACGAGATAAGTATCTGAGTCAAAAGAATTTACGAGTTATCATAGCATTAATTTTATTATCCAATCATATTCATCACTAAATACGAATACAACTCTCTTTTACTAATATTTTGAGTTGGAATTTAATGATTGGAAAATTGGTTTAGAACTTTTTATAATATTATCGAAAAAAATTTTAAAAAATTAAATTATAATGAAACCTCAGTTTGTTTACTTGAAAATACTTACTGAATTCGCGAGCCAAGTACCTGGCAATGGCCATGGTCTCGGGCATCTTCATGCCACCGTCCATCTCCAAGACGGGGACACGCATGCAGGGCATATCTGGAAAAAGAATTGAAAATGGGAATTAAATTAGCTTCTGATTCCTTTAAGCATTTCAAAATAGGGATGTCTGGAAATTATACACGAAACCCCAGTATTAGGTCGTCATTACGTGTGTAAATGTCGTTCTCGTATAAAAAAAACGTTGATATGAATTATTTTTTATTCTTTTAATGAGTGTTTGGAGATTCTGATGATCGAAGAAAACTGATGTTATTTTTTAAGCTCTGAGTAAACAATGGTTTTCATCGAATTTGATAAAAATGTGATTATTTGTTATTCATTAGAAACTGTCAACCCAAACTGTCGATATCAACATAGTTTTAAAGCTGATTCGGTCCGGTTCACCGGCTGGCTATGCATGTACGTATGTATGTCATGCCAACAGGCTAGACCAATCGATCTAGAGTGCTGAAAATCTAAATACTTATTCTTTATTATGTCTTGAAAAATATTTCCCATAATCCCCCTTTTTAGTGTTTCACTCGAAATTTCAATATATGATATAAGTTTATTCTAAATTGGTTCCTTATTTTGTGTCACGCTTGTTCTTCTGAAGGCTTAGAATTTTTCGTGATCAAGGTGAGATAAGTAGCTATTTTCATTGATCACCCGTTTTTAACCATTTTTGGATTGATCACCCCAACGTGACATGCTGCCTAAAGACGTTGGCTACCTGACAGTTCCAATTGAGTAACTAACCAGGCCTGTGCGCCATTTAATAGGAGTTTGAGAACTGAAGACGATAGACATCATTTTCGGTGCCTTAAGGATACAGTGGTCTTAAACAGGTGTAATCAATAAAGCTTCCGTGCTGTAGAGAAGTCGAGGACAATAACGAGTACGTTCCACACTGTCAAAGAGTAAGCTGCTGGACTAAAATCAGTGCATTCCCACGGACAACCATGGGGAAGCCCTCACTTCCAACATTAATCTCATCTCTCTCCCAATTATTGGATTGTAAACGGGGTTCGTCGGCTCTGCTTAGGGATCTGTCTTGGGGATCAACAATTCGCATTCCAAACCGAGGAGCTCCAAACCTTTGTCCAGCGTTGTGAAAGACCGACAAAGAAACAAGATGCAGATGCCCCTAAAAAGTACCATTGACTAGACTCAGGTAAAGTTTCGATGGGCATTTTAAAGCGTAAATTATAGCAAATTTGTCATGTAAGATTAAGGGTATATAAGAACGGGCGGACGAAATAACTCTAAAGCTGTTTCAATCTTTCCTTGTGCAAAAAATGGAAGATTGGAGATATCGTAAACTCTCTTTTTTTGTCAGAGATGTAATGTTTTATGTTCCTCCGGCAAAAGCCAGCCTCTCGATTTTTTCAGCATAGCACAATTGGACATACGCTGACAGAGTTAAAGACAGTGTGATAACAAAGTATCTTTCTATACTTTAGTCTAGGAATATCTTTGAAATGGAAACTTACCATTCCTGTATTTGTCCCATTCGTTGAATTCGAACCTCTTGTCATTGTACTTTTGGCCGGCAGCGTTGAACAGCATACGCAGGATCTCGGCACGTCCACGGCCATTGAAGTAATAGAGAGTGTAGTTAGGCATAGTGATTTTGTTTGCAGGAAAAGTCCAGCTAACGTTGTGGTTCGACTCGAAGTGTTGTCTGAATGCAGAACAGAGAAGACTACTGAATTTATAGTCCGTCCTGAGTCACTGATTAACAACTGTGTTATTTCCAATGTGCAATTAAGAGGTGCCTTGTCCAAGGACGACTATTCAATATTTCCCACTTGATGATTGCACTGCAGACCTAATTGTGTAATACTTACATCAAGAGTACAAAGAACAAAGAATACTGATTAGTGAACATTCTTGCTTGCTCTGCAAAGAAAGTGTAAAAAGCTTGTTTTTTCAAACTGGATGTAGCAAATGAAGATCTACAAATTGGCTTCTCATTAATCAATTTGCAATTTTCTTTGTTTCATTTGGTGTCCTTTCGAGGAAACATGTCTGACATTAGGGAACTTAAACTGTTTACCTGTGTAGTCTCTTGTCAAATGTATGCACCCAAGGCAAGCTAATCACCCAAAGAACGTGTTAACTCCTTTAGAAATAATGTGCATTTACAAAGCAATTAGTTTACACATGCAGTCGAAAAAGACGGCAATATTCAAGTAAATTTGCAATCGCATTGTTCATATGAAATATTTAAAAAAAAAAAAACAACATTGTGCAGCATTTTCCTGTTTATCTTACATACTTGCTGAATATTGAACGAGACTGAGAGTAAAATTAATTAAATTATTTTGGGATTTTATTTCTGAAGTTCAACATAACATTAAATTTTATTATTTCTATTGATATTCGGACCATCCTCATCTTGGTTGTTTTTCATACAACGTTCTGGCCGTTGCACTCTACGGTCTTTGTCAGGTATCATCTGGTAGATATGGGGAAGTAACGAACCGAACCCTTTATTTATCGTTTATTTCTACTGCATCCTCGGGAGAATCAAACACATAAATCAGAGCAAAATGGTCCTCGTCGCCATTAATACGTTTCACCTTCTTTTATAAATATAGAAAAATGTCACGTAGACATATATATAAATGTGTGTGTATGAAACTAACGAATTCATGAATTAAAAATAAAAGCACTGAAGTAGGCAACTAGATAGGTGTGATATGATTGAGAAAAAAACGGACTTTGATAGATGTATAAATAGGTAGATAGATATCAACAAACATGTTTATATTTTAGTATGAATACATTCATTGAATAAAGATTTGGGTAATACCATATCTCTGGAAAAGAAATCAGGTAATGTTTGAGTTTTCTATAAAGTTTTCGTTTCGTCTTGAAATTCGTCAGCTTCGAGGAAATTAATGTTGTAAGTGTTTTAATGAAGAAGGTGGTCATATATACGATGTCCCCAAAAAGAGTAACTAACATATCCTTGTGGCTTTCATTTCTGAGTTTTAAATCGGTCTATTATTAATAATTCCTCAAAAATTTCTTTTTTTTTTTCGAAAGAAAAGCCCTCCATACAAGGTTTACAGTACTTTGATCAACCAATGAAATCACTTCTGTAAACTGAAGCAGTAGAGGTAACGATGTTTCTAAAATAAAAAAATGTATTTGGGATATAAACTTTAAGTTTCAAAGTTTTAACATTTACGATTATGTACGATTATGAATAAGTCCAACAAATTGGTGATATTTCTGACAATGACGATGTTATCCTCAGAACATGTCATTTCCAACTTTTTCATTTTCGACATTATCACAATTAAGATTTGAAAAGAAAACAACAAAACAATCAAGATGAAGGTGGATAGATGCAATACATCATCATCATCATCATCATCATCATCACAACCACCACCACCACCATCATCATCATCATCATCATCATCATCATCATCATAATCATCATCATAATCATCATCATAATCATCATTCGTTTAACGTCCGTCGTTAAACATAGACCTTCCCCAGGATTCGCCACACTGCACTATCATGGGCGTTGCAGAGCCAGTATTTTCTGGATTTGTCTAGCTCGTCTCTCCATCTAATATTCTGCTGGCCTTGGTTGCGCATGTGATCTCGGGAGATCCATGTCATAAGACGTGATGTCCATCGACTTCATATTATTAGAAATGATCAATTGATTACATTTTTAACACAGCCGGTATAGAAACCAAAATTGACTCTTGACAGCTTGAGTATGCTGTGATTAAAGAAATTTAGATGAAGGCAAATGGTAGTCAGAAATTTATTATGATTGTTTACTATACTTAATCTTATAAGAAAAATAACGCATTTCTTCATCATTAATACTAGTATGGAATTATAACTCAACTAGCAGAAAGTGCACTTTTGATTCGCTCAATTGTTTTACATTCTTGTGTATTTATGCTCTTTTGTTTTGCATTAATTTGTCATTAAACGCCATTTCCAAATCGTTTATGAAGTGCATCTTTGAGTGATTTATTTCTAATTAATATACCCGGAAGATTATTTTGAACAGTACTGTAATTAACGACATCATCATCAAGCATTTTACCTATACTATAGACTATTTTTCTTTTTATTTATCCCAGTTCAGGTTGTCATATGAATTTCGCTCGTTACTGCCGAACAAACACACTTATGAAAGTTGTCTGGTAGTATCTTTTGTAGGCTGAAAAAAAAGCAACGAACAGAAAACTATGCGTATATATATATATATATATATATATACATATATATATATATATATATATATATATATATATATATATATATATATATATACGCATAGTTTTCTGTTCGTTGCTTTTATATATATATATATATATATGTGTATATATATATATATATATATATATATATATATATATATATATATATATATATATATATATATATATATATATGAAAGATAGAAAGAGAATGTGAGGCTGAAACTGAAACAAAATTCGATATCCTGAAGTCCATTCGCTCAGACCCGATTGGCCGGCTCAGAATTGTCTGCAAATCAAGGGGAGACAATTTGAGAGTAAGTCTACTGAAAAGATGCGATGACATAATAAGATCACAATTACAGTTCACGACAACTCATACGATATCAATCACTTAGCTTAAAATCTAACCAAACCTTTCAATGTCTCGGTAGGGCAATCATTAGAACGTTAAAATCCGAGAACTCTCACGGAGATGTTCAACATTGCTTTGCTCGAATTTTGTTCATGTGTGTGCAAGGCATATAGATTGAAAATTATGCAGTAGGAATTTCAGAATAAAACCATGTTAAGAACAACGTGTTAAGCTTTGGACATCGATGCCGCGAGTGTGGTTATAGACTATCCATTTTCCCATCTAGTACCACGAGGTATGATTGAAACCTTCGTTTCAGACCCGGAGGCCAGTATCCTCTCCCTGCTCCACGGAACTGGACGGTCAGTAAGGTTGAATTTAAGCAATATATTTATTTAGCTTACATTCCTCATCCACCAGAATGCTCAATTCATATGGAAGAGCATTGTATAAGCTTACAATGAACGAGTTACCTCACAGAGTGCTCAACCCTGAAAAAGGGAGATTTAAATTATAACATATGTCCGCTTTTTCACAGATATGTATTGATATATAAACATTTGAACATCGTTTATCTTTCAGCCATGGGTACAGTACTCGTTTCGCCAAACCTTTGTATTTCTTGCAGAAAGCCCAAATATGGCTGTTGGCTCCAGTAGAAGATATTGGATTCGGACTTGGTATTTATTGAATCACTCATTATTCTAAAATCAGCGTCATGAACTCATGGATCACGTTTGATTCCAATATCTTGGAAAGTTTGGGTTTGAGGAGCACGTGGTCCGGTTTAGGTCAGTAGCGTGTGAACATCTTGCATACTGCATTGATACTCATGTAACTCACGCGCCGGTCAAAAGTTAGAGTCAAAATATGTTATACACAAAGAGGTGTGACATTAACTCCAGCGACATGCATTGGTGATTTTTGTTTCGTAGACAGTGATGATCATAGCTTCAGTTTTGGGCGTTGCAGCAGCCTCGGTGAGTTCGTATAAAACATGGGTCAGCTCCGTAGTTACATTTTCCCTAAAGGCTATTAGCTCAGCTCATTTAAAAGCTTTTATATTATGTGTTGATTTCAATCATGAACTTTTCATATTTGAATTTTTTTTCAAGCTGTGCATATCGAATGTTGATAAGAGAAAACAGGAGAAGCCTAGTTGCAATTGCGTCAAACTCTGTTCCTGATTTTATCCCAAATGAATATGATTACTGCAACCTTTTTTTAAATTATATATGTGATAAATAAATTCCCAAGACGGGTCAATTTAGCTTAGTTGATGTGGAATTCACCGAAAAACACTAGGTCTTTTCAACTCACGATGAGAAAATGTTGATTTCAGATATCGGTTCGGTTTAACGCAACTGTATGCATAAGCAGTGAAGAGTTTACTCCCCTGAATTAGTTGGTGATTATTTTTGTCCTTTCTTTACGGGAAAAAAGATGGACGACTTTGATTTGGACAGGCATTTGATAAAATGTCTGTTAAAAAAAGGTAACTTTCTATGATGATCTTCACTAAACTTTGCCTGGCATAGGTGCAACCAGTGAAGAGGGAGCTCACAACCAATGATCTGAGAATCACGTTTGTTTAGCATTAAGTAGTAGTACCTTCGTATTTTATTCATTTTGTGTGATATTCAAGGGTTAATAATGTTAACACATGGATCATATGCGTTATTGTGGCCAACAGATATTGGGATAGCGTGATGAGCTAGACAAATCCAGTGAGTACTGGCTCCACGGCGTCCATGATAGAGAGGTCTGGCGAATTTTGGGGGGGAGTTATATGTCTGACAGTGGACTCTAAAAGGCTGCTGCAGCTGCTGCTGATGATGATGATGATGAAATGTTCTTAACACTTTATGAGTCTTGGATGAATACTTTATTCAAAATTACGTTAAAATGAATAAAAAGAAAATAGATTATTTACGTGCTGTTTAGTCAGTTGTACATAATTCATTCGTCCTCAGAAAGCTCTGTTCTTACCTTTTCTATTTGTGATTTTACATATTCGAATGATTCCATAAACAAGACCAACAACCCAATGATTACGCACACACACACACACATAAATATATATACATATATATATATATATATATATATATATATATATATATATATATATATATATATATAGGGGGAGAGAGAGAGAGAGAGACGGACAGAAAATGAGAGACAGACACAGTGAGAAGAGGAGAGGGGGATTGATAATTAGAAGAAAAAGTCGTTTTTAGAGGAGTTCCCTAGAATATTTTACTCCTGAAAGGTTTCCCTTGTAGCTGATTTTGGAGGGAATAAGTTTGAAAACCGTTGGTGTAAAATACTCCCTTTGTCACATTCTACGTCAGAACATTCGACATTCAAGGACTCTGACTCTTGCAGATTTCTTCCAATTCCATATTACTTGTAATCATTCGTATAGCATTAACTATTCAGAATATGAACTATTAAACGAATCCATCACTCTAATGATTACATATATAGCAACGCTGCATTCTCCTGAGGTTAGGATGAAACCTGACAATAATCATGATCCATACTGAATTTGGATCCACCATAAATGGGCAAGCATTAAACTTCTCTAATCCCTGCCCACTGACTTTGCAGCTACTTTATCTGTTTGTCTCGTATCTTCCTGCAAAAACGAAATAAGTATTACTGGCGAGCAAATTTAAGCGTTGAGCACTCTTTGAGTGAGGTAACTCGTTCATTGAAAGCTTATACAATGCTCTTCCAATATAGGAATATATCATTCTGGTAAATGGGGAATATATGCGTGAATAAATATATCACTTAAATTAAACCTTTCTGACCGTCTACTTCCGTGGAGCAGAGGTAGGACATCAGCCTGTGGGTCTGAAACGAATTGTTTCGATCCTACCTCGTGGTGTTGGATGGGAAAATGGATAGTCTATAACCACACTGTAGGGCCGTAATACAACGAAGCAGCTGTCTGTGGATGACACAATGAATATACATACATATATATATATATATATATATGTGTGTGTGTGTGTGTGTTTGAGCGTGCGTGTCGTCTAAAAAGACTTACGTCTTGAAGCAATGAATTTGCAAAAAACTTTTTTCAAAAAATTATGTCATTCCAGTCAACTTTTTCGCAATACCTGTAACCTATTTGATCTTTTCCGATGGGTTTTTATATTTACACGGAATTAGATATTATGGTACCATGTGTGAATTTTACTTGCTGGAATCATCCGTTGTTCAATATGTAAATGTTCGGGGTATTTAAAAACTCAACAGTCATATTAACATGGCTCCCGAGCAGTACCGATTAAACAACACCTACCATTAATCGATAATTTTAGAAAATAGCTATCTTCCATTATTTTCAGGACTGTGTCATAGTTTACAAATTTATATATGGTATAATCATACTGTATCGTATATGGATGTTACTTCATATTACATATTATTTACTTTTTCTGAAACAAAGGGCTTACTTATATATAGATATAGATAAGAAACGCACAGCGTATCTATATCAGGAATATCTGTACTGTCAAAGGAAATAAAGTCTTAAGGGTGAAGACGAGCCAAATCCGCTTTGTTCACTTTCGACTGGGGAAATTTTCCTCAAATATTCTCTTTGTTCTAGACAACTGACATCGATCAATGACCAAACTCTAGTAACCTTAATTGAAGGAATCCCTAAACTTACAGCGCAAGAAATGGTACAGAAATTTAATACAACCTGTACCACAAGTATAACCACCTCAATGAGCTTGGTAAAGTTCCAAAATTTTGATAATGGATTCCATATAATCTGACCGATTCCCAACTCAATCAGAGAGTTGTCATTAATCACTGAGGACAATCCTGTGAAGGATCATTACCAGATTGAAAAGTGTGTCCTTAATAATCATATCTAGTAAATGAGACAATTGTAACGAGCAAAGGAAACCCCTGTACCTATACCAGGGCAGCAACTCTACCCTTAGAATTGATATCATAAAATGAGGGAACTGGGGAAGACATATATCCAACGGCAGACGATAAAATATGATGCAAGAAAAATACCACTTTGATTAAATATAACAATTATCATTGAATGTAAATGAGTTGTTTGTCTTTCAAACCTAATATTATAATGTTTTACTCTCCAAGTGACGTATTACGATTTTAGGTTATTCTATATTTGATAAATAAAATCCCATATTCGTTTATATGTTAAATAATCTTTAGGTCCCTTATTATTTTTAGTTCATATATACATAAGTAGAAAAAAAGGCCACATAAAACGCTTCTATCTAAAAAATCTCATATCTCCCGATGGTACTGATAAATTGATATATATATATATATATATATATATATATATATATATATATATATATATATATATATGTGTGTGTGTGTGTGTGTATGTGTGTGTGTGTGTGTGTACTAAATGCATATCTATATATAAATATATATGTATATACTAATTGATATAGTCATTATGTCAGAAATCACTGTCTCATATTCTTCTCTGTACCACATTTGATCTCCAGATATCCATGCTGTGAATCATAATATCCATCTGTTGTCTGCCATTCTTGAATCAATGCAACCCCATTGTCATATGAGGTTTCTAATGGTTTCTATGATGTCTTTAACAGCTATTTTCCCTTAATATATAGTGCCATCTAATGGTATTCAAATCCAGCCATTTTTCGGAGGATTAATTTGTTTTTATAAAGACCCTAGACTTTAAAAATTCCGAAAAGGCTGTCTAAATATTTATTCTCATATACTTGGCACCAAAGTATGCAGTATACAGTCATTTAAAAGATTTTCTATTTTGCTGTCTTCTGTCATTATTTATCAACATAGCTAGATTTATTACGAAAAATATGAGAAACTAACTTTATAGCAAATAATTACTAAACGGTACAAGACAAACCGGGGTTTAACTGTATATTAAATGCATACACACTCGCATATATACATAAACAGATCAGAGAAATACAAAAACAACGATTAAAATCATAGAAAAATAAGGTGATTAATAACTTAATGATCAAAGCAGATATTTATTCATGTAAACATTCAGATTTTCATTTGTTGTTTGATATCGCAGAAAACACAAACTTTCAATATTCTTCAATCCCAGCCCAGGATCCATTTGTATTTGTAAAGGGACTATTCTTTGAAAACTTCCAAACAGTTTGTTTACCACATGGTCTTGTTGCGGCTCTTGAGATACTGAGAGATCTTGGGGTGAGAGGACACACGTTTGTAGAGGGCCATCAGTTTGGGATACTTGCTGAACATGGACTGGTTCTCCATGTAGGGGTTCTCCATACAACAGTACATCATCATGTCACACCACATCATCTAAAAATCATGATTTGAAGGGAAATATGTAAGCATATATTCATTTTTATTGGGAACAATGAAATGATATTGCATGAAATTCAAAACACACACACGCACACGCATACAGTATATGTATCTATCTATCTCTCCCGATCTATCCCTCCCGATCTATCTATCTATCCATATATATATATATATATATATATATATATAAAGCTGTACGGTTTACATAGTAAATATTAAAAAAGACACAGTGAATGAAATAGATGCTTG
Source organism: Thysanoteuthis rhombus (assembly GCA_963457665.1). Lineage (NCBI taxonomy): Eukaryota > Metazoa > Mollusca > Cephalopoda > Oegopsida > Thysanoteuthidae > Thysanoteuthis > Thysanoteuthis major. The sequence continues at coordinate 19,117,070 of OY735237.1, read as the reverse complement.
GTAGTCATGATATTTTGACGATATTTCGTAGTTATTTACATAAAATCTGATCTGCTCATAATGTACTATTTGCTGGTTATTCAAAGGTTTACATTACACATAAGAGCGTTTTACATGCTTCATTACTTCGTCAGTATTAATTGGAGAATAGTTTGTCTAAATCCCTTTTTGCCTACTTCTCCGCAAATCATCGTGGCATGCCAATGTCAAGACATTTTATAACGATATCTTGCCAAAGAAGTTAGTGTATCGAGAAATGGATTAATCCCTTTTTCATGAGTGCCCATTTTTAGATACCCTCTGCCAAAAAAAATAAGCTTCCTAAAACGTAATTCGACATTTTTTCACTGTCCATTTTCTATAATTTAAAACATTAAAACATACCTTCTTATATACAGGACTACTTGAATAGGTACATTTACTTTGTATGAAGGCCTTTTATTAAGAAATCTAATCATCATCATCAACAGTCTTTTAGCGTCTGTCCTTGGACATAGACCTTCACAGGGATTGGCCATAATTCTCTATTATGGGCGTTGCGGAGCCAGTATTTCCTGAACGTGTCGACATAATTTTTATCAATGCTCTCACGCTAACTGGGCTCTACGTAACATATGTGAAATAGACTTTGAGGTGACAAGCACCAAGAGATGAGACACTTGTGCTTTGTTACCTATGATTGACGACATAAGAGATGGATTCATGCTTTTCTCAGACATTAGTACAAAGTTAATACTGTCTCAGCCGGAGCTTAGATCCAGCTCGCCGTGTTTATTCCCCCGTGCCGCTAACTACTCCGCCACTCTACACCTCATCAAATATTCTATTACGTTTACTAAAACCTATTGGACTTGCTTTTTGGCATAATTCTAATGTTTTTTCTCAGACATCGGATTTATAAGATCTGTTAGATTATTTCTAAAATATATAATGAGTTTTTATTGAAAACACAATGCAAAAGAATTGCCTTTGTTGAAAATATTTTAGTTTGGCCTCAGGCTCAGACATGCGCAGTGAGATTCATATCAGATAATTTGCAGCCAAGAGAGTTGCCAAATATGTCTTGCATTTTAAAAACCTCTTCTATTTTCACAGGAATGTGTTCATGATTGGAATTTAATCAAATGAAAAACTTACTTGGTCTCCCATGAAGAACTTGTTTCCACCATCACGCATAGACAGAGTCCTCTCCATGAAGGGCATGATTCTGTTGAAGGTGTTCATGTATCTCCATTGCATATAGTTCTGAAAATGAAAAAAAAGTATCGTACGTAACTTTATGACTATTCTTCAAGCCTAAGACAAAGTTATGACACACGCAGTGAGGATCGACCTCACTACAGTTTCGAACTATATTGCTTTCTTTTTACGAACTTTTTCCTCTTATAAGTATATGGAATTTTTTCCTTTTGAAAATTTCCGCTCATTGGCTGAAAATTCTCAATTGGTATAACAAGATATACAGGAGGATGTTGACAGTATGTCCTGGAGTCTTGGGAATCTATCTCAGTCTCTGATTAGCCGTTTGGTAACAGTATACCCTAGAGTCAATTACAGTGATTGGTGGGATTGACTGAACAAAAGAGGGAGGCCATTATTTGACAGACGATGCCAGAGAGAGCAGACATGACCAGAAGAGAGAAAAGATACAGATACAATCGGATCCGCAGGACAAAGCTTGAAATCCACGCATTCTCTGACTACTCGCTCCTGCATTGTTCCGTTCATAAAAATATAAACATCCTCTCCCTCTCACACCCGATACAAAGTATAAAACGCTAGATACATATTTCAATTCATCTTGTATATCATGCTGTTTCTTACAAAGGTAAAAGACGGATCACAGCCTCGGTTTCACAACGTGTATTTTTCTTTTACGGTCTTTTTCTCAGCTGTAGCATAACTTTATCCAATATTGTCAAGATAAGATTATGCCTCCATGATTCCTTTAATTCAATACCACGGACGATGCTATAGTAAGCGATACAACTCAAGGCGTGGACACCTCCTCCGTCTTTAACTGCAGCTATAATGCAATGCTGCTCTTCAAATTGTTAAAGAACATTTGGATAAAAATAGAAATTACTTACATCATAGTTGGAATCACCGCTGCTTCCCATGTCGGCTCCCATCATTCCGTTGTTACCAAACTTGGAATTTAAAAAAGACGGAATTTGGTTATTTTCGATATTTGAAAGCAAATAGGCGTGTGAAATAACAATATTTCTTCTACTGGTAAGAGAAAAAAGAACATGATGATATTACAATATCATTCATGCAATATATCATAACGATATATAAATCATTGATTCCCGTGTCTGAGCACATCCGGTCGTTGTTATTAACTGGATAGGAAAAAGATATATTGATGCTATCATCCAAGTCTACATCACAAAGGGACTGTTATTCACAGTAAGACTATCAAATGAAGTATCTGTCTGTTCATGGCTATCTATCAATCTAGCTAGATGATTATATCCATTTTATACAGGCTGGAGTACTTGATTTAATCGTACATGATTCTATGGGAGCTATCATTATTTACAAAGCACTCGACATTAGCTCTTAGTGATATTTATTATTCGACAATGTCCTCTTTGCTGATAGGTTGTTATTTATTATCGTGTTGAGAGATATAGATATGAAATATTGAGTTGATTCAAAATAACTGACTTACCATGAAGCGACTGTTTTTGGTGTGAAAATACCTCATGAAATCGTTCATGTTTTCGTAGAAGCAATTGTTATTTACAAAGCATTTGACACTAATTTTTGCTGATATGTTTTAGTATCAATGATCATTTAGCTATAGATTCTTAACGGGTCCATTTCTATAGATAAGGTCTTGAAATATATAGATATGAGTTTTGTAAATTAGAAGTAGTTGACTCACCCTGAAGCGTCCGTTTTTCCAGTGATAGTACCTCATGTAATCGTGCATGATTTCATAGAAGCAGTCGGCAATGTAGTCACACCTCATCATGTCCATGTTGCTCTTGGGGTAGAAACCTATGGACAATATAGTATATTACGTATTAATTCCAACTTATAGAAAAATGTGAATATTTCACGCACTCTATCCCTCTCTCTCTCTATCTCTCTCTCTCTCTCTCTCTATATATATATATATATATATATAAGTCTGTCAGTATATCCATCTCAGTACATCCAGACCTATCAATTCATCTATAGTAATATACTCAGCAACGTGATTTGACCAAAATAGGTCGCGTTCTTATCATCAATCATCACTTTCATAACGGACGTGTCCAACGAAAGCAAAACACGTTTTTTGGTCCCATGGCTTTGGTACACGTCATGATTACATGACTTTGTGTCATAGAATAAGTAAAAACCAACGAGCAAGCATTCAAAAGCAACATTAATTTGTTAGTTTTAATTTCTGTACATCTCCCTAGAGGGCTCAGGTGGAATATCATTGGCTTCGAAGACTTAGATCTTTTATAACATTAGCCCTGTGTCAAACTAATATACCACTTTATGTATGGATTGCAATTACAAAATTCGGTATGAAAATACTTGCTGAGTAAACATTAAGATAATTTTAACATTTGGCCTCCATGAATGCACCGACCAGATTATAATCAATGTTTTCAATGTTCTGAGCCAATATTACCCGAAAATATTACATAAAAAGGATTTATGATCAAAAATAAAACTTCTCATTGTTTTTCATAGAAATCACTTTTTTGAATATGTTTGATCCCAGCCAGAATTTTCAAAATAGATGATTGTTTTCTCAATAAACTTACCGTATTCGCGAGCCAAATACCTGGCAATGGCCATGGTTTCGGGCATCCTCATGCCACCGTCCATCTCCAAGACAGGGACGGTCATGCAAGGCATATCTGAAATGAAAAACAACCGTATAACATAAGTGTTTAATGTAATTTTTCATGATTCAACCATCCGATTAAAGAATGATTGACATAAAGATTTGCTTTAAACATATTTGACGATCAATGCAGTGCTTTGAAAATCAGGAAAATGGATTCCTGATGTTGAAGATATTAAAGCGTTTCTGATGTAAGAAGGCGAGTATATGTTTAATGTAAAAGCATTGATGATGATTTAACTTGGGAAATTCATTGAAAACTAGGGAAAGGAGCAATTTTCTGTGGCAAGGACATAATGCAATCATAACAGTTATTTTAACATGGCACCTCAGATATGATGATCAAACAAAACCCTTTCTTATCGTGTAGTTTTTGTCATAGTTTGTAATTTATATAAGGTTTTATCCGTGTTGTACATTGATATCATTTTATACTACAGTTTTTTCAACAGGGCTTGCACACACACACACACACACACACACACACACACATATATATATATATATATATATATATATATATATATATATATATATGTGTGTAATACTCTTCAAACTTGAGAATAGAGCACTCTGGTGGATGAAGAATTATGTGTGATTAAATATATCATTTATATTCAACCTTACTACCCGTCTAGTTCTGCGTGGGCATAGGTAAGATGCCAGCCTCCGGAAGTGAAGTTTCAATCCTACCTTGTGGTAGTGGATGGTGTATTTATTCGCTGTCCCACCACAGCAAAATGTGACACAAGATCGAGCTTAACGTGAGGGAAATAGAAACCATCAATCCAAAAATGGTTTTAGCTGACGCGGCTTTGGTTTGCAGAGCAACCAAAGCAACCTCCGCCATGAAAGTGCTGGGACAAGCCCTGACCTACTCCGTCAAGTGTAATGAAGCAGTGCTGCCCCAGGGCAATGGATCCCCTGCTGCTGGGTCGAGTAATAGGACGAGTCTAAAGGTTCCCCGATGCGCGTAGCAGTGCGCAGTCTCAGTAAAACCTCATTGGCTAACGCACAGCACTAGTGCACTCAGTCTTGACACCACCTACATCCCATTCTCAGGCCCATACTGCACTTTGATCAATACTTAATTGTTTTGTATATATTATATATATATATATATATATATATATATATATATATATATATATATATATATACACATATGTGTGTGTGTGTGTGTGTGTGTGTGAAAACGTGAGTCACATTTTAGTTTTTCATTCCCCTTCCCGCTCCATGCAGTTGACTCTCCTGTTTTTTATAATTTTTAGACGTTTAGTTGGTTCCCGCAGATGTTTGCATTTTAGAAATTTTGAAACCACCACTCTTACCCAATCATCTCCAAACCTTTCACTAGCCTTTCGATTCGAGTAAAACTTTGTCAAGAACTTTTTGATATAATTCCAGTGGACAACCGTTTGGCACAGTGACCATTCTTCCTCTCCACAGAGAGTATTGGATTGACTATTTTTCCATTCCGTTTCTGTTCTTAGATTCCGTAGCCACTCCATTTGAAGGCACACGTCTCTTCGGGAACAGCATCGTCACGAAGCAAGATTCCCCAGGGACACTTAGTCTTGAATTATTGAAACAAACAGCATGAAACCAGAATGGAATTCAATTGACTGTCCGTATAATCTGTAAACTCACTGCAGTCTTTTTTCAAATCATTCTTTATCTCAGATATCTAACATGCTTAACTTTGTGGGACTCAAGCAGGTTGTATTGACGTGGGGAAATCGTTTTAACATGGGGGACACTTCCTGGCCTTGCAAATTAGGATGCACAGTTCTGGATTTTTCTTAGGTTTAGACAGATGGCACTGGTGAGAAATATTCAACTGTCGCATCTAAGTTAGCACGTCTTACTACGTTCATCTAAATTTGATACAAAGGCGTAAAGGAATACATAGTGAAGAGGAAGCTGTGTATTCCAACTATTCAAATGGCTTTCCAACGTAGATAAAATCTGTCACAGCTTGGGCTCTAGCAGCTTTACATTTTGAAAATCCTATTTGTAATCCACAAAACGCTTCTGTAGATTTTCCACTGGTCACGCAAATTTACAACGATAGTTCTGTTGTTATCTTAATGAAAGAAATGCATCGATTTTACTGTATTGTTAGAGTTATCATATGGCCAGGTAGCCAGGTATATTTAGGAAAAAGACATGTTTGCTCCGACAAAATGAATTATAAATTGAGTTATATTATATAGAAACATATCTGAAATGATCTCCCATCGTTACACGCTTAATACATCACTCAATCTATACAACATAAATAAAATAAACAATTAGAGGAAATGGGGCTGCTGCGGGAAAGGAACCTTTCAAAGATTGGGTAGCAGATTCAACGTATCAATGCTCTTACCATCGAGCTAAATAGTTACCGATTGTGCAAAGGTCAAATAACTGCTATGAACCGTTTGCCTTTTATCTAACCGATAGTAATGGTGAGAGCATCATTAAGTTGAAGCAGCTACCTTATTAGGGGCAAGTTCGATTCTTGCAGCAACCCCATTTTCTGTAACTGTTCATCTATTATGTTGTCTATCTTGAGAGATATATTAACCGTGTAACCTCGGGGGATCATTTCAAAATAAGTTTCTACAGAATATACAGCAATGTATAATTCATTATCTCGGACCAAATATGTCCATATCTTTAATACATACCATTGCGTTGAAAGGGACGTAGAAGACTGAAGATAAACAAGATGAGAATACATATGAAAGCAAATATTTGGCTTTAGCATTACTGGAGGCAGTTTAGCTCAATAGTAAGAGTATCATAGTGAAGCAGCTACCCTATTGGTGGCAGGTTCGATTTCTGCATAATCCCCATTTCCTAAAATTGTTTATTTTATCTACTTGGTCTAAATTGAGTGATATTTTAACTATGTAATTATGAGACATCATTTCAGTTAGGTTTGTACGTAATATAACGTTATATATATATATATATATATATATATATATATATATATATATATATATATATATATATATATATATATATATGTATAATATGCATCCTCCCAATAGTCAGTTATGGAGCTGAAACATGGAACCAAACCAAGAGACAGATCTGCAAATTGAGAACCATGCAACGAGTCATGAGAGAATAATGCTAGGCCTAACATGGAGAGACCACAAGACAGCACAGTACATCCGAGAAAAGACAAGAGTTAGGGACATCATAGAATCCATTAAGAATCTAGAATGGCGGTGGGCTGGCTATGTTGCAAGAATGGCAGAAAATCGATGGATATCACTACTCACAACATGGATCCCCTGAGACCACATGCGCAACCGAGGCCGGCAAAATATTGGATGGAGAGATGTGCTAGACAGGTTCAGGAAGTACTGGCTCCGCGACGCCCATGATTGAGAAGTGTGGCAAATCCTGAGGAAGGTCTATGTCCAACAACGGACGCTAAAAGACTGATGATGATGACGATATATATATATATATATATATATATATATATATATATATATATATATATATATATATTATGTGTGTTTAACAATTTTCAATTAACTCACCGGTAATACATTTGGATCAAAGGGAGAAGCATCTGGGAGCGAAATTTCAAAACTAAACTAAAATGCCACTACATAGTCTATCATTTCTTCTATTGGCATCGCACTAACTTAATACATAACTGAGAATCAATCAAATACTTACCTTTCCTGTATTTGTCCCATTCATTGAACTCAAATCTTTTATCATTGTACTTTTGGCCGGCGGCGTTGAACAGCATACGCAGGATCTCGGCACGTCCACGGCCATTGAAGTAGTAGAGAGTGTAGTTAGGCATGTTGTTATTCTTAGAGAATCGTGGAGTGGAAATATTGTGCTTCCTGACTTTAGGAAGCAACTGTTTGGTTTCCAGTTGAACGTTCCTATTTTATACACACTGTGTATGACTCAGAGATTAAACTGCCAATCTGTTTCAAGGAGATTAGCTGAACTATAGCACAAAGGTCATCTATTAAATAATCTTCCCGTTGTAAAAGTTTGGGCTCGGTAATGCAAAAGTGCACTTCGTGTTGGAATGTCGACAAAAGGTGTGAAGTACTTTTTGTTGGCACTGTAACCGATGACAATTCTTTGAATCATCTTAGTTGTCAGCCTACCAACTAATTAGCTTCGCTTCCTTTGATAACACATTATACGGACTAACAAACCAAAACAAATCTTAAGTTCTAATGTTCTGGAGTGAATCATTACGCCAAATTTGTCTGGTTGCTGTAGGTGAATAAAACATGAATTATATGAATTATATATATATATATATATATATATATATATATATATATATATATATATATATATATATATGTGTGTGTGTGTGTGTGTGTATGTATATATATATATATATATATATATATATGTATATATATATATGTCTGTATGTGCATTCTTGATTTATATATATATATATATGTATAGGTGTGTGTGTGTGTTTTGTTTTTGTTTGGTCCATAGGGGTAGTATTTACACTGTAAATGCTACTCTAAACTGAAGCGTTACTTTTCATCCGTTATACAGAAATACACTTTCAAACTATTCAGTTGTCTCAATTATTTCATTCCGGTTACCCTCTCATTTGTAAGAAAAATATAGGAAAACTGTTCGTTTTGTGATTTCAAAAATTTTGACCACTGCTAAAATCAACTACGGACATACAAAACGGTAAAAACTATTTAGTTATAACGGGTGATATTGGAAGCGATGAAAATATTATTTCTATAGTAAATTTTACACGCATTCGCTTCCTTGATACACATTTTTCAATACCAATGAATGTCTGTGTGGGAGTTTACATTTTACACTTGTTATACACGTGAGCCTGTCTTATTGGTGTGCAAAACCAGCACCAAGAATACAAGTTTATCACATATATATCATATAATTAAATTCATTATAAATATATGTATATTGGATAGAATATTTGAGTTTTACTTCATATACATATGTGTGTGTATGTGTGTGTGTGTGTGTGTGTGTGTGTAGATACACGAAGTATACTAATGTAATATTTTGATGAAAAAAATCTTCATTATTACGGTATAAGTAAGTAACTGGGAAAATATAACAATCAAACACACGTATACACACACACACACACACACACACACACACACACACACACACACATATATATATATATATATATAATGATTGGTACATTCTGTACATATGAATGTACGTGAGCGTGCAAGTGTGTGTGTGTGCCTGGATGGTGGAAAAGGCGACTCAATCTTGAAAGGATTTGTTCAATTCCCAGAGAAGTTACTATGAATGATCAAACGTGTCAAATAGAGTGATTTCACAGGGAATGTTTCCCCACAGAGACTTTATCTGAGAATAACGAGTGTTACACGACATAAGATATTCCACGTGGACAGATTATCAAAATCAATCATTGGAAACAAATTATGCTGGTTTGGTTATATTAGACAGTTTCCTGTGTGCCCCTAAAAGTGTTAATCGAAAAATTCCTCAGGATCAAATTCACTGTGCAGTTTGAACGTAGAAAACCTTATCCATCCTGACAAATTCCGACAAGCAATGAAAAATGAATACTTTACAACAAGTCGCAAGATATCTTAAGTCAAACGAAATGAACCATCTCTAACTGTACCAAATGTTGGTTTTCATCCAAAGATTTTCATTATTTACACACTAGAATTGGAAAGAAGTCCTTCTTCATGCTCTTCTCCTAGAGACCCGAACGATTACAGCTAATCATTCGACTGGAACAGTTGACTTAATAATGGTGATGGACTCGGAAAAGAGGATGTAGCTATGGTCATATGATCCTGCTCACAAATTGAGAGCATTGCGAAATTTCTGATAACAAGAAAATTTCTTTTTCAAGATCTTGAGTCTTTAAAATTTGCTCCAGGCCAGACAAGTGTAGATCCAACATTGTCTTACCTGGCCACGAACATTACCTGTCAGTCATCACCAGAAAAAAATTAGATCGAGTCTGAAGTGACATGCTGAAACAGTGTTTGATCCCGAGTTATACACGTCAGAAATCCTAATGAGAGAAGCCATTCACTAATTCAGTTGAATGATTCCGCCGCATCTACATCGTGTTAGTTTAGAAGAGCAGCCTTTGTTCCTCCATCTAGATGACGTTAGCCCTTCCGTTTTTCTGGTTTTTCCGTGTGTTGTTGTACGCAATGGTTGCAGTCCAAAACAAGTAAAAATTTTATCAACACCGAACAAGAGTCATTCTGATGTGTTTGATTGCATAAATTTAACGCATGATACAACAGCTGTAATAGAAAGATCTCTTAGTTAATACGAGAGACTTAATATTTTAACCGAAAAATGCAAGACCACATATTTGTTTGGTGAACAGACAGCAACTGTTACAACTATTATATAAGGGATATTTTTAATCATCACTCCGTATCCACCAGATGGAGTAACTTTGGAATAACATTCATTCAACTTTTTACCGAATTCGCTGGGTGAAAAAAATTGATGACTGAAAGAATGACTATAACAGTATTAAGGCAAGAATATGAAAAAAAAAAATCACGTGGTATGAAATCATAAGGTTGTCTGAAAGAAAGCGGAAGATAATAGAAAAAAAATGTGTAACATGTTTTCAATAAAGTAAATGTTGAACGTTGAATAACTATTTGTTATTTTTACTTCATAAACCAAATCTTTTTGACGCACATAGTTCGTTGTTGAATAAAGGTAATGCCAAAGATGTAAAGAAGTTTTACATTTTTTTTATGAACAAGCGACAGTTTTTGGTCCACATAATTTATTATTCGATTAAACTAAGGTCAAAAATGAAAATATTTCTCAAGATTATTTAATTTGATAAATCCAATGAACTTATTATTTTATCCGATAGTAACATAATTCATTTTTTGAAAACCGACAAAGTATGATATGGCGTGAAAAACTAGATAAGTTGCGAAAGAACTGGCTCCGTGACGACAACAATAAAGATGACCGGCAAATTTTGGAAAGGTGTATGTCCAACGACGAACGCTAAAATGCTGAAAATGAAAATGAATTGAACACATCAGTTCATGAAAGACCTGGACCCAAGTTAACCTTTGCTCATTGGACCCGACTTTCTTAATCGGTTACTTTCTCTCTCTCTCTTCCTTCTTTCTCTCTCTCTCTCTCTCTCTCTTCCTTCTCTCTACCTCCCACGGTCAATGTAGTTTCCATTCTGTGATCAAGACTATGATATATCGTCTTTTGTCACCAATCTTTCTCGGTGTGGGATTCCGTTAGAGCTTTCTAGCGGCTTAATAAAAACACTGCAGTTATTTCACTTATTTTATGTTTGCCTCTTCAAGCTTTCTCTGCTTGAACTGAACTATCCATCCTCTGAATAACCGAGCTTTGTCGATTATACCATTAATTGGGCTCCACTTGATAGATAAACCAAACGCTTTATGCTATGTGTTTCCCCAACTGATCGTAGGAATAACCTTACGATCAAGTTTTTTGTTACTATCTCTATGAAAATGGTTCAAAGTCGTCTATTTTGAACAAGTCTTTTCTATCACGATCAATCTTTTGATTTTAATGTTTCTATTCAAGCTTTGAATGTAATGCTTATACGTGCCTACTATGTCGACTCATCAAACGAACTTCTTTATTTTCTGTCTGATCGTTTGCATTTGTCATTACTTTGATTATGAACTCTACTCTTCACGACCTTATTTTAACCCAAAGTGCAGGTTTTCCTCCTCACTCATTACACTCGTAACATCACAGCATCTCATGATAAGCTCAATACATGTAGGGCAGATTCTTTTGTCCTCAGCAACTATAATGATCTTCCAGCTTGACAAAACTGAGTACAATTATTACTCCGCCACTCGCAATATAGTAACTTACAATCCTATACAAGTAATGATTCCTGACTACTGACAATCTTTTTGTATCATTTTGAATGCATTTAAATTCAAAAATGTGAAATGCTCCGATATATTAGAATGATTAATCATGCAATTTGATGGAAAAAAAATTCAATAATTTTCACCGATAAAGTATCTTACAAAGTAATCCCACTGCAAAATTATTGGCAATGTATTAGCGTTATACATATAATAGTTATTTTGCATTAGTAATGTTTGTATTAATTACTGACCGCTGACAATGTCTTTTTTCCAGATGCACTCCTATAAAAGAATCATTAACAATGCCTTTGCAATATACGTATGTTTTCACATTATAGCTTGCATTTATTTCTGACCATGGATATTCATTTTCTTCCGGATTTTAGTGCATTCCTATAGTAAAATCATTAATAATTAAGTTGCATATGATAACTTTACAATAGTTAAAGTACACATAATAAACTTATTCTGGACTGGATGACTGGAAAACACTTCTTGTTTTTCAATTGTGATATCTCCTTCCATAATGTGTCGGATTTGGATGACAAAAACATGACGCTAGATTTAGATTACCTCTTTGTTTATTCATTTGTGAAAGGTTTTATAATATTGCACGAGTATCATGTTCAAAAAGCTCATGTGGATCATTAAACTTCTGGTCAGCGCAAAAAAAATGCATGTTGATATCATAGCTGTCGCGATAGAATCAAGGGCGACTTTTTTTTAAAAATAAAGTACAGCTAAATGCTCCTACTACAATCTAATGTCGTAAACAACAGGTTTTACTGGGTTTCCCGATAAAAAAGAAATATCAATTAAATATATGATTTTCAAGCAGATATGTGAGTCATACGAGTGCTAACCTTCTTTTGCTATTCGAATCAGCCATTCAAATATAATAAGGTTGTATCATGTACAAAAAAATGCATAAATGCCTGTAACTTCTCGGATCCATTTCAGAAACAGTAGGTGCTGGTTGGAGAATCAGTTTTCTCTATAAATATTACGATGAAAACTTGCTGCAATTACAGAAAAAAATACCCATGCCCTTACGTCGGTGCAACTCACAACGTGCTTTACGTTTTTTCTCGGAGAAATGAGTGTTACTAGTGTTCTCCTAATCTCGAATACCGTATTTCATCACAAATAATCTACATTTTCCCAAAGATCTTTAGCTAAAAAAATGTAAATATGCATTATCAATGGAAACATATTTGCATACATTATAGTTTACTCTAGATAATGCACTTGATATAAGTTTTTACCATAGGCTTTTGAAAAGTAGTGAACACAAATTACCTGAGCTGGGATTTGAACATGATTTGTTGATTCCATGTTTGTTGTCAACATTTAGTTTATTATTCACAAATTCTTCAAAACTAAAACTACAGGGATTATCATTCACATGAAATGTCTCTTGTCGTTGCTGTTTCCCCCCTTCTCATTTGGAACCTCATTATTCCTTGATATATTTCCATTAAATTTTGTATTTTGACTTATGGTATATTCTACTGGGAGGGTAGTGCACTTACTGCCAATTTGATCGTTTATCAACGTTTTATAAGCAAAAACATTTTCTTGTTAACAATTAAAAAAATTTCTAAAATCTTGGGCAACATTGCAGAAATTTTGGCCATAACGGTATCATAACCTCAATAATTGAAAAATGGTGATTTACGGTCGATTCTATTGTTTGTTTACAATTTATATGTAAATAAGCATTTGGCAAACATGCAAAAAATAACTTTAGAAGTTTTGAACAGATTAGGATGGAAATTGTAATACAAAGTTTTTTGACAACTGAATTATGAGAATATATGAGATTTTTTTATCGTTTGATTTGAATAAAAACGATTTAATATCTCAGGATTGATGGTCATAATAAGCAACTATTTACCTCTACCTCACTCTATTTGCCGGGGACAAAGGATAGAAATACAAAGCATTGATAAAGACAAGTGTAAAAAAAACCGAATTGTAATCAGAATTTCAAATGACTAATCGAGAGGCTGCTCATCTTGAGTGGTCAAAAGATGCTAGCTGATGCAAACGCCTTACGCAGACTGGATCAACTCAGGGATCAAGATGTTGTAACATCTGTTTAATCATAATATCCATCGTCATCATCACCAACAGCGACTGCAGTAGTTTTCTAGCGTCTGTTGTTGAACATGGACCTTCCCCGAGATTCGACGGATCTTTCTATCATGAGCATCGAGAAATTAATACTTTTAGTTCATCATGCCATCTTTTTTTTGCCTCTGTTTTATATATGTTCTATGGGGATTCATGTTGCGAGTAATGGTGTCTAGAGGTTTTCTGACGTTCTTGCAGCATGACCAGCCCATTGCCATGTTATTTTTTTGAAGAATTCTATGATGTCTCTCACAGTACGTTTATCTCTTATGTACAGTGCTGCCTTGAGATCTAACCATGTAATGTTGAGCCTGATTCTTCCCAGTGCACATTTATTGATCTAGAATTGTCAGCTCGCAACGATAAGACATATTCTCGATGTCTCACAAGCTGCGGATAAACAGCCCGTTTTACATCTTTAATGACGTTTTGATTTATATCAACATTAACATTCTTGGCTATGCATGGCCATAACTTTGCCATAAGCAAACTATGCAAAACTTTTATAACGCCTAAATAATGCAACTTTGTTATGTTCAACTTATAGACTTGAAGCATTTCCAGCGAATATCTAGTATCATTTTTCTGATCAGTATATTATTCAAAGCGAGAATTTCGTAGTATGTATACAGTAAGAGAATGCTATTGTTTCAAACAAAGAAAAAGAAAAAAAATCACACTTCATTATATAAAAAGATTGTTTTTAACCCATTTGGATGTTTATAATTTGTGATTTTATTACTTATCAATTTTTACAAAAATATTTCTGTTTGAAAGTTTGCTTATTTCTTCATCTTTTTGTTTAAAATCTTATGGAAGTTTTAGATTTTTATACGTATAATAATCTTCCTAAAATAGTTATTGAGATAATTAGCAAAAGATTGGGAGCTTTTGTTTTGTTGTTTGTAAAAAAAGAAATAGATAAAAAGGGAAAATCTCATTGTATTCACCGTAACTTTGTAAGTCTTCAAGATTCGTAGTAATTTACGTCAATATGATGGAGAGTATCAATAGAAACACCTGTTAATGTGGATTTAATTGTAATAATTTTTGTGTTGATAATAGCAATAATTGTAGAATTCTTAATTTTTTAGTGATGTCGTAAACACTGAATTTGTTTATTGTGTTCAAAAACCAACTTTTACATTCTTTAAAAACCGGCGAAACTTGATCGTTCAAAGAAAAAAATGCCTTTCTTTTTAAGGGATGAAAATTCTTATATTGAAAGCATACAGTAGACAGGACAAGTTGATAGTATTTTTTTTCTTTTAATAGATATGCAAGTGAAAATTTGTAAAAATTTGGTCGAGATTTCGCCAACTTTTTAAAAATTAGACACTTGAACGCTGATTTGCCGAGACGCCGGTTGCCAGCCAATCACAGCGCTCTCATTATCTTGTTGAATGAATGGAATGTACGAACTGTTTCTAAACTCTGCAATGAATCCCAGGAGGGCTTGTCCAGTACATTTGACCACTATTTATTTCTCATGAGATAATTTACTTCTCGCGTCAGGAGAACTGTTGGGTCTTGGGGAAATAACAACAAAAAAAGGCTTCTGAGGTGAATATTGCTTTCATTAAAAAAATTTTTCTCAAAAATATCAACACCATGAATGTTTTAAAATTGTTTCAATTTATTCAGAAAATTGTACATTTTCAGCCTTTATCGACTTAATTCAAAATTGGTGTCCGAAACACAGAATCCATTTTGGCAAAACACATGTGTTACTATTTCCATCAGGAAAATATAACCTGGACGCCAACTGGTCACTCCTTAAAGACTCTTTACCAAATAGTGACACAGCGGCTCTTCAAGTATGAGTTGATCTTGGGCTGGGCAGCTACACGTCTCCACAAACTCATCAGTTTTGGGTATTTGCTGAACATGGATTGGTTCTCAATATAAGGACTTTCGAGACAACAGTAACACATCATGTCACAGAGCAACATCTACAAGGAAATGAATATGACAGATATAAACTTTGATCATTGTTATGGAGTGAAGTATACTTGGACTAATTTTATAGTCATTTACATGAGCACTTGTATTCAGCCGTTGGTTGTATTTTTATTCTGAGTTATGTAATTGAAGGCCAGAACAGCGCTTGATTTTAATTGCATGATTTTAAATCTTAAATCACTCATCTTAAAAGCTGTTACAGGTTACACCTTTTACTTCAGAGCAGTTTCCTGGTAAGATCTGAAACTGATCAAATCCACACCTGGAATAACTGAATTAAATCAAATTAACTGACATATTGAAATCATTTTTGGTTCAAGCAACGTACCTGGTCTCCCATGAAGAATTGGTTACCTTCATTTCGCATGATCAAGGTTCTTTCAAGGAAAGGAAGAACTCTGTTGCAGGTTTTTATGTACCTCGATTGCATGTGATTCTGATTTTAAAAAAGACAGAAAAGATAAGTATGAATATCTTTGTTATACATAATAATCATCTTTATTTATAAAATATTTGAAAATTGTTCGGTTATGTCTTGCCTATATCCTCGATTATCAATCTCGTTTGATGGACAGTAGTTGATTTGAGGCCAAACTAGTTATAAATGGGATACCTCATGTATAGATCAAATCTAGTTCAGCAATGTAATCAAAAGTTTTCACCAACGCACACCATATATTATGCCTGGTACAGTGACTGAAAGCTAGACCCGAAAGAGCTAGCTACAAATAAGCTACGTTAAAAGAAATAGGTAACAATTGGTGATACATTATCCAGCTAATTTCAATTAAGATTACGATTTACTATGGTCTGTATAAATATGATATGCATGTACACAAGCTCCTACATTTACATCAATGCTTTCTTTAAATTTTCTTTTAATACTTATTCTATATAGACTAATAGATATGATCCACAAGATAGAAGAAATTAAGCAAATAATCACTCAAACCTTCGGCAAGGCAAGTATAACCTTCAAGTACAAGAAAATTCCATCAATTCTAAAAAGATGCGTATACATACAACGCATCTTCCCAATAGCCCCCTATCGAGCTGAAACGTGGGCCCTGACTGAGAGACTCACCCTCAAACTGAAAAAACAGGCAACGTGCTCATGAGAGGATCGTGCTCAACCTCAGATGGAGATATCATAAGACAACAAAACATATCAGGGGGAAAATATGAGTCCTACATATCATATAATCCATTAGGAAAAATCAAATGGCAATGGGCTGGTCCTGTTACAAGTATGGCTGATAACCGATAGAAATCCCGACTCACCACATGGATCCCCGGATATTACATGCATAACCGAAGGCGGCAGTATATAAGATTGAGAGACGAATTAGATAAGTTTAGGAAGTACTGGCTCTGTGCCGCCTGTGATGGAGAGGTCTGGCAAATCCAAGGGGTGGCCTATGTCCAGTAACTGACTATAAAAAAACTTATACTAACAATGAAGATTAGACATGAATTAGCTTTTTTGATTGCTTGATTGTGCTTTTTCCGCGTATTTATTCTCTCAAACAATCAATGTGACTTCTCTTTTACCTTTCAATCCCTGCTTTCCTTACTAGGAGAACTTGAAACATGGATGACGTTTACATTTTGTTCTCTTTAGCATGCTAACAATAATGGAAATTTTCATCATTAAGAGTTAAGCCGTAGGGCTCTATGACTGAATATCCCGTCATCCGCAGTCGATAGATTTTTAGTGCTTGCGGAAACATATCTGCAATCGGACGTAAGTCACTTGGGCGGAAGTCGACGTATGACTGCATCGAGAAACTTAAACATATTCCACCACAGCGTATGTTAGCATTTGTCTACTAGATTGTAATTTTCAACGGTTACCAAAAAAGATGCCCCGATCATAGCAGGACATATTTCTGCGTGATAGGTCAGATTACATTATACATATCTTCGTTTCATAAATACGAGGGAGGTAACCAAACGTGCAGTAAAATGTAATTAAGTCCCAGTTATTAATTTGAAATTGATGATTTCATTGTTCAGTTTAAACATGAACACCTATTTTTTCTCAATGCATGAATAGTTTAATACTTACGTTGCAGTTGGACATATTTCCACTCGGTAGGTCAACACCTTTCATGCTAGCGCTGCTAGTCTGGAAGAGAAAAAAGATCCAGAAATGAATATGTGTTTCTAAGATACTATATTTCTTTTAACGAGCTCGTCCGTAAAATAACGATAATAATAATAATAATAATAATGGAGCCTCCAGTAAAGATCGAACTCATTTGTAACGTTTAACAGGATTACTCTGTCTCACCAATAATCAAAACTTGAAATTTTGTATATAAGCACTTGAACAGGCCTGGGCAGTGAACATTCGTGAGTTGTTGTTGACGTAGCTGTACTTATATAAATACTATCAGAAAAGGTATGCTACGTGGTATTGTTAAAACTTGTGTACATAGGTATATAAGTTATTCAGCGGGCCTGTACGACAGTATCCATCCATTTAATGTTAACGATAAAATAACGTTTCTCATGACTTATATATATGTAGAGGAGGTAAAAGGTTTGTCTAGCTCGAGTAAGTTGTAGGTAAGAATCATAAATCAATGTCTTTATTACCTCGTCTCCGCTAGATATATTGTTGACAATAGTTATTTATCCAACTATTATATCTCTGGTGGGTTTTATATCACGGCGCAAACGGTTACTTCTCCGGTGTTGTTATCATTCTTTGATCATGTACGTTAAATCATTACAGGCAACATATTTATCTCTGGTGAACTGAATACGGCTTTAACTGAGTGATACTAAGTCTTATTCTATTCTGTGTCAGTTTGAAGCAGGTGGTCTCAAGTTGTTCTTCAAACTCTCTTCGATTCACCGAACTTTCAATTCCAACACTTGCATTATTCATTTTCTGCAGGCATTATCAATCATTTAACTATATCCCATGTTATCGTCTAATATTTCTATGGATAACCTGCTCAGATATGTAGGCATGAAATGTTGAGTGTATTTGAAATAGCCTGACTCACCCTGAAGCGTCCGTTCTTCCAGTGGTAGTACCTCATGTAATCGTGCATGATTTCATAGAAACAATCACAAATGTAGTCAATTCTGAACATGTCCATGTTGTTCTTGCCGTAGAAGCCTGTGAGAAAGTGAATTTGTCCGATTATTGTTTTGATTAAACAGAATAATGTTTTGACAACAAGCGGAGTGTATACTCTTATAAGATAAACCCGACTCTCTGTGGGAAATTTACAAGAAACATACTTTTGTAATCAAGCATCTGACAGAGAAATAGAGATATTTAGGCACCATGTTATCAACAACTGTGCGTCTTGAATGCCAGCTCTAATAGTGATTGTAAGAATTCTGAAAACATCAGGGTTTTTTTAATATCAGTTGACACAAAGATATCTACAAGTAAATGTTATTAAACGTTTCATTTAAGACGATAACTTGTTTACGTACAAAATAACACATATCTGCTACTCATGAATGTAAAAGAAATATCAAAATTTGCGATTTAGCAAATTTCTGACCATTAACAAAATCAGGGAAAACTATAAATATAATTGGTTTTCCAAATTCAGAATATTTTGCTGTTTCTGAGTTATGACAACGTTATTATCATTGAATGAAACAGGCACCAAAAGCTGCTCTTTCATATAACTAAATATATATATTTATGATGGATTTTTATTCTTTGCTTTGAGTGGCACTCAAAGATTCATGTCGCATTATATTTGTACTTGCTTCCGGACACGAAAAGCCCTCTTGAATATGACAGAGCTCAATACAAAATTACAAATGACATTATTTTTCTAATAGATTAGATTTAATATTCGGTGTAATACTTTTTCACCTCATTGAACCTAAATGAAAATACGCTAAACACTCATTAGACGGTACTGAAGAGACATTAAACCTAAAAATTCTCGGAGGTAACAAGATATCTTCACTACAATGTCAGATATGTAGTCCTATTTTGTGTTTTTCGATGATTGTCTTCTTGGTACAGCTACCTAAACTGCATATCAGTTTCCATTGTGCTCATATGTAGCCTCTCATTGCGATGATATTTAGCTCTTGTTTGTCTTTGACTAATACACTTAACGAAACACACTACCACATCACATAACTTAGCAATAAGAGAAAAATGAAAAAATTATTACCGAATTCGCGAGCCAGGTACCTTGCAATAGCCATAGTTTCCGGCATTTTCATTCCACTATCCATCTCCAAGACAGGGACACACATGCTTGGCATGTCTGAAATATAAGCAATTTGAAAAAAATTATCTAATATTTTTGTTAGGAAACAATTAAAATCGATCATAATCATCATAAGTATTTAATCATCCATGGTTGGAAATAGGCTTTCTCCAGGGTTCGCTACGTCTCTCTATCGTGGGCGTCACAGAGCCAGTACTTTCTGAAGTCGTCTAGTTCGTCTCTCCATCTTGTATTCTGCCAGCCTCAGTTACGCATGTTATCTCAAGGGATCCATGTTGGTATTCGTGATTTCATCAGTTTTCTGCAATTTTTGCAACACGACCGGCCCATTGCCATCTAAGATCTCTAGTAGATTCTATGATGTTTCGGACTCTTGTTTTCTCCCTGAAATACCGTGCTGTCTTGTGATCTCTCCATGGGAGGTTGAGCAGGATTCTCTCATACACACGTTGCATACTTCTCAGTTTGCAGGTCTGTCTTTTGGTTAGGATTCATGTTTCAACTCCATGAATGACTATCGGGAGGATTCATTGGTTGTATAAACTTCTTTTTAGGATTAATCGAATCTTCTTCCTTTTGAAGGTTGAGCTTGCTCTGCCACAGGCTTGCTATTCTAGAGTGATTCTTCGCTTGATTTCTTCTTTTGTGGGTTTCATGGAGATTTTGTTGTCTTAGAAAGATGTAATTGTCTACTTTCTCCAGTTTTGCATCTTTTATTATGAAAATCGTATTCTTATTTTGGACGAGGTTGTTACACGTGATCTTTGTTTCACTGAAGGTCATGTGTAGACCGACTTATTCTGTACTTTACAATTAAATCAGAACTTATAAATAATGGCCCGTCTCACTGACATAATCAGGCTTTAACATGTATAATGTAAATGAGTCAATATATGTACAAAAAATATTCTTGAAACGCATCGCAAAAATGTAATATACAAATGCACTGGAAATAATTTTACTGTAAAAGTGTCCGGTATCTAGAAGAAAAGATTGTCATAGGTATGGAATGGAAGCAAGCCTTAACGACAGATTAGGACTATATATATATATATATATATATATATATATATATATATATATATATATATATATATATATATATATATATATATATATACATATATATATATATATGTATATATATATATATATATATATATATATAGAGAGAGAGAGAGAGAGAGAGAGAAATAGATAGATAGATAGACAGACAGACAGACAGACAGAGACAGAGACGAAGAGAGACAGAGAGGGAGGAAGAATGAGGATGAAATATTTTTCACTGAACAAACAGAAATTACAGGGGATTACTTTAAATTTCAATAATTCATAAATTTTATTTAACACAGTGTCGACAAATTTGTTGGTTTATTTATTTTTCTCTTCAAT
>OY735237.1:19038103-19090603 GCA_963457665.1 Thysanoteuthis rhombus | reverse complement strand
TGGGTTAATTCAGTGTTTTCAGAAAAATAAGGATTGTAAACTTGATAATGATCCAATAACTGAAGATAACAGAAAGATCTACCATTACAGTTTCATGGTTAATTCAATAAAAATTATGTTTTTACCGCAATTGATGACAAATCCTATCGATAGGTCTTCCATTTCGTAATGGATAATTTGCAATAGATAACCTGAAATGTACGAGGACTTCTATTTTGCTAAGGATGGCAATTCCTCTTGGTTTCTTGACACAGTTATTTCTCCAACAAATACATTCGCAAACATAATGAATTCTTTTACATTCCAGGGTTCACTTTGATTTTTCAGAGTTGGCAAATAAACAAATCGTCGGGAGAAAAGATTATAAATGATATTCACACATAAATACACAAATGCAATAAATTCTATTAGATTTTGGGATCCATTTTTATTTCCATAGAAGCTGACCAATAGATAAACAAATGTAATCCATTCTGTCAGATCTATAAGTACATTCGGCTCTTTCGGAAGAAAAACGATTGTTAGAGATAATTACCAATAAATACATAAATACAGTAAATTTTTCTAAATGTTGGGAATCATTACCATTTTCAAGAGAAATCGACCAATAAACAAACGAGCACATTAAATTCATGTAGATTTCCATGTCTCTCAATGTCTTTGAAAGGGAAATTGTATAAGAAATACATACATACAATAAACTTTTATAGATTTAATAAAATGTGTCGTAAACACCATTTGATCCGATGGATTCTCAAATACAATGAATTATTCCAGTTTAGAGAAATAGAAATTTCTATGTTTTTATTAAATAACGGATTGCACATCCAATGTGGTCCAAAGCTCAGCAAACATTTCACTGAAAAGTCTTAAGAAAAATTGATCACTTCTATTGAATAACATAAAAAAAAAGCTAGTTCGGTTTATCAAGTAAAAATAAATGACCATTTTATTGTACAATATATTGCCGAACTCCTGTCCACTTCGAGTTGATTCTCTGCCCTTCCACGAAACAAAAAAAACAGTCATTACCAAATTTAGGGTGAGTAAAAGCTTCTGTAATTGTTTATCCCGTCAAGTTAAAAGAAACAAATATACAAAATTGATATTTCCCTACGGTGATTTGAAATCACGACCCGGTCATTGCTAAGCGACTCTCTTAGGAATCACATCAAACTGACAAATCTCGTACGTTAGTGAATTTATTGCAGTAGGAATAGAAGTAGCCGTAAAGTAATACCCTGCAGGGGCCAAGAGTGTTTACCGGTGTTTTTTCCAGTTTGTGAGTTTGACGATCGCCGCTATTGCTTTGAATTTTCCGGATTTCGTAGATAAAGCCGTGCCAATTATCAAAATTCTCAACTACGTTTTCTTTCATTTTATTTTGCTTGTTTATATCACAACGCTCAATTTGTTTTACATTT
The DNA here is from genome assembly GCA_963457665.1 of Thysanoteuthis rhombus. Lineage (NCBI taxonomy): Eukaryota > Metazoa > Mollusca > Cephalopoda > Oegopsida > Thysanoteuthidae > Thysanoteuthis > Thysanoteuthis major. The sequence continues at coordinate 19,089,179 of OY735237.1, read as the reverse complement.
GTTTTATGTTCCGAATGTTTCAAGTTCTTCAAATGAAGCAAGCCATAAAAAGCTGCTATTTCTGGCCAATAATTTAGACTACTTCAGAAAAAAAATTATGCCCATAATTCTACCATGGTGCACAAAGGATTTTGAACAGGGGTTGTATTGGAGGATTTTGATTGGGGTGTGGCCCTCGAAAGTAAATATGTAAAAAGAAAATACATTTCACACATTAAATAGAATAAAGTAAGAAATCTGGTTAAGCGCTCAATAGAAACTGTCATATTTTGGCAGCATACCGTCTTGGGTATGATCAATTAAACAAAATTTGAAAAATGGATGATTAATGGATTGTACTTTTGTTGCTTTTTGCTTGGCATTGATCACTAAAAAGTCTGAATTAAAAAAATAAGCATGAATACAGCTAAACATAAACTGAGAAAGACACAAGAGTGAATGCTTAATTTTTTCAGCCATCTTGCTCTATTGCACATGATACGTACATAGTAAGCCAGACAGCCATACCAACTATTCATCAATTTGTTTTGGATAGTTATTTGAGTAAAGTCATTTTAAAGTGGAAACTTGTCATTTGTCTCTAAAGTGGCTATTAAAGAACATTTTTTCACATAGCTGTATTTAGACATGATTTTGAAAACTTGATATTTCTAAAAATACTGATTTTCACGGGAAAACTTTAACCTTTTATAAAAATTAATGTGTGCTGAGCAATTCGTTTTAGTCAATTTTGGGGGAAAAATAGATAAATATAATTTTCTTCAGGCTTTGTTTCTTCTTTCTAGGCATACTATCTTTATTTAATCCGGCAATTTCACAATTTTATCAAACATTATTTCCCGAAGCATTTAGGAAGCTATTTTACTCACATTGAAACTATTATGCTAAACTAGGCTGTACTTTCCGTTTGTCTTGAAGGAAACTATTTGGTTAGTCAAATTAGTTCATTTTGGTTACTCCCTAATTTGTTAAAAAATCATTTACGGTTAAAAGAAATTATTTGACTAATTTAGCATTATCGGAATCATGAATCAAATTTTCTGCTTTCAAACATGTTCATAACAGTAACACAAAAACAGCATGGTGAACGTTCATCTGGCCGACGGTGTTTTGGGCTTGTGCAGGTCTACTGGCGGGGGGACTCAACCGACGATGGGCAAGATCAACGCCATGATTAGATCGCACAATCTGCCAGTTAGTATACTCAATAAACGAAAATCAACTCCACCAATTAGTTGCGATGTGTTACTGAATTTTAAGTTTTTTTCTTTCAGGGCTACTCCAGCATTCCCTATTAATGGAATTATGAAAACAACTTGGCTGGGATAGGGTCAAATTCCTTCGCTCTGTTGAAATCTCAAAGGGAAACGAAACAGAACTCGCATTTCCATTGTATTTAATTCCAAAATTAGGTATCCCATTGTAACTCCTTTATTAGCAACTCCTGTAAATTGGATTGGTTAACTTTAGCTAAACAAGTTAGTTTGAATTGGGCCCCAGAAGAGGGATCGAAATCATGACTTTTTGAGTTCGTTAATGTGTCACTGCTAACTGTGTATGATGTCATTGGTTTCTGGTCTGGGCATTGTCCTCCATCTTTGTTGAAGTTTGACAGTAAGACGGAAACATCTTATTTAGATAAGAAAATGTTTCAAGGTTAATTTTAATTACTTAAGATTATTTGGGATTAATTATTCATATAATAAATATTTTCTTTCAAAATATGATTCGCCCGGGTAGAGGGTTACAGATCCCATCGTTCCCAACTCCTGGAACTGCATCTCGTCTGGCTTTGATTAAAATTCCACGGCCCCCACCGCCAAAACTATGTAAAATCAATTCAGAAAAAGTCAAATCGTGTGTCGATGACGTTTTTACCACATCATGCTTGATAGACATATCCGAAAATATATTTGCCTCTTGTATGATTGGAGATTTATGTTTGCATGTTTCTTTTTCTCCGTATTTATACAAATAAATAATATTAATTTCCCAACGGTTCCTACCCCAACAGCAGTTAAACGATGAAGTGTGACTAAATCACTGGAATTGGTGAAATTATGAACTACAGCTGGAAGAACGAACGCTTTAGGGTGAGTAATTTATTTTGAATCCGTCAAACATTTTATATTTATCTATATCTTTCAAAACTTTATCAAAATTGATTAGTAAAGAAGGTATAGTAAGATTATCAATAATACAATATGGTTTTAACTAGTACGGATGCTTAGTGCTTTGTAAATAATATCTGCTTCTATGAAATCACGCTCGATTACAAGAGATACTTACACTGGAAGTGACTGAAAGTAAACTTTTGAGGAGAAACCTGTGTATCTTACAAAATAGTATAAACCTCTGTTAAACATTGGTTTTGTAAAATGTTTATTTTTCTATATTGGTTTGTAAGACCAGCTTGCATTTATATTTGTGATTAGCATTGTGCAAAAAATCGCATATTTGACAGCAATTTTGAAACGATATCGCCACGATGAGCTCTGACATTGGAAATAACGTCAGGAAAATACTTCTATTTTTGTTTATATTCAAGTTTCCCATTTACATTCTTTTATTTGTATGCAGCTTACTCTATGAAAAGTTTTGAGAACAAACAAACGTAATTTTTAAATTATTAGATAGAGGGTTGCAAGCCAATGAGATAATTTTGAAAACTATTTTTCATTACAACTTTAACTCAAACTGTCACCTCTACGACGACAAACAAATCGTACAGATCGGAATTATTGGGTGAGCATCCGGTGAGAATCAATAGCTCTACCGGCTGGGTCTTAATATATCCCGATTACAACACTTTCAGAGAAATGTCACCTGTTTGCTTGAGGACAGGATCTTAGTAAACCATGATACGCATGATTAAGCGACCATGAGTATTACAGTACACCATTTTGAGGGCATTCTTAGGCTAGAGGTGGGAAGAGTTCCAAACTGATCAATCCCTAACGCATAAAGATACTCTCTAAACTTTCCTCTTTCTCCGTACATTTCACAAACTGTTTTGACTATAAGTACCGTGGCATGACTGATCCTTATATATTTGTTCAAAGAATATGGCTGAGGGTCAATCAATTTGAAAGACTCTTGACTACTCCATAGCAGCATATCACCTGACTTTACAGAGAAATTTGAATAGACTGACCAATGGCTTGTAGGTGCTGGTAGTCCCTTTTGAATGTTGATATATTATATACATATATGTTTTGTGTTTACCTGATATATGAGGGGCGAATAAGTCCTCTGATACTCGGCATATCCCAGTATCAGGCTCCGAGCTGGTAGGAGAGCACGAGTGATGAAGCTTCAAAAAATATAATATGGCATACACTATATCATCCGAGAGACTTCACTTGGATTCTGAATTAGATAGTGACAGTGACCAAAATTTACTTTTTCAATGATTTGTAATGAAGGAATCAATACGGAGCACTCCACTCAGTCAAAAATATCAACATTTGTTATTTGTTTTCGGAACCAACTTCAAAGGCTGTGAAATATTGGAAAATTGCACATTACTGATTGATGTAAAGAAACATACAAAAGCATTACAGAAAATATATTTTGTCAGTACTCCCCCAAACAAAGCAACCCCCCCATCGAATCTTAAATACATCAAAGTGTGTAGTGAAAAGCCCTGAACGGTCACCTTTTTACCTTGCATGAAATTGGAACAGGACTGGAAAAGCAGGGTATCACAGACCTTGAGGGATTAACCATCAAAAGGAAACAAACTGATTTTAGCTACTATATACATGATGATGATTCCGTAATTGTGCACAAAAAATACCAAAGGAGATGAAAGTCTGCTATTCAGTAGTTAGGGTGGAATAATACGTACCTAATACCCCAAGATATTACTAATAGCAGAAATTTGGATACCATGAAGACAAATGCACGGTGTGCAAAACATGTGAATAAAGAAATCTCAACCAACCTGAAAATGAATGGGCAAATTGGGATGGTGTCATCCTTGAACGTGCGAAACCTGAGAGAAAGAAAAGGAAATAATAAGATTACAAAATAACCGGAGCATCCCATTCCCACGAGCACGGAAAATTGTGGAATCCTACAAAAAAACCCAAAAAAACACTACGTACACAAGCTTAGTAAAAGGATGAGTAATCAGTATACATGAACAGAATAAATGTAAATCACTCGTCAAAAGACCAGATGACTGGCAATATTTATGAAAGACATTAAAGCAACATTTAAACAGCCCGAGCCCACTTCGACGGCTGAATCATCCATTACTGAATCTTACACTTTTGAATCTTCCACAATAGCTGAATTAACTCGAAAGAAAAAAACTATGTATATAAAACCAAGTAGTCAAAGGCATAGGATACCGACTCAGGAGAAATTCAAAAGTTCTCCTGTCACAGAATTCTCTCCACAAACTGGGTCAACTGAAATCCCTCAGAGAAACAGACCAAGAAAAAAACTCCTGATAAACAGGACCTTTCTACGAAGAGGGAGCAGAGACAGCAATGTTCCATCTTAAAAACAAGAACTCAAGTAAACCTGACCCCAACTTGAAACAAATTCAAGGGTCTGGAAGCACTGAACGTCACGGACCAAAATCCGAAGCCCCTCTCAAAACAAAGTTGGCAAACAGTAGCATTCAACGGACTATTCGAAGTCTAAAGGCCCTACCTTGTCGAATCGTTGCTTCTAACCATAAACCTCTGCCGAGCAACTATCTACCCACAAGAAATCTTACTCAACACATTAAATAAAATAAATTGCCTATCATGTAATTATACAAATTACCACCTTGGCACACCCATAATAATGAATAATAAAATACCACAAAGCCAAATAAAACTTTACACAAACATGCAGGCAATTGTATCAACAACCTTACATAAAACAATTACCAAGTGCTCTATAAATATACCACAAAACAACAGTATTATTAGATCAGAACAATATAATCTAATTTAACAACTCCCTAGACCAGTCATTTTGATGGATAATTTAAACAGCCACAGTATGGGACACTAAAGAAACAAATCCTTTCATTCTTTAATTCATCTGGTGGGAATCGAACTTTCATTTCTCATGGCTTCATGGAGTGCTATAGCTGTTAGGCACAAGAGACAAGAGTTCAATTATCACTGAAAGCTTACTCTTTAATTCCGATTCTCACCGTTGGATTAATGCCATAAAAATGATGACGCCATTTAGGATTTATTTCGTCTGAAACATCAAAATTAGTTAAAAATACATAGTGATCGGACTCCTTTCAATCCCCATTATGATTCAATAATAATTGTACTTTCCCTCTTATGATAATGATGTATTTTCTTATCGGTTTAATTTCGGGACAATATGATATATTCACATAACCTAAAATTCGGGAAAAAGGTTATGTCTCCATATAACCTAAATTTTGGAAAAAAGTAAATTTTTCGTACAGCATGAGGGAACAGGCAGTTTCTCTTAATGACGTACAATTTGGGTACTAGTTGGTATTTTTGTCATCTAAAATTCGAAAACAAATAATTTTTCTAGTCTGAAATTCGGTAACAATTATATCGTTATAGTAAGAAAAAAAAGGGCAGTACTGTATTCCTATAACTTAATATTCTGTGAATAAAGCCCTCTTATCAATTATCATTGATGGACAAATAATTTCGTAGCTCGTTATAAACTAAAATAATCTCGAGTTCACCATGAACTAATCTTAGTTAGGTTTGGCAAAAAATCATAGCAGCAAGATATTCGCAAGATTGTACTCACCACATAAGTGATTGTCATAGAGATTAACCCGTCCACCATAACACCAAGGCGATGCGTCTCATATAGGCTTTGTATCTGTGACTAAATGTGCCGTACGCATAGAACATATTGTTGTCTGCATTTTCTTGTTGATGTTCAACTAGAATGTATCCGGATTCTTTAACGCATTTGCAAAACAAATAAATAGGAAAGAAAGCTACTCCATAATTAGCGTCCAGTACTCATCTCCCTTGACAAATTTTTGAGGGAAAAGATATAAGCCTACACGTGGCGCATTATATAAGTATATTTTCCGTAGGTACACGATTTCTTATCTGAAACTCTTGAGAAAAGACAATTTTTGAAATTTTAAAATCTTAGAATTTTAGAATAACTATACTTCATAATTGATTATGGGAAAAGCTTCCTTTTATGTTTTTTTCATCGATAATTATCGGGGAATACACAGCGCTTTTAACATTTTCACAGATCTCAAAGTGAAAAAATCACCCAAATCTAAACAATATCTGTTATCCCCAGCGGCACGTCTGTATAGAGATAAAACTGTTGGTTGAGTCAAAGCCGCCACGAAATAACCCACGTCGTGATTTAGAAGGTCTGGTAAAGTGCAGCAGAAGCAGGAAAGATGAACCTAGTTGACCATGGGTTGCATGGGGTCATGTTTAGAGCCAAACACGAGCTTTGGTGTGCAGATAATATCCATAGAAACAATGATGATTGTTTGGATTTTTTCGGTTTCCAGAGTTCCCGATAATAATAATAATAATAATAATAATAATAATAATAATAATAATAATAATAATAATAATAATAATAATAATAATAATAATAATAATAATAATAATAATAATAATAATAAATCGCGTGTCTTTATCGTTATGCTTCTTTGAATTGCAGAATATGGCGTGACTCAATCTTCTTAATACTTTTCTCCTGGTTTCGTTTTCACCAGTTTTGAACTAAGTTTAGTAAAGATCACGAAAATTTCAGTTATACCTCGGTTCGCGTTCCAGAAACATTGCGGTTCAGACCGAAATAGTGTTGTTTTAGGTCATTATAAAAAAACATAAGTATAGATTGTACCAGCCATCATTTGAGAATATATAATGATGTTACTAAGGTTTAAAGGTATCGAATGATTTGGTGCAGCATATTGGTCAAGATACATACATTTTTCTTGAGTTGAGTTGGTGAATCATTGCAAGGTATCGATACATACGGCTGAATGATGAATTATTGCATATATGTTTATTTCAATATACATGGCCCATTAGCACAAAGTAAGAGATTATTTCAGCGTAAGCTGTCATTGCAAATTGAATTCTGACCATTAAAACTATATTTTGTGACAATTTTAAGAAAGAAACGTTTCTCCCCGACATAAACATTATATGTCGTAATGTTTTAAATCCATTGGAGCAGTCCGTATGTGTGAGACATAAATGGATAGCCAGCCAATCAAATCCACTTAAAACTGAAGAAAACAATGTTGAAAGTTTTGGTTGAAAGTCTCTTATACTATGGTTTAATTGTATAGTAATGAAATGGAACTAAAGTGGATAAAGTTAAGCCATAAAATCATGGCAGTTTTTTTCCTCTTTCTAAGTAAAACATTGTTGTCACATTCATCATCGCCTTCAGTGTAAATCACAAAACATTGAAAAAAATATACATCATCAAGCAATGAAAGCACGTCTGACTGATAGGAGCGATTGAGTACAACTGGGTCAAGAGTGGATCAAGGTTTAGTGTCAAACGCAAACGTTGGCATGCAGAAAGACTTTTAGGAAAATAGCTTGATTCGATATCCATTGATATGTCATCTAATTAGATAACAGATGTACTTACAAATAAAAGGTATTCCAACAATTTTTTTACATAAAAAAAAACAGTCTTCATTACAAAATTCACCATTCAAGCAGTCAATACGCAGGCTAACATTAAATTGATTTAGAATATGAACAGAAAGAATATAGAGACGTCCCCCTTTGCTTGAGTTGTCCACCTTTTCATTTAATTCAGACTTTTAAAAAAAGTATTTCTGAAATGTGACCGACAGACACTTGGTTTATTATAAAGTACATTTATTTTAACTCGAGAATTTACGATATAAAATTAAAATCAGACGTATATGTGAAGGGTGACTTAGTTTAGAGCTATTTTTTATTTTATTTTAAGATGTATGAATTCGATCGTTTAATTCTTCGGTACTGGATGATATTTCACCTCAATCAAGGTGTTGTTTTGCAGTTGTCGAAAAATATAATAGATCAAGAGAAACTTGTGTACTTTTTTTTTTAGCAATTTAATATTTTTTCGAAATGTAGATCGACTTGTTTAGGCAATTTTGAAGAATGTAAAAAAAATTTTCACCAAAACTAAAATCGAGGTGTTTTACACCTCGATATTGATTTTGATATTGAAATTGGTTCTTAGTACAGAACAAGCAAAACATTTACTCGATGGATCACTTTTTGAGAGGAAGCAAGTGCAGTCTGATATGACCAAGATGAAACTAGATTTTTACCTTTGCAAATAAATAAATGAGACAGTGTACCCCCACTTGACATATCATAATATATACCGGTGTGAGTGCAAGTGCACACCTCACGGTATTATCATTCAATTGCAAATCAACTAATATTTTTTTTCATTTTCAAGTGCATTTTAGAGATACATCAATTGAATATCTCTTGCTCCACTTGACTTTTTTTCTTTATTGAGAGTTGATAAATGGATGTTATGTACTGGGATTTTCCATATCTTCTGTTGCGTGAACCAGTTTGTGCATTAACAATATGTGTTTTTTTTATTATGTACATTTGTTGAATCCGCACCACACACGGGAGCCGATGCAAATTCTTCGATGTAGGAAGCCTGTTGTGTTTCAAACTGGTTCAGCTTGAAGCTAACATTCTTTCCGGATGGGATGCTTTTGGCCTGCTGGCCCAATACGGGTCAGCAACCAACTGCCGGCTATTACGATGTCTTTTCCTATTCCCAAACGCCTGTCCCGTCACACATGCGCACACACAGGTTAATCCAGAGTTGCTATAATTACTCACACTCTCGTGCACACACATGTAATTTAGTCGCATATCACTTTTAGGTTCTAACACACAGGACATGGACCGATAAATAATCATGTTCAATTGAGACACTCTGACACCATCCAGTCTAGGAAATTTCAACTCTTCATGCGCCAAAAACAACCAGATTATTTTACAAATTGTCAACCTTACATGACCTCTTAACGAACTTCATTTTTGTACCAATGGGAAAACTTGTTCTTTACACACAGATTATATTCTTATAGACTTTGACTCACAGACTGACACACGCACACACATGCACATACATGTAAAGGGTGAAATAGTTTTCATGCCTTATGTGTGCATTACTTCCTACCACCAATGAACAGAATCAGACGTTTGATAGAAGATACTCAAGTACAGGATTATATTAATAACTATTTTCTGACGACATGGCTAAACGAGTCATATGATATCCCGGCCTCATTGATCTAACCATGTATTGTTTGGCAAAGAAAACAAAAATGATTTCAACTACGTGACTGTTACACGTTTTGAGCACAGTTATCAAACATGTCTAGACCAATTGCATTTATCAAGACTTCGAGAAAATTGTATTTGGTTCAAAGACTGAAATATTGTTACAGCCGTGTGCAGACAATCTGATGAAAATAAAGTGAAAATTGGCTTAGTGACCAATCATGTTCAGGCACTTTCCATTCAAAGACAATTGTACCAATGCCATTCGTGCGTGTACAAGACCAATTGTCTGGCAACATTGGAATTGTCCTTGGGAATCAGCCAGTGCCATTATGGTTCTACCGGTTAGATCATTCTTTGTTTCGAAGATGGCTATAAAAACCGGAGGATTATGGTCAAAAGCATTCAGTTGCGACATTGTTTCAAACAGTACCGACTGAAATCTCTCCATTTTTCTGTGATTCTTCAGAACCAGACCCATCACCATGCCTAACTACACTCTCTACTACTTCAATGGCCGTGGACGTGCCGAGATCCTGCGTATGATGTTCAACGCTGCCGGCCAAAAGTACAATGACAAGAGATTCGAATTCAACGAATGGGACAAATACAGGAAAGGTAAATATTGTCTTTATCAGAAAACTCCTATTATTAGGACATCATTAGAATTTAAGGATGCTGTTTTATAGGATTTGCCACTAACAGGCAGATTTTATACGAAATGTATCGATAATGATAAACCGAAGTTACGGACAAACAATTCTTTTTCTTAGCATTTTATTGTCCAATGCCCCATAAACGAGTTACAGATATGCAACTGGAATGAATTAACGATAGTCTTGCGAAAACATAAAATGAAAGTGCTGTTTAAATGCATGTCATTAAGTATTGTCATTTAAACACTTTCTTTAGAACGAGAACTTACTGTATTTCTTTATTGCAACTACTTAATTAGATAACTATCGAATCTCTTTGGCCACTGAGTCACCAAGATATGTTTTCCGTGAAAAAAAACCCAAATATTTGTAAAGAATAGATGATAATAAACAATGTGTCATCAAATGGTATTAAAATCAAAGATATTTTACTTATTATTTGAAAAAAAAAATTAATATGTATAAATTTTATTTAGGATTAAGAATCGACAAAGCTCTAAACAAAGTTTTAAAATCTTTTTGTTGATTAAGTTGACTAGAAGATATGTGTAAATAGGAAGGTCAGGGAAATTGAACATAAAATAGTTACTGTAGCACGCAAATCCCACTTCCCAATGAAGTATTACTCTTCAGTATGATGTATTCAGCGAAAAAGCGTATTGCTATGACAGGGTCATTGCATAAGTTGCGTTTAATCGGATTCAGTTATGCCTCACTTGGTATCTATCAGTATCTCGAATTTGCTAGTGCAACTCTTATTGAGTAATAGATATTTGCAAAATCGATCTGGTCTGAAATCATAAGGAACTATTACATGTCAAGAATTTATACCACTGTCACCCGAAAAAAAAAACCGATATATCAATAATGTGAAAGCATTGCTTCTAATTTCACTATAGAAATACTTGAATTTTTTTTTACTATATATTAGAAGAAAAATCCAGCCCAGGATTGATTCTTCTGATCAATTGAACCGGTAGTTTTATTCAATTTTTAAAAAATATGCAACAACATAAACAGAAAAAAAAAACATTGGACACGGAAATGAAATGAAAATTTTGTCTTACAATGTTTTCTAAAATTTTCTTGGGGAAACCCTTTTTTGTCTCAAAATTACCGCATAAATTAGCATATTATCTCTGTGTTGATTTGTTTGAAATCAGAATTTTTTTCAACACTAGTCACAATATTTAATCATATTCATGTCTTTCCCAAGATTTTTTTTTTGGGGGGGGGGATGAACGCAGTTACAGAGTTTGAAGTACAAACTACTTGGTCAGGATAACCGCAACTGATATTTTACATAAACCGATACACTGATTGTTTACATAAACACCTGCTATTAGAATGCTTCTGATTACTATCATGTAAAAATATTATCTCTCTTCAGTATGACTGATCCTAAATTAACCTGCATTGAGAATTAATGACTTCAAAAGTCGGCAACAAATATTCAATGTTCGTCTTCGAGTCAAGCTTCCCCTTTAAACTAATTTTCATCCTTGACGGTCCAGCGTTTCCACTGACCATCAAACATATACAAGAAAACTCTCTCTGGATTTATAGACACGTATTCCTAATTTTAACTTATAGAAATGCATTGGAATCAAGAAGACAGGGATCGTCATTGGTCAGTAATTGAAGGAAACATTACCAAAAAATTGGGCTTTCATATGTATATTGTAACTACCCTGCAAATTATATTATTGTAGGAATGTACTGGTTACCTGAAAGAGCGCGATTGTTAGTGACCAGGAAATGAGACAAACTTTACAGACCGAATAGATCTATAATTTGTATGATAAAATTCTTTATACAAAACATTTAAGATTTTAGAAATGAATCGGTAAATATAATCATTGATTTATTAATATTATTTTCTTCACACTTACAGAAATGCCCTGTATGACTGTCCCAGTCTTGGAGATGGACGGTGGCATGAAGATGCCCGAGACCATGGCCATTGCCAGGTACCTTGCCCGTGAATACAGTAAGTATTATGCATTAAAATGAACGAAATATTCTGTAAATAATTTCATACAAGGAAGAATTGATTAGGATTTAGATAACATAATCTGGGAGCGTATTCAGGTTTTTGCTTTTAAATTTGCATTAAAACGACGTTTTTTTATGAGGACAAATGTCGTTCAAAAAGACGAAAACCTTGGATGTAATCTCAGCCAGCTATCTAATTACGTCTGGGTTACATTCTTACAAGAAGGCAACTCGATCAGGACGTCGACTATTATAGCACAGTGAGAAATATACTTACTGCACTACAAGATGTATAGATGTATCACGACGTATGAATATTTACTTAACCCTCTACATTGTACTTACATTTCCCTTGTCTTCCCAAAGAGAAAAGAACGACTGTCAACCATCACATTTTCCCACTGCGTCTCTAGGCTCCATCAAGCGGGGCCTCCACGGGAATAGAAGTTAAAAACTCAATCTCGCCTTCCGTGTCTGAAGATCTGGAAACGAACAACGATTAGACATCTGTCTGTATGACTTTACCACTATTTCTGGCTTGCACTTGATTTATCTTTTCCGCCTAATCGTCGTTGGGGCAATGTTTTGATCTGGAAAACTGGTCTCTTCAAAGAAGATCCGAACACATAGGAAATTGATAAGTTATAATTGATAATTCGTTGCATGCGTTGCTGAAAATTGATTTACTCTCTTCTCCCGGACAGGTAGCCTGGCCAGTCAAAGATTTCAGAGAGAGGGTCAAGGAGTGCACGAGAGATTATTCTATTCTATGATCAAATTTCGTTGTTTACCTTAGTGTACATATTGGTATCCTCTGACAAGGCTTACCGGGGATTGCCAGTGAAAGGCTATAAATACCTGATCCCTGTTGCTGAAAAAGCTTTATTGCAAGCATTGCTTTGAGCATTTTGAAATTTACTACCGGAAAAATATATCCCCAATTTCAAAGAGATTAATTCATCTGGAGAAGGCTGAAGCAGCGTGATTGTTTATTATTTATTGTTTATTATTTATTGTTTATTATATGCAATACTTTGTGTAAATGATTTATATTACTCAAGAGTTGAATCAGTGAGACATCAAATTTAAGTTTTCTGAATTTGAGATATGAATAGGGGATAGAGGCAGAAACAGATTATGAATAAAAGAGAGAGTGATGTCATGTAGTGTTTCTTCGTTCTCGTTTTTTTGTAACAATTGAATTTTTGTTAAAGAAAATATTATTTTTATATGATAACAAGTACATCTATAGTATTTTCTAAAATTGTGGTGTAAATTACTTTGCAACTAACGCTGTGATTGAAACATTTTATATGATAGTAGAATCATTGAACAGCATAAAAATATGAGAGTTTCTAAAAAGCAGATATCTGTCCATTATTTTTAGGAGTTGGTCCGACCATATTATTTATAACAAATAATTTTCAGTTTTTAACAGTGTCTCCTTGGCTCAGACGTCTAAGGCGTTTTGCTCGTCATCACTGGATTGTGGAATCCAATCCAAATGGGAGCAAAACATCTTTCTTTATTTTTACCTTGCTTTCGAGGTCGGTAGTTGATTAACTATCAAGCCAAGTACGTTCTTTCACGGGCACAGAAACGTATGCAAAAACTGATGATGATTTCACTCCCACTTCTAAAGCACAACCCTGGTTGTTATGCTCTGCTAAAGTTAGCAAATCCCATTTACAGGAACTAATAATAGGGTATGTAGTTATGGAATGATATTGTATGCAGAAATGAATTCTGTTTCGTTTACTTCTTAAATTTCAAGGGAAGAAGTGATTTGACTTCAGCGCTGCGAGGCTTGTTTCTGCTGCTTCAATCAACACTCTCAGATTTGAACGTTTAAATTTTCATTACAGATTTCTATCCCAAGAGCAGCATCGAAATGATGAGGTGTGACTACATTGCTGATTGCTTCTATGAAATCATGCACGATTACATGAGGTACTACCACTGGAAGAACGGACGCTTCAGGGTGAGTCAGTTATTTTAAATCTGCACTCAGAAAAAAAATCTATATAATATTTATATTTTTCAACTCAGCATCAAACACGCCTATCAGGAAAAACAGCCACAGCAAATGGAAGTCAGAGCCTCATAGCCAGACCCCATTGTTTTGAACGATAGCAGCGACCATTCATCTCCCTTAAAATTCCAATTAGCTATTCATGTACTGGCCCCACCAACCTAAGATATGAAAAGACCTGAGAAACAACCTCGGATCCTTGTTTGCAGTGCCAAGTTGTATATATATATATATATATATATATATATATATATATATATATATGTATATTACGAAATTGAAGAATATCCAACGAGAAAGAATTTGGTATTAAAAAAAGTGATTTTCGAAAATGTATTGGATAAAATGAAAGATAAAAACTATAAATACCAATGTACTTGACTAAATATCGGAAAACCTGAAGAGAAAAAATTGTCTGAAGTTTTTGATAGCTTAAACACGCGTTGTGATAGAAAACAATTCGAAAAGAAAAAAATATCTGAAGTGATTCTTGATAGCCAATACACGCATTGTGATGTATAAAAAAGAGATTCTACGATACTCAAATTTATTACATTTTCAAATTACAATATTTTTCTGATATATATATATATATGTATGTATGTGTGTGTGTGTGTGTGTGTGTGTGTGTGTGTGTGTGATAGAGTGATTGCAGGTGTGGACTTTCATATCGGTTATAAACACAGAAAATGAATTTTACAAAACCAAATGAATATTTTGACTGGAGCTGCAAAAGTCCTATTCCCACTAATACCTCAGAGAAAAGCCATGAAGTCTCTCCATCCTTTCTTGTCGCTAGTTTTCTTTCAATAATCCCAGTAATTACCTTACTTACTTAACAAATAGCAGCAAAATGCTCTTTACTTCATTACAACCCTGACGGGGTTTAATAATCAGATATATGTACAAATCTTGAAGATTGTCTTCCGTGGCTAACAAAATGAACGAACAAAATCCTTTTCTTTATCGCCCAGTTCGGAACCGATGGAAGCAGCAGTAGCATGATGAGCCCCTCCGGTGGTAAAGGTGCCATGAGCCCCTCCGGTGCTAAAGGCGGTATGATGAGCCCCAGCGGTGCTAAAGGTGGCATGAATATGAGTGACTCCAATTATGACGTAAGTTTAAATGAATCATCTTTTTTTAAGCAAGTGTATATACTCGCCCTGGACTGAAGAGCGGAAAGTGATATCTCCAGATTTCAGGAAATTACCCTTGGAAAAATAACAGACAACAGTTACACTTAACAATAGATAATTGATGTTATACTATCTTAGTTACCTTTGTCTAGTCAATGTTAAATACAGGTCGGCAAATATGGCACTTGGTTGATTCACCCCAGCCAATTGGTCACCTGTCAACCTTTCGTGAATTTGTCGATATTGCAATTTGTCACTATAATTAGGAACCGTCGACCAGAACCGTCATTATAGGTTTCATCAGTATTTAAGATGCTCTGTCTAGCTATGTATGTATATATGTACGTATTTATGAATGTCTCACACATATAGTCTTCATAAATGTCGCTAGGGAGCTAAAAATACAAGCATGTAGTAATTATTGTCTACAAATATCTCATTCTCCAAAACGTTCTTTAGTTTTATTTGTTGTTTTTTTTTTATAGATTCACACTTTTTTGTGATATCTACCGAAAGGCAAGATAATTAACTTATTCATCATCCTCTTTTAATGACTTACTTAATCACACCAAATGCATGCTGCCAAAAGACGTTGGTCACGCAATGGTTTCTTTTGAGAGACCTGTTAAAACTAGTTAGCCAATCGACACAATTTTTAAACCTAAATATAATAAATCCACTTTTTGAGGTTTTCGTCTGATGAAATATCATGAATCAATATTTTTTTTAAAGTAATTTTATGACTACCTTTTACCCTCATCTTAATTCTTTAGTTGAGTTTTTGAGCTACTCTTGCTCCATCGACCGTCAGCAAATAACATTGATGAGAACATAAATGTAGGATTTAAACCCAGACTGTTTATAGATACATAACACTGCGCCTAATCTAGGAATTGAGCAATCAATATACAACCAGAAAGGATAGGCCTGAATGACATCCTTAAACAAATCCTAAACTCTTTATCGGCAGCCATGTTTGTATATATTCGGGTACTTTCAATTTACGTTTTAGGAAGCATTACTCTGTCAATCCATTTTATGACTCTTACCTCCATCTTAGTTTTCTTAGTTGCTTTTGATCTTTATGTATTTGTGTTCTAAGGGATAAACGATTCATTTTCTTTCTAGAACTACATGCAATGGAGATACATGAACACTATCCAACGTGTTCTTCCATTCTTGGAGAGAACCTTGGAGATGCAGAATGGTGGAAAGAGCTTCTTCATGGGAGATCAGGTAAATATATACGTATAACACGACAGGGATAGCTTTCTTATCCATCATCTATGCCCCCCTTCTCTCTCTTTATATCTTGCTCAATCCAATGTCTTGAATTTGTATTACATTGGGTACAAAAATTCCTGTCCAAGGGAGATAATTCTCGTATAATTTACAATAAATCACAGTTATTTGTGCGAATAATTACGATATATATCCTATAAATTGCAAGTGACTTGACATCGAGCCTAAAGCGATTTTAATGGCTCTTCTTCGGGATATAAGCAATAAGTATACAGGATCGAATATTAGCCATTGGTACCAGACGTAAATTTACAACTGCCTTAACGATATTTGTATATCTATACATATATATCTATACATATTTGATTTCTTTTTTCCAGTTGATGTGGTGCGACATGATGTGCTATTGTTGTCTTGAGAACCCCATGATGGAGAACCAGGCCATGTTCAGCCAATACCCCAAAATGATGGCCCTGAGGACCCGCGTCGCTTCCCATCCGAAGATCTCCGCCTACCTGAAGAGTCGTTCCAATACCAACTGGTAAGCAACAAGGCAGCAGTCAAAGAAAACTTTTGGGAAACGAAATGGAAACATTTTTTTTTTAATGTAAATGATTGAGAAAAAGAGAGAAATAAAACACTTCTTTTAACATTTGGCTTGATATGCTTTCCTTCGATAATCTTTTATGAATATTTCTTTCACTGAATTTACAAATGTCCTTTCCTTCTATGAAAGCCTACAATGCTTCAGTCACCCCTAACTGAGGTCCACAGATCACAGATTTCTATCTCTACTCTGGCTTTTTGACGACTAGATAGATTTAGAGTTACCTAAAAAGGTATCACTCATTTCACCGCCCGATATATTACTCCTACCTTGGGGGAGATGATTAAAGGCTTTTCCCAGGAGCATTAGAGCAAAGGGCAAAGGCTTGAACTCAGCTCTTCGATCGATCTTCCCTTCTGTTAACCGCTCAGGCACCCCATACCTCCCTCAGGTGAACATATTATTTTAGATTCGATACACATTAATGTAGTTCTTACACCAAAAAATCTTCAAAACTGCAATCTATCTCCATGGTGCCAAAGGCAAATAATAAGAATTTAGCACGACTTGAAAAATAAAGTGTTTCATGATGAAGTTGATTTTTGTAAACCAACAGCAAATCAATAAACAGGATGAGTCGTTTATCAAAATTATGGATAATGTTACCCAAAAGGTAATATTATAAAAATCAGTCTGGCTATGAAGCTTCTCCAAAATGCAATAAATATGATTGAAAAAAGATATGGGAATTTGTTTATAATACTTAATGATGATAAATTAAATAACATAACGACTAATTCATAGCAACAAATATATCGTTCCAATCTTTATATCCTTTTTTTATATGTAACCAGCCGACTTTGTTATCCGAAAGATCCTATCTCCAAATAATCACCATAAACGGCTTTCTATCTACTTTGTTTGTTTCAAACCAGTTTTCCTCAACAGATGTCTACGTGAAAACCAACGATGAACGTCTCACATAGAAATTGAATTTCATTGCAAGCAACAGTAACATTCATCTTTCCATCAAAACCTTTCGCTAATCCGAAACCTAAATTTAAACGAAGGATGGTGCTTTATTAACAATTGTTTCAGCTCTTTAATTCTTGCAATAGCATCAATTACTATCGAGTATGGTGTGGTTTGTGGACTAATAGCCTAAGAGTCTGTTTCCAACATGGTCATTCATGAAAGATCCAATATTTTTGGCAGGGTTGAAGCCAGCTTAATTTTGGAAATAATCTTTTCGGAAAGAGGTTTCCCATTTTGAGTACGGCTCTAAAGACGGGCATACAATTTGTTTTTTTTTTAACAATGAGTCAGGTATCTTATGGCGCTGGGGAGCATAATTTTTGATAGCATTATGTTGTAGTAGTATGCACACTCATTTGGAATCGCAGAATTAAGCTGCAAAAAAGTTTTTCAAAAAAATGTTTATTTTATAAGTATCTTGTGATTCAGGTTTTAGTCCCAATACCTCTTTAGCTAAACGATGGGAATTCTACTAGTGTCACAGAAAAGACAAGCCAGGGTCGATTTCAGGATTCTTTATTTTGGCAGGAAAGTTGGTAAAATCCTGTAAGTCCTGTGCCAATTTTTCATAACTGAGGATATCTTTAACCGAGGAATATTATCAGGAATCGTAAAAGTTAAATAATCTCTAGTGAATATACTCAGTATCCACTTGTTATCTGGAATTGTGAGATTAACATTCCCAGCTGAGAACTTGCAAAAGACATGGATGGTGGACCCAATAACAGTGCCTTTATTTAATTCCTCTAGCTACAATACACAGTTTGGGATTGGCATTACTCTACCTCACATCTAGTATAATATAGAAAAAAAAAAAGAAATTTGATCATCACTATCAAGTTGAGTGCGAAAACAGACCCCAAGAACCAATCGATTAGAATTTTCAAAAACTCACTTCCCTAAATTTGTCTTAGGGGACCTATCAGTGACCATAGAAATGTTTATGGTGGTATATTGTGTGGTTTAATGAGTTACACTGTCATATCTATATGAACAGACATTCAGTGGATAGGATTCAACAAGCTAATCGGACAAAGTATGTCAAATCAATGAAAGATGTAATCCTTACAGAAAAAAAACTTTCATGTTTATGACTGACTTTGAATCAATTATCATATGCGGATGTTCATCAATAAGTCTGTAGGTAGATATGTTATTACTTAAATTTTGATTTGAATTTTTCACCGTATAATGTTTAAGTAATGTAATTCAAATTCATCACTGAATAAAGTCCATTTACAGTAAAGTGGTCGGGTTGAACAGTTTTGAATGTGATAAATAACTGTTTTTTCTCGATAGATACCATTGATTTTTTTAGGGTTGTGAATACTGGTAATTGCTCATTGTAAATCCAGATTCTGCATCTTCGCTTTATATAACCCTGAAAATATCTCCAGAAGTTCTCAATAAATTTTAGTGAATTTTTCGGAATGCTGAGTAATAGGCAAAGGGAGTGGTGATATCCACAGCCACACTGCTCCTGCATTGCAGCTGTAAGTTCAGAGCAAGAGAGCCCCAAAAGCGTCTCCTGATTCAGTGCATATATACATATAACTTTATACCGAGCTTAATGCCCGTCGAATCCTTAGAGTAGTCCTTATGATATTGATATATTTTTCTGTATGTATGTAACCATAACTTAGTAAAAACAGCATATTGTACAGAGAAATTTGTTTGTCCGCATCTTCGAGTGCAGTAGCATAAAGAATAAAACAAATCTGGGTGGTTTTCCTCCGTTTCATTACGTTTCGATTGGGGTTTCAATTTACCATTCAATCACTATGCTGGACTGGAACTCAATTTTGGTTCATATGATATCTCTTGAGTTTCTGAATAAATTTCGATTGAATTTGGTAAAAGGATGGGCTCTGTGTTCAGGAAGATTTCTTAACATTTTAGAATTTCCCAAGTCTTCCCTGAATCGTAGCTCAATATACACAGCACCAATGTTCTAGGTGGATTTCAATAGGATTCTGTTGAAGGTTGCACAATGAGCTAAAAAAAAAAGGTTTTACATTTTGGGGCAGTTACGAGCATTTTTTAATCGCCTCCCCTACATTACAGCAACATTGACACGACACAATATCCCCAAAGGTTCTCAATGAATTTGGTACAATTATGCACATGAAGAATTATGCATATATATATATATATATATATATATATATATATATATATATATATATATATATATATGTATATATGTGTGTGTGTGTGTGTGTGTGTGTGTGTGTGTGTGTGTAGATAGATAAATAGATAGATAGATCGATGGATCGATAGATTGTACCAAAATATATGTTCATTCCGGTATTGGGTTTTAATACAATCGAAGCACCCCCAACAAATCGACTATGATGGCCCTGAATCGATAAACATTCAAGATAAAACACAATGGATAAAAATAATTGATTTTGCTAAAAAGAGCGAAAACGCATTGGTATATTTGCATATTACTATAGGTAGATTAAAGGAGGAATTGTGAACCATTATTATCAAAATTACTCTAAACTTTTAAAGGTATTGTCATTAAGTGTATATTAGTGTTAAAGCCTAGTATTTAACAATTCAGGATGCTCGTTGTGCCTGCAATCATTCAAAAATATTTGATGTTGTTAGGCCTCAATAAGCTCGATCAGTGCTGTCTATCTCATCTGGTGACGACCTCAACTTGATATATATATATATATATATATATATATATATATATATATATATATATATATATATATATATATATATATATATATATGTATATATACATATATATATATATATATATATATATATATATATGTGTGTATATATATATATATATCGATTTAATTAAAGTCCTACGCAACAGGATGCAAAGCTCCTGATGGTAAACTTATGTCCCACAGCAAATTTATGATCATTGAATAGCACATGCACACACACAGAACACGCTAATAAAGGTGGGGATATCCCCCGAAACATGTCTAGACTTTCAATGAAACCATTTACAGTTAAATAAAGCTAGTTTCCATACACTTTCACTCCTGAGTCTGTCTCACTTCCTATAGTTCAAATTATATATATATATATATATGTGTGTGTGTGTGTGTGTGTTTGTGTGTGTGTGTGTGTGTCAGTGGGTTTAATCTTATATCGATAGCACACTATTCAAAGAGTTATCCCAAGCTATTACTACAATCAATAAAGAAAGTGTTGATGTCAAACTATTTCAATAATTGCTACTATAAAATTATAATGGTGAAAAATAACTAGATGCCGAATTAAAATTGGGGAGGAATTGAAGAGACCTGAGTTCTCAAAGGAAGGAATATAACCTGGGATCACAAGAGAAGGGATGTGACCTGAGATCACAAGGGGCGGGAATGTGACCTCGGAACACAAAGGGCGGAAATGTGACTCCACAACACAATGGTGATGAGTGTGACTCGAAAACATAATGTTAAGGATTGTGACCTGTGATCACAAAGGTTGGAATGTGACTTGGGTTTCCAAGGGATGGATGGTGAACTGGGATCCCAAGGGGTCAGAATGGGAGCTCCTACGGATTGTGAGGTGGAATTGGAGTGGGGAAACAGAAAGTGTTGTGGCTCAGCTCTGAGACTTATTAGTTTGAAAAAAATCGGATGTATTTGGATATTGTCTGCCAAATGCATACTTAACTTCAATAAGGTCCAAGAAACGCCTGAAGAGGAGTTACAAAAACATTGCACTGAAGTGCAAGAGACGCTGAAGGCAAAAAAATGTTGATAAACCAGCCGGAACTATTGTCACAGACAAGGTTTCTGCATGAGAACCAATTCCAAAACCTCTATTCAAAACTTTGGCTCTGATGATTACAATCGCTCTACCAGTTTATCAATGGCTTAGATACAGTTATGTGACATCTGCATCAATTTGGAATTTGCTCAAAAGTTGTAATATGATAACCAAATCAGCAGTTCTACAATCAGAAAATGCAGACAGGTACCTCTGAAGTATCCACTTGTGCACGAAGATTTTCCCATTTCGTTTTCTAAACACCCACAGTGCAGCAATCTCTCCTGTGAAACACGTTCGGTGTTCCTGGAAGCAAATTTGTATTATATGAATAGAAAGCGAGGGTAGTTACCAGGAGCAGTGATAACCATCATGGCTGAACAGGCAGGGAATATAGTACCACCTACAGAAACTAGAACTGCATCAGTTGAAAATGAGAAAAAAGATGACTCTTCAACACCAAGTATGTTGCAAAGACCTAAAAAAAAAACGTAAAAAAAAAACCCAAAAGAGACTCAGATTTTGTTGTCTACCACTCCGACCTACACTTTCTTTATCTTCAGTAGATGACTGTCAAACTGATTATGTACTTTCTCACTCTCAATGTTACACTAGTATTGCCAATTTCTTTTGATGAGGCTCTATTTAGTGAGTTTTGTCAAAGGCTCAGACTGTTAAAGAACTTGGCAGCAAGTTGTCTTGTATTATAAATGTGTACTAACATGTTTAAATCTTTCTTAATCTCTCTTCATTGTGTAGCATACAGTTAAGAAAAGTGCTACATTAGCTTGGCAATAATTTCTACCCCGGTGAGAGTTGAAGATCCAATTTCTGGCCTCAACTATACTTTGTCAGTTGAGCAGCACAATAGATTTGAGGTCCAAGGGTGACACAGTCTGCTATAGGAAGTCCACTGAGCCTCCAAAACATGTCTGTATACTGGAATAAATCTACATTGTTTATTTCATCGAACTTTCTTATCGTCTTTGAAAAGTTTGTAAAGTATATTTCTTAGGTTTAAAGATGGCATTTGTGTTCTCTTCTTTGAAGTTGTCCGGCAGGGGACAAAGCAGATATGGATAGGGCACCGTAATAACCAACACTGGTCTTGACACAGGGAACACTGCACGTTCTTTATGGCGTTATCATCTTTTTATGCATTTAATAAAAACAAATGCAATAATAGAACAACTCACTGATGGCACGTTTTAAAGAGACTTGTTAATGAAAATCTGTTTATTTGTATAAATAAAAACCCGAAGAAAAAATGTATCCAAAACTTATGATACTGTCTTCCGTCATTTGAAATTACAATTTTTTACAAGAAAAATAGGAATTTCGCAATTGGGACTAATATTCACATCAATGTGATCACTGCTCAGAAAGATCATTCTCAACTTGTAGCTTATTTCGAGCCTTTGACCTGATTGGGCAGAAGAACCTATCTCACATAGATATGATGAAGAAAAATTGATTCACGCATGAAGAGCATTGTTACTCAGTCCAGGATTAGTAGGAAACATTCCAACCCAAAACTAATCAACATCCTCATCCACTGAAGAGTTATGTATGAGTTCCAAAACCTCCCCCTGTGTTTTGATAAGAATATCATCAGCAAGATATTAAAATGGATTCAGTGTCAGAACCATAGAAAATTGTGCTGTGTTTGTGTCTGGGAACTAACACTGACATTCATCAATAAGTGAGATTAGATGCAATCCTGGTCTTGATGTCATAATCTCCAATAAATTCAGTAATCCGATTGTATTACATCAAATTCACTTCTTTTATGCGGCTTTCCAAGAGCAATAAATGTTCTTACACTGTCTGCATGTGCAATTATGTTCGTTTAATGGCATTGTTGTTTTCGGTTTAGCACCTTTAACTTTAAACCAAATATTTTCACTTTACTTATCTTTCCACCTAAATTACACTGTAATCGTCAATTCAGATACAAAAATTAGAAAATATCAGAGCCAACAGAAAAACAAGTAAGATTACGGAGATGCATTTTATATATATATATATATATATATATATATATATATATATATATATATATATATACACACACGCACACACACACACACACACACATACATATATATATATATATATATATATATATATATATATATATATATATATATATATATATATATATATATATGTATGTATATAAAAGGAGCTTTTCCTGAACTGGACTATGTTATGACAAATGTGAAAACGAGATGCATTCATCTAGTCTGTATCAAATTGACTTATGACGAATGGGGGAAAAAGGTAATTGGGTTGTGATTTTGGAAACACAGTCCTTGAAATCTAACAACATCCCCCAAAGCCTGTTCTTTGAAGCCCACAAATATTACTTGAATCTTAATCAACTTCTAATAAATATGTTATAATTCCGATTGACAAAGCCACAAAAATATTGTGTCTATGTGTAAGGGTCCCTATTTCCAAAGACTGTTGTTGTAAGTTGGAATTATTTGGCCAGCATCATCGTCAATTGACATATACAACAGATCCTGAAGAAATCTTCAATGACATTGAACGATCAAAAAGTTCAGGACAGATAGTGGGGGGATTAATTGAAAATAACCAATCATGGATACCGAAGATGTACAAAACGGTGATCAATCTATTATAGGTTCTAGAAATATCTAAAGTTTTCAAATTAATATACAATCAAAATATAAGGACCATCATAAAACATGATTCTGTAGTAACATGAATCTTCATGGGGTAGTAAACAACCCAGTGCAATTTGGAGAAATTGCTTGTAAAAAAGGCCAAATCCGCTTCTGTAGTGTTCATTATAACAAAATTTGCATAACAATTGGGCAATACAAAAGATCTGGAATCTTTATATGATATATAATATATGAACAACATGGGGTAGTTAGTAGACATCCAAAGACATCCAAACCTTATGAAATCGATACAAGAGCAATAATTACACAAATTCATGAATACGTAAACGAAAAACAGTATAAAAGGAAAATTGCATAATGAGTATATATAAATGATATATTTTAATAGACACATGAGAGTGACACATGGGAATAGTTTGCTTCACACCGAACTGAAATTATATTCAAATAACTCTCAAAATTACAATTTTACTTCATAGATATAGACATAAATGAGATGTTTACTTGATGAAATAATGCATGTTCACAATTTTGCTTAAACCTAATTAACAAAAACAGAACAGTAACAGAATAATAACTTTTCCATCAAAACAAATTTAAGTTGTAGAGTGGTTATGCTTGTATACGCCTATGTGGATATTACCGGGAGTTCCTAGCAAGAAAGTTGTCCTTTTTTTAAAAATAATCCCCCGAACAGGACTGCGTTAATACAGTTCAAGAATTCGTTAATAAGGAGGAAAATTACCAATATAACTGAATTACATGAAAATAGATCCTTTAATTGAATAAAAGGATAGTTATAAGATATCACGTTGAAATATCACTTCGGATTAAAAACGACTTGCTGAGCACGTGATCGTAAGTAAGTATGAATTATAAAATTTTCCTTCCCTGCATCACAAAATGAGAAGTGAATACGACTATATATATATATATATATATATATATATATATATATATATATATATATATATATATATATATTCAGTGTGTTTTTGAATTAAGGGGGGTATTTTCGTATACACATACATACGTTGTTGTATGTATTTGTGTTAGCGTGCATACATGTATACATACACAAAAGCACACATTTTGAAGGTGTTCTTTATTTAGAGAAAATTGTACCAATGCCATACGTGCTTGTACAAGACTAATTGTCTGGCCACATTGGAATTTCCTTGGGAATTAGCCAGTGCCATGATGGTTCTACCGGTTAATCATTCTTTGTTTCGAAGATTCTATAAAAACCGGAGGATTGTGGTCTACAGCATTCAGGTGCCACATTGTTTCAAGCAGCACCAACTGAGATCTCTTCTTCTCCCAGTGATTCTTCGGAATCAGATCAAAATTACCATTCATGATGCTTAACTATAAGTTGTACTACTTCAATGGCCGTGGACGTGCTGAGATCCTGCGTATGATGTTCAACTCTGCCGGGCAAAAGTACAATGATAAGAGTTTTGAGTTCAACGAATGGGACAAATACAGGAATGACATTCATTGGTTTCATCAGTATAATAGAATAGACTCCAGTTATTATAACACCCTCGGGGATTTAAGAGTGCTGTTATATAATTTTATACGAAGTATATCTATGATGAAAAACCAAACAAGGACAGACAGAAATAGCTTTTGTTACGCTTTTACAGTCTAATGTCCCATAAATAGGGTTACAAGTCTGCAAATAAAATGAATGAATCCATAGACAATAGGCTTGCAAAAAAAAAAAGGTTTTATCAAAATGTATCAGATTATTCCGTTAGAATGATTGTTGCTAAAACGAAAGTTTACTGTATTCATTTATTGCGTAATTACAAAAGCACGGAGTCACCCTTACCTTGTAATTGCCAAGATATGACTTCTGTCAGATAAAAGAAATATCTTTAAAAAATCAATGATCATTAACAATGTTTTATTTAATAATGATATCAATAAAATTCACGATATATTAGAATTATTTTTGTATTTTTAATATGTGTAAATTCTATTTAAGTATATGAATTGACAATGTTCTGAACATTTTTATCTTAATTAAGTTAACTACAAGATGCTGGTAGATAGTGAGTTTTGGGGTAATTGTAAATAAAATAATTACTGTTACACTTAGCATCTCACTCTCCTTTTAAGTATTCCTCTTGGGAATGATGTATTCAGCGATCTTACAAAACGGGCACAGTTAACAGATGGTCGCCGTAGATGTTCTGTAAAACATTAGTAGAATACGTAACTGTTGTTGCTTGTGGTATCATGTACAACCTGTTAGTATCTCAAGTTGTTGGTGTGTATCTGGAGATTCTTGCTGAGGTATCTGGTTGAAAATCAGATCCAAGGAAATGTTACCAGTCAGGAATTATTACCAATGTTTCTGAGAGAAGGATATTTGTATAACGTGGGTGCATGTCTATTCTTTACTGAAAAATGCATTGAAAATTCTTTCACAAAAGACTAGCAGAAGTATCTGGCTTTCTCCTGGTTCCTAAAGATCGAAAATGGATACAGTCACATCGGTTCAATATGATTATTATCAATTGATTTGAAAATATGCTGATAGTCCAAGATTCCATCTTCCTGCTTCCACACGATAAAAAATATCCTTTCGTTTTGGTTTTATAAAACTTCACAAAATCATGAACATGGATGGACATAGAACCTAAGCTGAAAATTTTATGTATTTTTTTAATTTCAGATCAACTTCCTCCTTTCAGAATACTACACTAATTTGTATAGTATCTTTATCTTGTTTTCGATTCATAACTTTTCCCAACGTTGATCACATCACTTACACTTATATATGCATTTTTAAGTTGCTTTTTTAGAAGTTAAAGCAAATCAACTCATTTGGAGTTTGAACCACTCATTGCTTGACTACTGTTAACACCACTGATATTTCTTTTCTTCAAATAGATAAATGTTTGAATAAACGCCTGCTATTAGGGTGCTTCCAAATCATGCAGCACAACCTAAAAGATATCTGTTTCGCTTTCTAACCGGAAATAGCGGTTTTAACCCCAAATTACTCTTCAGCGACCACCTATGATTTCAGATATTAGCGTCATATATCCCAGTCAAGATACCCTTATAACTGGTTTTCAGCTTCTTCAGTTTCTTGACTAGCCATAAGACACGTGCAAGCAAACAATTGCTGGCTTTGAAATTATACCTTCTTAATCATTGTACTATAGAAATGCATTAAAAATCAAGAAGACAGGTATTGTCGATGGTCAGTAAATGGAGCAAATATTACCAGCAGAATAGGATTTTCATATGTATAATTTAAATACGTTTCAGATGATATTGATGTAGAATTGCATTTACAATGTTATAGTGAGGGCTTGTCGGTTGGTATAAAGTGTGGCAAACTTTAATCACCGAAAATGTACATTATAAGTATTTTGAAGTCCTTTTAAACAATTATAATTTCAGAAATGAATTGGTAAATGTGATCATCAATTCATTTTTTTCTCACTTCTGCAAATATAACCTGCATGCATGTCCCTCTCTTGGGGATGGATGGTACGCGGATGCCTGAGACCATGGCCATAGCCAGGTATTTTGCTCGCAAATACAGTAAGTATTACATATTAAAATGATCATCTTTACTTTATAAATTCATACAAGAATGGATTATGATCTAGATACCACCATTGGATGCGTATTTCATTGGCTTAGAACGGCATTTTACTCTGAAGCTTCTTAAGAATAGAAGTGGTATGAATATGAATTATGACATAAGTATGAATGAATAATCTTATTCATGCATGTGAATGTAATTGTCTCCGACTAAAGAGTAGGAAGAGCTATTTCACAGAATAATACCTCAAAAAATTATGGAGAGGCCATTTTTACGTTATTTGGAATTTAAGAAAGAAAAATACTCGTATGAAAAAGAAGGCTTTGTATCTAAATATGACAGGGCAATAACTCCACCCTAAAGTAACAAATACATGTTACACTATCCATGTTTATCTTTACAAAATCAACATTAACTACTGTTTGGCAAACACAGCACCAGGTCGATTAGCACCATGTTAATTGGTTGCCAGTCAACTTTTTGTGAAGTCAATTTTTCCATTGAACAATTCCTAACCATTATCAAAACTGTCAAGATTGGTTTATCAGAATTGAACTTGATCTGGCTGCCTATGTATGTATCACACGTACAGACCGCAAAAATATAGCTGGGGCTGATAAATGCGAACATACTCTTTATTATAATTACAGGAAGGGTTAATTTTCTTTTTTTCAAATTTCTTCCTCCAAATAGGGTTTTACTTTTAGTAGAGAAGTTCTCTGTACAACTTGAGTTTATGCTAACTTCATCCCGAAAACCCCGATGGTATTTGTGGTTGTTTTCCTTATAAATTCAGACTTTGTGCGACTACTGCCCAACAAAAGACAAGAGAAGTCGTTCATTCATTGATCACCCCTCTTTCAATATCTTAACTGGTCACTCACTATGCTGCCAAAAACACGTTGGTCACTAGACGGTTTCTATTGAATGTCCTGTTTGAATTTGTTATGATTCGAACTTGGCCATTCAACGGAATATTTTGGACGTTAAATGTAATATATTTCCTTTTTTGAATTTTGATTAAATAAAGAATTTTGAATCAGTATTTTTTCCATAAATTTATGGGAACTTTTCACTGCCATCCTAATTCATTCGTTGTTTTCCTATGGCCACCTTTGCTCAGACCAATTTCGATTCGACAGTGGACAAACAGAAAATGAATTATAAGCCCTAGGCGGGACTTGATTCCACATCATTATGGATTATCATTTTTTTTCAATTTTATGTCTTTTACCTTCATCTTGATAAGCTTAGTTGTTTTCTATCCTGATAAATCATTATTCATGATATGAATGATTTATTTTCCTTCTAAAACTAATGCAATGGATATATATGAACACCATCCGACGTGTTCTTCCATTCTTGGAGAGAACCTTGGATATACAATGGTGTAAAGAGCCTCCTCATGAGCAATCATATATGTATATATATGTATATATATATATATATATATATATATATATATATATATATATCACTACTGTGAGATTAATTCTTGTTCGTCATCATTCTCTCAGTCTCTCTCTCCCTCTCTTATCCAATCTAACGTATAAAGTCCTGTCGGACTTACTATGTAAAATTATTTCATTACGTATAAATCAACGAAGATCTCCGCCCAAGCAAGATAAATCCAGATGTATTAACTACCAATCACAGTTTATATATCTTGTTCTTAATCTCTGTCTCTCCAAATCCTCTCTCCTTCTCTTTCTCTATTTCTTTTTATCTCTTCCTCTCGTCCAGTCACAAAATTGTATTACATTAGTTACGTACAAAGTAGAAGAATACAGTGTGCTAGGTAGACTTAGTTTTATCAATCTTCCAATTTTGAATCGCCATTGTCAATTATTGTTACAGAAACATAGCATAAAAAGCATAACAATGAAATGCTTTGTTAGCTCAACACAGCTAAAATGCCTCAACTTGAAGAATAAAGCAATGTTCAGTCTGATTCGTCTCACTATATTTGGTGTTAATTGACAAAGTCAAAGGGGTTAATTCTAGTTATATTGCGTACTAATACAAAGTTATGTATGGAAAAGTAAGCAGAAGATACAAAAATTATGATATAAATTCTATAGTTTGGAAGTGATTTGACATCGACCGTGAAAGCATTTTTTGAGTATCTCTAAAAATTAGCATTTGAGAGGCTGGTTCATATATCAGCAACCGACACCGGCTGTAAATTTGCGACCTTTCCGATGTTTCAGTCGATGTGGTGTGATATGATGTGCCATTGTTGCCTTGAGAACCGCCTGATGGAAAACCAGTCCATGTTCAGCAAATACCCCAAAATGATGGCCCTGAGGACCCGTGTCGCTGCTCACCCGAAGATTTCTTACAACCTGAGGAGTCGTTCCAACACCAAAAAGTAAAACAGTGGGGCAGCATTCAAAGAATAATCTCTGGAAACGAAATAGAAATAGTTGTTTGTTAAAATCTTTAATGTAAACTATAGGTAAAATGAAATAAATGAAATATTTTCTTTATCATCTGGATTGCGACGTTTTTCTTTGTTAACACTTCATAGAAATTCTTCTAACAGAATTTATAAATTACTGTCCTTTTCTTCTTCATGGGCTTACCCTGGCTACATTGTCAACCATCGCTGACTGAGCTCAACACATCACGTATTTCTGTCTCGGCTCTGATTTTGCGGTATGCGAAAGAGATTTGGGAACACCCGAGGCGTCACTCACTTCACTACACGCTATTAACCTCGAAGCTAAGGGGTTTGGTTTAAGGCCTTCCGCATGGGGCATTAGAACAAAATATTGTGAATATTGTCTCAGCAGGAGTTTGAACTCAGCTCCCCGAGTCCATTCCCTTGCTGTTATCCGTTCGGCCACTCCGTTCCTCCTATGAATGTATATATCATGTTAAATTGAATACACACAAATGTAGTTCTGAGGCGTGACTAAGCGTAATGGCACCGAGGGCAAAAATAGAGCTACCAATATACTAAAATGTGTTTTTTTTTCAACCAGCAGCAAATAGATAATCTGTGGAGGGCGTTTACTATAATCACGGATAGTCATCCGACATTTATAGTTAACAAAATCACTCGGGCCAAGAGATCTCATTTAGAATGAACTAAAAAAATCTGAATAAAATATGATATATGAAATTCTTTATTATACTTAATAATGAATTAAATAGCATAACGATCAATTTATAACAACGAATATGTTATTCCATTTTTTATATTCTTTGCATGATATGATCAGCTGAGCTCGTTATGTGAATGATCCTGTCCCAAAGTGATCACCAAAAGCGTTTTTTTTATATATTATCTTGTGGTTTGTAACTGATTTCTCTACCCTCCATGAAACCAAACGAAAAACGTCTCTCATTAAAACTGAATATTTCCATTCATCTTTCCGAGTTTAAGATTAAACGATTTGCTAACAATTGTATATTTCCTAGAAATATTTTCAGTTTATCGTCTTGAATACTGTTGAAAATAGTGCTGATTTTTGGACTAGTCTGAGAGTCCATTCCCAAAATGATTTTTTATGATGGATCCAACACTTTTGGTAAGGATGAGGACAGATTAATTCCCCAGATGATATTCCCTAAAAAACAGGTTTTCGCATTTTTTGCACGGTTTCGAAAGCAGGGCGCACAATTTGTTTTTTCATCGATGAGTTAGGTCTCTTACTACGCAAAAGAGCACAATTGTCAACAACGTTAGGTCCCATCAAGAGTAGTATGCACGTTCATTTCTCAGGTCGATATTGGGTCTCTTTATTTCGGTAAGTAATTCAGTAAAATCCTAAAAGTCTTGCACCAGATTTTTATGACTGAAGATTTTTTTTTTTACCGAGAAATTCGATCAGAAATCGTGAAAGTTGATTGATTTCCTAATCACTACCAATTATTCATTCGTTATTCGTAATTTTGAGATTAACTTTCCCTGCTATGAATCTACAAAATATTTGAATGGTGTCTTTGGACTCAATAACATCACTTTCATTTAATTCATCTTGCTACAATACACAGCTTCAGGTCACATCAGTTTAAATCACTCTTAGTATTATATAGGAATCAGGTCATTATTATCGGGATTAGTGCGAAAGCAGACCCCAAGCACCAATCTACTCGAACTTTTCAAAATCTCACCAGCAAAGAATGAGCCTTAGGGGGCCTATTAGTACCCATAGAAATGTTTATGGTGTTATATTGTGTGGTTTCTGAGTTATGCTGACATATTCAAATGGACAGAAATTTAGTGAATAGGATTCGACCAGCTAATCGGACAAAGTGTATCAAATCAAAAATAGATGTAAACATTATAAGAAAACACTTATTTGACTTTGAATCAATCATCATATACGGGAATTCATCAATAAGTCCGTAGCCAGATCGCTTATAAGCTAAATTTCGATATGAAACTTTCATTGTATAAATTTAGACCTATGTAATTGATATCCACAACTGAATCAAGAGTATTTACAAGGGAGGTAGTTATTCTAAACATGAGTTAATCGTGTAACATGAGTGATCGTTTTTTTTTTTTTTTAAATTTCTATATATTTTCCTGGAGTGTGTTTAACAACCTTTGTGGCAGATCCTGGAAATTCTCAGTCACCTACCCCGAATCGTAGCTATACGTACAAAACACAATACATTGAAAAGTTCTCAGTAAATATCTGTGAAATTGTGTAGAAGTGTTGACAACGGACTAAACAGAAGACTTTAGATTTTTGGTTCGATCTGGGAATTTTTCACGAGTATATGAATGTGTTCATTGTCATACACTTATTCCGTTAAATAAAGAGTTATTTTGAGACTGTCAATGATGCTGTCTCATATCATTTTTTTTTATTTAAAAAATTCCTGTAATTAAAAAAGAAATTTCAGTGTCAATTTTTTTCAAAAATTACTTCCGTGAAATCATAATTGTGGGGAAATTAAAGGATAGTTTAGGATGGAAAAGGTATTGAGGAAACCTGGGATCATGAGGGATTGGAATATGACCAGGGATTGCAAAGGGGTGGGGGGGAATGTGATCTATGATGGTAAATGGGAGGAATTTCACCAGGGACCGGAAAGGGGAGGAATGTAACCCATGATGGCAAACGGGAGAATGTAACCAGTTGTCACAGAGTTTGGAATGTGATCTTGGATCTGAAGCATATGAATGTGGCCTGAGATCCGAAGACGGAGAATGGGACCTTCGATCTTATTAGAAAAAATCTGATCTGGGGATGCAAGGGAAGGAATGTGACCTGGGATCACGATTGAATAGGGGCTGTGACCCAATATCGCAAAGGTCAGAATGTGACCAAAGATCACCGGGATCGGAATGTGGCCCGGGATTGTCAGTGTCAGGATGTGATCTGAGATCTACCTAGGATCGCAAAAGGGGGTTGGAATTAAATTAAGAAATACAGAAAGTGTTCTATGGCTCAAGACTGTGGATGATGTTAAGACTAACATTTGACCTTTTATTTCTAAAAAAAATCTTCAGATGAATTCAAGTGTTTTTGATTTTTGATTGTGTTCAGTAGGGTCAAAGGAATTTCCGAGGATGGTTTGTGGAAACATTGCTCTGGAATACTGACAATACTGACTGCAAAAGAGAAAAGCTGATGTCGACAGACCTGAGTTTGCGCAGGAAAACATGAACGTGCCACAATTATCACCAAAAACAACTGGAAATGCTGACGACCCTGCGTGAGAACCAACTCCAAAACTTTGGATGGCTTTGATGGTTGCAATAACTCTCCAAAATATGACTACCCTCGCTGAGCAAACTTGGAACCTACCCAGTAGTTAATACGATTACTTAATCAACAATCCTACTGCGTTGGAAGGGAGACATGTGCCTCTGTCATTATTTGCCGTGCATGGAAGCTTTCCCCTTTTTTTTCTAAACGCTCGTCGTGTGGCTATTTTTTTAATCGAAAACACATCTAGAGCCCAGGTTTCTAGATGCAGATTTATTCTGTATGAATAGGAGAAAAACTCAATAGTTATTGTAAGCAGTGATAGTCACCATGGCTTAACAGGCAGGGAGAACAGTTCCACCTACAAAAACTACTACTGCATCAATAGAAGTTAGGTAAAAATAACAGAAGAATGACGGCTCAACACCATATGCCGCGGACATGTCTATCACAAAACAATAAAGACTCAGATTTCGCTGTTTACGACTTACCACTACTTACATTTTCTTTGTCTCCAGTGGATGACTGTCAAACTGATAAAGTACTTTCCGTCTTTTAATGCTATACTAGTATTGCCAAATTTGTTTCATGAGATTCTATTCAGTGAGTGTCGTCAAAAGCTGTGACTGTTAAAAGACTTGGCAAGTTGTCTCGGCATTATAATTGTGTACTGATATGTTTAAATCTTTGTTAATTTTGTTCTTGTTTAATTTCCTCTTAAAAAAGCATTATATCGGCTTTGGTTGTTATTTTTACCCTGGTGAAAGCAGAAGATCCAATCTCTGACCTCGACTACACTTTATTGGCCGAGCAGCTCAATAAATTTGAGGTTTAAGGACGAGACAGTCCGTTGAGCATCTCACTACCACTGCTGAAAAATGCCAGTATACTGGATTAAATGTACATTGTTTATTTAATCGAACTTTTTTTTATTGTCTTTGTAAAGTTTATAAAATATAACGTTTTGGTT
Source organism: Thysanoteuthis rhombus (assembly GCA_963457665.1). NCBI lineage: Eukaryota > Metazoa > Mollusca > Cephalopoda > Oegopsida > Thysanoteuthidae > Thysanoteuthis > Thysanoteuthis major. Next base: position 19,054,653 of record OY735237.1, on the reverse strand, counting down.
TAAAGATGGCATTTCTGTGTTCTTTATTAGAATGGATGGGAAAAGCCATGAATTATGCTGAAGACACTGAAATAGCTAGCATTGGGCCTGGAACAGATTGCACGGCACAATTTTAATAAGTATTTGATAAAACAAATGTGATAATAGAATAACTTACCAATCTCCTGTTTTAAATGGTCTTTGTAAATTAGTTCATTCGAACACATAAAACCTTTGATTGAAATAAATGCATTCAAAACTCATATTACTACGCACCAACATAATTCAATAACGTTAAGACGTTATTGTGTATAATATGCTACTTCACTTAAGAAGAGTTATGTTTTCTTTATCAGTTATTTCTTGAAAGTGTTAATAATTAATTAACAATAACCAACCAATAATTATATGAAAAAAATTAAACATTAGAGATTGCAGATCAACACTTGGAAAAACTAGGAGCATCCACTTGTACGATGCGAAAAATCGATATTTAAATCGTTTGATTTTTTTTTTCAATTTTTGGTAGATCGGTTCACTGACAATAAACCATGATTCCTCTTTCACACTTTTTTTTTCTCTAAAGTCACCAGTATCCCTTTCCATTCAAGTAAGTTCCCATAAAGAATGATTTCGAATAATCACTTTATTTTTAGTATAATTTGACAGCATTTTTTAAGAATAAATTCTATCTCATAGTTTTAGAACTGTTACCGAGCTTTTTATGTAACTAAAAGCAAGCAAGCAAAAATATGTCAGGAGGCATCATTTGAAATTCCCATTCATATCAAGGAAAAGAAGAGGTCTGGTATCGTTATTGATATAAACATCAATGTGACCACTGTCCTTTATGATCATTTTCAAGTTGGTACTCATTTCAAGCTTTTGATTTGATAGGGCAGAAAAACCTATCCAACAGTTATATGTAGAAAAAAAAAAACAAACAATATTTACACATGAAGAGCGTTGTTACTAAGTCCAGGATGGATAAGACCAATTTTAATCCAAAACCATTCTACACTGAGGACTTTGTACTCTTCTCTTGCTGAAAAGTTGCGTTTAAGTTCCGAAACGTCGTCTTCTAGTTTGATAGAAATATTATCCACAATACAATAAAATGGATTCAGTGTCAGAGCCATAGTAACCTAATCAGTGTTTATAACTGCGAAATAGCACTGAAATTCATCAATAAGAGAGATTAGATGCAATCTCAGCCTGTCATAATCTTCAATAAATTCAGTAAGCCGATGGAATTGCATCAGACCTCCATATTTTATGTGTCTTTCTCCAAGCTGCAGTTTGGCAATAAATGTTCTCTAGCTGTCAGTATGGTCGATGATGTTGGTCTCACGGCCTCGTAGTTTTCGGTTTAGTTCATTTAGATCTAAGCTAAGAACTTTCACCACAACATCTATTTTTACCTAAATTATCCGCTTGGGGGAATCCCTGTGGTTGGGAATGACTGTACCAGTCAATTCTGACGCAGAAACGAGAACACATATCTAAGCCAACAACAAAAAGAATAAAGATTACGAAGATGCAATTTATATGAAAACACGCACACACACACACACACACATACATACATATATATATATATATATATATATATATATATATATATATATATATATATATGCACAAATATACAGTATAAGACGCAACAAAACACACTCACACTCATATATGTATATATACAGAGAGTCCGTCTGTTCCACTCTGTAGGCCACAATCTTGATAGTGGAAACTTGAAATTTTGCATAGCTTTACAATTCACGGCAAAAGACATAGGAGTTTTGAAAGGTTTTTTATGTTTCAATTTTTAATGAAATTATAAGTTCAAACAGAGCACCAACATTTCCATCCCAGACTTCGTAGGCTTATCTTCCATTGATTCATTTCCGGCTGGAATGTATGTAAGTCCGCCATCACCCTGCCAAGAAAAACCTCATTGAGTGAACGGAAACGCTCGAAATTTCTATCTGAGTGAAAGTAAATAATATCTTTCATTTAGATGTTTTGAACAAAAATCAATAATTTTATCTTTAAAAAGTAGAGGGTAATTTTTTAATTTTGTTTTTATTATCGAATCATTTCAAAATATACTTGAATGCACTTCATAATGAGGGCTACAATCATGTCATTGATTCTATATTATCCTTATTTCAATAAATACATTTTTACAAATCATTGTTTGTGATATTATTTTGCATGCATATTGATAACTGCATCTCAACTTATGCATATGCAAATTGCATCGACTGTTTTAATATTTTCATTACGATCTTTTACACCGACAAACTTAGCGAATATAGAAACACAGAATATTACCCATTTCATATAAACTCTCTCTCCCTCTCCCTTTCCTAGATAATCATGAGTCCCTAGCAGAGCCATGCATTGCTTATATGAGAACACACGGCCTACAAACATTTCACCTGATAAAGAGGGTGATAGTATTTCTACATCATTTTTTGTAATCATTATTATGTATTTAGTTAGTATTAAATATAAACAGATAGTTATAAATTGATATCAGGAGACTGATAGATATTGTACCCAATTAATAGTCTCATGCACAACTAATATTACTACGTACAGTACATGACTCATTTGATAACGACAGTGATAGTATTTATACATCATTTCGCTTTGATTATTAGTAAATATTAAATGTAAACATGTAGATTAAGTTATGGGGTATTATCTGGAGTCAGATAAGCATTGTGACTGATTAATTTAACCTCACTCTCTTTATTGATATTGCTATTTGAGTTTCATTTTTAACTGTATTTCCTATGTTTTATAATGTTTTAATTCTTAATTACTACTTTTTGTCATATTTACATTTTTAATTGAATTTTGTTGAAGTTTTTTTATCTCATATATCAAGGCCTTTTGCAATGATAAAAAATGCAGTTCAGAATATATCTTAATAATCAAGAACACAGTCTTGAAAAGCGTCACACATTATAGCAGCCAAAAAAATCAATTTTATATACATGTGTATTCAGATAAGTTATCTGCATATGCAATTATTTACAAAAAGAAATACATCAGTAAATGATTATGAATCGAGTCATTCAAGATTAACACATAATTCAAACTTCTATATGTTTGACATTTCAGCAATGCCGTGTAGTACACACACACACACACACACACATATATATATATATATATATATATATATATATATATATATATATATATATATATATATATATATATAGTGTCATCCACAGACAGCTGTTTCGATGTATTACGTCTCTTCATTGTGGCTATAGACTTGCCATTTTCCCATCCAGTACCTTAACTTCGGACCCACAGGCCGATATCCTATCACTGGACAACGGAACTGGACAGTCAGTAAGGCTGAATTTAAGCGATATATTTGTTTACACAGAAATCCCCCATCCACCAGAGTGCTCTATTCCTATGGAAGAGCATTGCATATACGAGAATGAACTATTTTGGACTCTTTCAAAACATCCATTTGATATACTTCCTCTGATTGCATTTATTTTGAAATTATACATATGATGTATTTTGACATTTGAGCAACGAATGCTGATAGAAAAAAATACATATTTTCAAACATACAATGCAGAATAGGAAATAAGAAAGCAACGCTGGAAATATATTTGGACACGATCAAAAATAGATCATGAACTTGTTATTCAATGATGAATGCAAGTTCATATCTTTTTACGGTCCAGAGAGAAACTTTCAAAATGTTCCTACTGTACTTCACTGGTTTATAACGCCTTTACAATCGCCATTCCCTGCGTCTCTTTCTTGTACTAAAGCTATTGTGGTTAAAGTCTAGTAATTCTCCATTACACAAAAGAATGACGTAATTGGGCACCTAATAGATGTTTGAGTAACAGGGCCATTGCCAAGATATTAAGTATCCCTCTCAGTGCCATTGGAGCGATTAAATGTCCCTGATTATTCTGAAGTCTAAGAATTTTGGCACCACCAACAACTTCCGTGAATGGCGCTTCACGGAAACGTTCTTCAAGAGCGCATCAAAAGATACAAACCAAGTGTAAATTGCAAAGGGATCCAAGATAATTCAAGAGCAGCATGAACATCTGTTATTCAAAAGACTATTCGGAATGAATTGCACAAGAATTGCCTAAAATCTTGAACACGAAGAAAACACAGCCATCGAAAGAATAAATTTCGTTCGTGAGCATTTAGAGAATACTAACTATTTTTTCAAAGATTGATTTTAGTCAAATAAAATAAGAAATTGAGCATTTTGGTCACCACCTAGCTTGTCAAGAATGGTGAAAAGATATATGAACCCATGATCAACAAAGATACCAACCCCAGTAAAACATAGCTAAGTTTTTTAGAAATTGATTTTCCCCCGATGATACAACTTCTAGGATTTACTTATGGGTAGATCTTTCAATAAGATAAACCCCCCAAAGGATACAGCTAAAGTTACTACCAGATCGTTTATTCGAAACAATCTAGAGTCTTTTTAATGGCGTATTCAATATCCTGACTTGAAAATTCATGGCTAAACTTTAACAATCGAATTCATCAAAGAGAACTAAGAAACATTTACATTTTGAAGGTTGTGTGGAAGAAAGAATGTGTTATGGCTTATGTCATGAAGGGGTTTTGAAAGATTATGAAAAATTGCTTCGAGTGGTAATTGCAAACCAAGGCTATGAATCTGCGAATTAAAATTCGAAATGAGTCCGAATTGAGCGATATAATAGATCTAACATTTGTGAAAGGTCAGAGTAAAATATTTGTGTCACAAATTCAAAATCTCCTTGGCACAAGAGTGAAATATGACAGAGCCTGTCTCACTAAATCCACCCTAAAATGGCTACTAGTCATCTCATTAACAAAGGATACCTCAAAATAGGTAACGAATTACTTCTACAAATAATGGGGATCTATTTTGAGGATCGATCCTGCGCCATTAGGGCCTGAATCGTACTTACGTAGACACGAATGTAAACCTATGTTTTCGTACATTCGAAATGATAATAGGAAAACACACAAATATCATGGATGCAAACACTGTATAGACGAAATGATAGACATTAGCTCTTAAAGACATATATACCTTACATATCACATAGAAACATTGATGTGGATATCTAAATCGAAAATAATATATTTACATATATACCATTTTTTAAACAAGATACGTTCCCATTTCACATCATACTCATGTCATGGATGAGTATCATCGTATCACTAAATATATTTTATGGGACCATATAATCAGATTATTCAACAACAGGGCCAGCAACCCTAGGAATTAAGGGTTTGGTAGGAAATTGCGCAAATTTAGTTATCAATATGGTTAGACAATCAACTGAAGCAGTGAATAGACACACAGAGACATTTAACCAATACCAGATAGAAAAAAGGAAATAAAAATGAAAATTCAAAAGATGACAGACATCCCACCGGAAAGAAAGGTTAAATGAAAAGATGACCCTAGGAAAGTCAATGCCAACCTGTTGAAAGGATATCCATCCCATAAACATTATTTTCAGAATCATAGATGTTTTCTAAGATATAATTCTTCAATTTTCTTGTCTGCTTTAATCAGTTCCAACTTGTACGGGTAGAATGCCGGTGGTGGGGGATCCCCAGATTTATTTCCCGGTCAATCTGTTTTGAACATTCACTGATATGTCGGAATTTTCCACAATGTATAGGATAACTAAGAGGAAAAGTATTCGAGAGTAATATACAACATGCCAGAGAGGAATCATTTATTTAATTAAATAGTAAATTCATATTTCCATGATTGGAAAAGTGCATTCATAAGATTCAATCTGTGATAATTAATTAACAAAATAAACAACGCCCATTTAATATATGATAAAATATTACACTGGATATAAGTAATAAAAAGAATTAATGCCCTAATCTAGAAAACAAAATATAAGAAAAATCAAATCTAATAAAAATATATATCCCAAACTATAATGATATGAATCTAAAGTAAAATACATGTGAGGAAGTCGTGTCCAATCAACACAGCTAGTCGATGACATGTTAAAATGCCTGTACTGTGTTATAATATCCCCGAAACAGATTTATGGTAAAACAGATGATGATATTCACGAAGTGTATGAGTGTATAACATATTGATCAACATTTGAATAACGGGAATTAAATCAAATTCTCTAAAAAATAATCTGCAAATAGTGCAATCAGGAAATAACTGATTTGTATAACATAAAAACGTGTGATGCTCGGAGACTGATAAATAGTTGCAATTTATAAAAAGAACTTCGATTTTAGCAAAAGGGTTCAAAATTTCTAAGACTATATATATATATATATATATATATATATATATATATATATATATATATATTAGCATCTTTATTCCTTTATTCGGCTTTGCCTTGGTAAGAAAAAATAGCAAAAACATGCTTTGATTCCTGCTTAACCAACTCAACACAACAAACGGAAAAAATATTCACACAGAGACGTAAATCCTCGTTTTCCATATGCGCTCTTCACTCTGTCGTGGATTAATCGCCTTAAAGGAGAGGTGATCAAATGAATAAACGAAAAATTACGATGAACATAATAATAATAATAATAATAATAATAATAATAATAATAATAATGATAATAATAATAATAATAATAATAATAATGGTCTACAATACTCAAAGCCCAACCCCTTAACAAAAAAAAAAGATACAAGCTTATCTAAGAAATTGACATGGTTTAGCTTCCCCCTTTTTCAAGGTTGCCTTCACTATGAGTCACATTAAGTTGAAGTATTACTAATGGGGGAATAGAATGCTATTTAGAATCTTCTCTTCACTATAATATGAATTACGTTAGATCTTTATCAATGAGAAAGGGTAACAGGAGGAAAAAAACCCTCATGGACATAGCAGCAGTAAAACAAACACATTGTATCAATATTGCATTGCCAGAAAAACGATATCTGAACGAAAATACCAGTTCTTGATTGGAACTGAATTTATTGCTTAAAATATTTGTGCCATTCCTAAGATGAAAGGATGACCAGGTTTCCGGCAAAAGAAATATTTTCTGATATTTAGAGATGAGAATTGGTTTGAGAACAACCTCGAATAACTTAAAATCTGAATTAAAAGACTCTCTGATCCCCTGTGATAAATGCCAGGTCAACCAACCTTGTAGGGTTCGGAGAGAAGGAGCACGAACAAACTAACAGAAGTCTCAGATATTAATATAGATGTATCTTAATCAAAAACTAACCACAAAAAAGGAGAGGAAAAGGGAAAAAGTTAGTTAACACACTGAAACTAGAGAAAGGTACTCCAGAATGCATACTCAAGAATTGATAAGAAACATAGGGTTACCCATGGGAATTGACCCAGCACCATTTTGGTAAATCTATACCTACATGGACTCGAATGCAAGCTTATGCCATCAATAATCAATGCTAAAACATGTACATTACTTGCATGCAAACGCTTCGTGGATTATGAGTTTTATTTAAATAGAGATAATTCAAGAAATCATCTAAAGAAATATATCCAAAAGATCCTGATTTGAGAGTCGATCACAATTGAACACGCACAAGTTTTCTCGACTTCAATATAACATTGAAAATGGGATGTACATCCATAAGTTGTTCAATAAACGTGATTCAGTTCCATTTCATCCAATTCGAATCTCACAGGAAAGCAGAGGTATTCCTTAATTCATATGCTATGGGACAATACTATTGGCATATTTTAGATTAGCAAGAACTGCAGGAGGATGATTTTATTGAGATACCCAGAGATCGAATACAGAATGGAGACACAAGTTAACATATATTTATAAATAAGTACTTATATATATACAAGTTAACACACACACACATACATATATATATATATATATATATATATATATATATATATATATATATATATATATATATATATATATATATTGTCGCTAAATACCCAAAGAAAATCAAACATTATAAAATCGACATGGAAGAAAAAAAACAGAAATCCAAAAATAACAAAACAAAAATAATATGGAAGGAAAATTGCATACTATATATACATGTATAGGCGTGTGTTTATGGAAATACCAAAACAATTATATCAAAATAAAATATGGCGTATCTAACAATAGAATACAACGAAAATGACATGGCATATAACATTGATAATTTTTTCCAGCATCACCGAATGGAAAGTTGACATATATATATATATATATATATATATATATATATATGCGTGTGTGTGTGTGTGTGTGTGTGTGCTTGTATGTTAGAATGCTTTTGTGTGTGTTTGTATTTGTCCGTGTATGTAAATATACTTGTGCATGTGCATACAAATATATACAAACACACACACACACACACACACACAAATACTATAGATATAATTACAAATACAAAATTCTAAAATTGGATTAAAGAATAGCAATAGGATAGCATATTGAGATAACACAGTTCAGATCAAAACTGACTCATGCCAAACAGTCGTGAATATTTTGAGACAATATGAAAATTGAGTAGTAAATTTTGAAACATCACAGAATAGAATTTAATGACAAATACGTGTGTGTGTATGTGTGTTTTTTGAGTGTATGTTTGGTTTTATACGTATTTTTGGCTATGTACGTGTCTATACACATACATATATATAAGTATGCAAGTTTTTTGTGCGTTAATGAGTTTGCGTGTATACATATATACACGCACATTTATGTGAAAGTTCTTTATTCAGAGACAATTGTACCAATGCCATTCGTGCGTGTACTAGACAAATTTTCTGGCAACATTTAGTTTGTTGTTGGGGATTAGCCAGGGCCCTAATGGCTCTACTGGTTAATCATTCTTTGTTTCGAAGATGGCTATAAAAACTGGAGGATTGTGGTCTCCAGCATTCAGTGGCTGCACTGCTCCAAACAGTACCAAGTGAAATCTCTTCCTTCTCTGTGATTTTTTAGGACCAGAACCCAAATTACCATTCACCATGCCTAACTACACTCTCTACTACTTCAATGGCCGTGGACGTGCCGAAATTCTCCGTATGATGTTCAACGCAGCTGGTGTCAAGTACAATGACAAGAGGTTTGAGTTCAACGAATGGGACAAATACAGGAAAGGTAAATGTCAATTTTATCAGTATAATGCAGTGGACCCCCGTTATGATAGCACACTCAGGGATTCAACAGTGCTTTTATATAAAATGTGCCGTTAACAGATTGATTTTTATAAGAATTGTGTTAATAATGAAAAACCAAAAAGAACAGACAGCTATGTTTTAGCATTACGTTTTTTCATTCACAGTCTAGTGCCTCTGAAATAGGGTTTCAGGTCTTCAGTTAAGATAAATGAATCTATAGACAATGGGCCTGCATAGATTAAAATGAAGGTGCCATTAAATTGAATGTGTCATTAAATAAAATGATTCTTACTACGACGAGAGTTACTGTATTTCTCCATTGCATAATTAGATAAGTAGAATCTTGCTGCCCTGGGAGTTGCCAAGATATGTCTTCAGTGAGATAAAAGAAATTTTAGATAATAAACGGCGATTGGCAATATTTCATCAAGTAATCATAATAGAATTCAAGATAAATTATCAATGTGTTTTTCATTTTTACGTATATAAAATCTATTTAGGTATGTGGATTAACAATGTGCTGAATATTACTATATCAGTTAAGTTAACTACGTTATGTCAGTGAACATAGTTCAAGAAGATTGAACATGAAATAAGTATTGTAACGCATTGAAGTATACCACTAGAGAATGAACACAAAGATCTCACAGTCTATTTAGTTGAAAGTCTAAACCAAGGAATTGTTACTGATCATGGATTGATACCATTGTTTTTTTTTTTAGAAAATGAGGATATATTTATGCCGAGAATGCGATTGACTAGCAGAAGTTTCCAGCTTTCTTTAAATCTAAAATTAAAAGATCACATCAGTTTAATATACTATTTATCGATCGATTCAAAAGATACTGATAATCTTTAGGTGGTCCAGGGATGTTGATATTATCCTCCTTGTTCCAAACGAATGAATTATACTTCTATTCTGTTTTCGTAAAATTTCACAAAATCATAAGCATGAATGATTATAGGACCTAAAATAGGAATCATATCTCACGGTATGTTTTTAATTTTCGAAGGAAATTTCCTTATTCTTTTTATAAGGTACTTAATTGCATAAAATCTCTACGTTAATTCTTTTTCATCATGAATTTTACTTCATGTTAATGACATCATTTATTGATACCAATACCTGGGGTCTTTGTGAGGAGTGAATACAAAATATCCCAATCAGAAATCGAACTGCCAACTGTTTGGTCACCGTTACCTCCAGTGATATGTTTTAGAAATAAATTAATGTTTGCATACACGCCCGCAATTACAGTGCTTCAGATTTATGCAGCATCACCTAAAATATGTCTTTTCAGCAGTTTGACAATAAATAGAAGTTTTGACCTTGAATGAACTCAAATCCACCGCTTGTGATTCAGAAGGGTCAGTGTCCTTCATTCCATTGTCGTCTTCGAGTCAAATTACCTTTATAACTAATTTTCAGCCCCGAGGTTTCAGGGGTTTGGCTGTTTATGAGACACGTACAGACAAGCAATCAATAGATTTATAGACTTGCATTCCTGACCATTCTACCATTAAAATCCATTGAAAGTCAAGAAGACGGGGATTGTCACTGCTCAGTAATTGGAAGAATATTACCCACAAGACGAGGCTTTCATTTGTTTCGTTTAAATGCATAGCGAATGATATTAAAGCAGAAAATCATAAGAAATAATAAAGATAAGAATTGTGAGAATTTAAAACAAACTTACTTACAGAATAGGTCTATAATATGTTTAATACCATACCTGATTGTTGATTTTAGAAATGAATTTGTAAATGTGATCATTAATTTATTATCATTATTATTTCCTTCTACAGAAATGCCCTGTATGACTGTCCCTGTCTTGGAGATGGACGGTGGCATGAAGATGCCAGAGACCATGGCCATTGCCAGGTACTTGGCCCGTGAATATAGTAAGTATTATGCAACGAAATGAACACCATCTCCTCTTGATATAGGGAAGAATAGATTATGATTTAGATTCTACTATCTGGGTTCGTATTTGGTTTTTGCTTTCAAATTTGTGTTAGCACACAGTTTACTTCAAGAGGACAAATGTCCTTCGAGGAGAGGAGCTGAAAATCTTGGAAGTGAGCCCAGCCGTCTGTCTGCTTGTACATGGGTTACATATATCATCAAAGCAACTTGATCTGGGCATTAGTTGACTAATGTACAGAAATTAACGTACTTCATAACATAAGACCTCTGAATATTTACCAAAAGCTGTACATTGTACTTACATTTTATTTGCCTTCTGAATGGGAGAGAGGCGAATGTCATCCATTACGTTTCTTTTGATATGTCATTTACTCAATCTACCGAGGTTTCTGCGAGAAATGGGGGCAAAATTCTCGAACATTCACTATAGGAAGCTAACAACGTAATAGCTGATAACAGTTTCCAATCCCTTACAGGGGCGTGTCTACGATTGAACATACGTCGGTCGGACGTTAGTTAATGCATGGCTGTATCACCATTTTTGGCGAGAGCTTTTGGTTCATTTTGCTTTTAAATGGTTGTTGGTATTTTGATTAGGAGAGCTGATGTCCTTCAAGAATATTAGCCGAACATGATAATCAATTGGCATTGCACTCGTTGCTCAAATATGCTCAACTTACTTAGTTTTGCACAAGGACCTCGTGAATAGCATCATTCACCGAGGTGTTGTTATTGGTTTCCTCGTAGAACGAGATGGCCAGTAAACGGCCATCTTCACGATCCCTTTTAGTGAAAATGATATAACTTTTATTGCAAGTCCTGGTATCAGCGTTTTAAATATTCTGTTCGCAACAGTTTTCTACTCGCTAGAACAAGAAAGAGATCCTTAATTCCCATGCAGATAGTTCAGCTAAAGAAGGCTGTGGAATGGATCGGCTGAGTTTTTGTCTGAACAAAATAAATACTTCAGGCGGTGCGTTCAATTATTTCAAAAAGATTTAATAATGAGTATTCAACTCAAGCTTAACCTTCAAAACAAAAATATCTCATTAATTCTATAAAAAGGGGGTGTGTACAACCAATGTGTTCTCCTTATAGTAACTAATGGAGTTGAAACAAGGAATATAATCAAGAGACTGATTCACAAACTGAGAACTTTGCAACGGGCACATGGAAAAATCATGTTCTCATCACAAGGTGAGATCACAAGACTGCACAGTATATCAGGAAGAAAATACGAGTCAGTACAATACAAGATGGATAGACGAACTAGACAAATTTATTTGCTCCGTGACGCTCACGGTAACTGGGTATGACAATCCGGGGGAAAGTTTATGTCCATCAACGGACGATAAAATACTAATGCCGATGATTCTCATAACTATATGGAATGCCTTGTATCATTAACGTAAAGTAGTCTTTCTTTCATCTTATGTCTAATTTTTTTCATCGCTAACTCCATATTTGAACACTTGAATTACAGATTTCTATCCCAAGAGCAGCATTGAAATGATGAGGTGTGATTACATTGCTGACTGCTTCTATGAAATCATGCACGATTATATGAGGTACTACCACTGGAAGAACGGACGCTTCAGGGTAAGTTGTTTTTCGAATATACTCAAATTTTTATACCTACATATTTCAAAATACTTTTTATAGAAATGGATGAAAGAGGTTACAATAATATGACGATTAATACTTGAAGAGTTTGACTTATACGAGTGTTGAAGGCTTTGAAAATTAGTAAGTTTCCCACGCACGATTATGAGTTATTACTGATAGAAGATTGGAATCTTCTGAATGAACCAGTTATTTTGAATCTGCGCTACAAAAAAATCATCTTCCAACACATTATCAAAAAAATCAGCCAGGAAAAGCACAAATACGTTCTCTCTACGACTCGTACTTCAAGATAAACATTAATCATTTTATTGCCCTGAAAACCAATTTTTATTGATTGGGGTCCATAATCTTCTAGCCCAAAGTCTCTAAAGTACTATTTTTTTTATATTCCTCTGTTCTTTTCGAGCAGCTGTTAGGGTTAGGCTTAGGAGTTACGATGTGCTCTTTGACTAACTCTCCAAAAAATGGACAACGGCTTCTCATTGATAGTTATCTCTTTTTTTCCAGTTCGGAACCGGTGGAAGCAGCAGTGGTATGAGTCAATCCGGTGGTAAGGGTGCCATGAGCCCCTCCAGTGCTAAGGGTGGAATGATGGCTCAAGGTGGTGCTAAAGGGGGCATGAATATGAGTGACTCCAATTATGACGTAAGTATAAATGAATTGATCTATTTAAGCATGTGTATACATTCACCCCGGACTGAAGAGTGGAAAATGATACCTCCGGATTTCAGGAAATTACACTAGGAAAAATGATAGAATATCTGCTATGTCACTTTCAAAATAAAGAATAGAAAAGATCATAAAAAAAAAAAGACAATCTTCTGTGGGTGGGGAGGCAATTCACGATATAAGTTTGTGCTAAATTGATATCTATTTCTGCACCCGGTAGAAATCATGGTTGTTTGTTGGTTTGGGTTTTTTTATTGACGATTTTGTGATTTTTGCCCAACAAAAGGCAAAAGAAATAATTTATTCATTGGTCACCCTTCGTTCAATTTTTTTAATTGATCACCCCCGATACGCCATGCTGCCAAAATACGTTCGTCGTGTGATGGTTTCTATCGAGTGACAAGATTGAATTGATCATGATTTGAACTTGGACAATCAACTCAATTCTCTAAGAGCTAAATGCAAAGTCTCTTCTTTTAAAATGTTGATTAAACGAAGTATTATGGATCAGTATTTTTGTTTTTGAATTCATGAGTACTTTTTACATAATTCTAATTTATTAGTTACTTTTTTTATGACAACTGTATAAGCACCGATGGACACAGAACAAACAAGATCGATCAATTAAGAAGAAAAAGGCTCAGGTGGGATTTGAACCCACACCATTCATGGAGGGAACTGAGCTATCAAGTCTTAACCAGATGGGAAAAGTCTGAATGACACAATTGAAAGCATTCTAAATTCCGATTCACAACTACATTTGTTTCAAGTATGAGGCATGATTATTGCACTATGACTATAACCTTCATCTTGGTTTTGTCAGTAGCGTATTATTTTGAAACGTCCATATTCATGAGGAAAATTATTTATTTTATTTCCAGAACTACATGCAATGGAGATATATGAACACTATCCAACGTGTTCTTCCATTCTTGGAGAGAACCTTGGAGATGCAAAATGGTGGAAAGAGCTTCTTCATGGGAGATCAGGTAAATTTATACATATATCACGACCGAGAGATTATTTATAATTCGTCATCTCTGCCCCTCATCTCTCTCTCTCCTAATCCAATAGACTGATATTGTTTGATCAGAAAATCACTAACTTTCATAGCATTATTTTCTGTACGAATTTAAATGTGAGAATACAATGGAGTAAGTAGAGTTTGTTATACCAATCTCCCCATTACGTACAGTGTAAGTTTTTGTTCTTCTGTGTTTCTTTAAGAACTTGTTTCAGTAAAACAGCTTAAAAAGCATAACGTAAGCATAATTTTTGTTAGTACAATACCCCAACTCAGAGAATAAATATCCATCTCAATCGAGCCCACCCCATCGGAGTAGAAATACGCATAAATCGTCGAGGATATCAGTCCAAGGGGGGTAACTCTAGCTCGATTAACTACTAATCGCAGTCATTTATCATAAAATAAAAGGGTGAAGCAAATAAGTATATACATTCTGTCAATTTGAAGCGATTTAACCTCGACCTCAATGGCATTTTAATTGAGTTTCTTTGAAAATCAGCATCAAAGATGCTGGTTCGAACGCCGAACATTGTTATTAGCCGTATATTTACAACTGTTTTGACAACATTTATATATTGATACATATTTATTCATATTTAATGTTTTCTTTCTAGTTGATGTGGTGTGACATGATGTGCCATTGTTGTCTTGAGAACCCCATGATGGAGAACCAGGCCATGTTCAGCCAATACCCCAAAATGATGGCACTGAGGACCCGCGTCGCTTCCCATCCGAAGATCGCTAACTACCTGAAGAGTCGTTCCAACACCAACTGGTAAACAGCGAGGCAGCATTCAAAGATCACTTTTGGGAAACGAAATGGAAACAGTTTTTAATGTAGACTATTAAAAATGGAATAAATAAAATATTTCCTTCAACATTTGGTTTCTGATGCTTTTCTTTCATAATTCATCATGAATATTTCTTTCACATAATTCATAAATGTATTTTGTTTTTTTTGCAAGCTTACCCTAACTACTGCCCCAGCCGTCCCTGACTGACCTTCACATATCACAAAATTCTTTTCTCGGCTCTAGTTTCGTGTTAATCGAAATAGATTTAGAAGCACTTCACTGTCCTCATTTGCACCTAAAGCTAGTGGGGTATAGCATAATGCCGTTCCCAAGCCGGAGTTCCACCTAGGCTCACCGAGTCCGTTTTCCTGGTAACCATTTGGCCACCCTGCAGCTCTTTTGAATGCATGTGTCATATCAAATTTGAAAAAGTTTTGATGTAATTCTTGCACTGAGTTATCTTTAGAGAAGTAAGTAAGCATGCTGGCGCCCAGGGCGCATAAAAAAACTTGAAAACCAAAAGTTGTTTCAAGCAACTTGACGATATTTTCACTGATCTTCCCTTTATAATCTTCCACAAATTCCGACTTGATTCTAAACGGGTGAAGGTGTTTAGTGGATAATTGCTGTAAGCCTTGTAATCCCTAAAAATACTGTCAATCATTTGCCTCAGATACTGTCGAGAACTGTGCTTATTCATGGTCATGTTTAGGAGAACATTTCAAGCAGGGTTTTTCAGGATGTATGAAAAATTTTACGGCAGGTTTGTGCCGGGTTAATCTAAAAAATAATCTTCTGGAAAAAAAGTTTTCCTATTCTGCGTACGGCTCCTGAAGCGACAAACACAATTTGCTTCTACACCAATGAGTCAGCAATCTTATAATGCAAAAGAGGCAAATATTTGAGTTTATGCTCAGCTTATATCGAGAAGGTAAAAAAAATCCAAGAAGTCTATGTACCCAGTTATCAATAGTATTAATTCTCATCAAGAGTAATATACACAGTCATTTAGCGGCGAAAGATTCAGCTTCAAAAAAGTAATTTTTACCAGGGAACACCCTTTATGTTTATAGTGTAGATTTGAAGAACATTGGTCATAGATCATTTATTCAGAAATTATTTTTAACCAGGTTAATTAAAGCCTAATGTATACATTAATAATAGTGCTTTAGATATGCATCCAAAAATACAGCATTGAACTAGGAAACACAATACAGTATTATTATAATATGGTATAAATAGAGATTCCTTCATGAATCATTTGAAAATATACGATGTTTTTGGTCTCAGTGATATGGAATGAACTAGTGCCGTGTATCTCATCTGGTAGCTAATTTACCAAGTCTCTCTCTCTCTCTCTCTCTCTCTATATATATATATATATATATGTGTATATA
>OY735237.1:18995603-19035603 GCA_963457665.1 Thysanoteuthis rhombus | reverse complement strand
GTAATACAAAATAAACTTTGGTGCCCCACCCCCTCCTATCTCATGCCCATTGTTTTCTGCTTTGCACACTGCCTGTATCGGTTGCCAAATTCAACCTGTTCACTTCAAGGTTGGATGACGCATTTATAACAGGTGGTAGAAATTTTACGAAAAATCGCCCGTGTAACGCAACAAAAGTCGGTGGCTGAGGAGACAAAGAAGAGAAAACGATGGGATGATGCTTGTGCATCGCTTGTAGGCGTAGAAAGGACCTGTAAAACGTAATTTTAATTTTCAATCCTGTTAAAAATCGGCATCATGTGTAAAAAAAAAAAAAAACTGCCGTCATCATTTTGAAACATTTTTTTTTTTAAGCGTCACTACTTTTTGTTGTTATTATTCCTATTGATAACTGTATTTTATTTAATTTGATGATTCTCCTTAGTTAACTAGTGGACCGCTGGAAATAAAGTCTCATTATTTAAAATCGGAGCCCAAAGGTCAGTTTTCGAAGGGAGGGGGAAGGAAAATAAGGACTATTGTTTAATTTGAAATAATTTGATTTAATTAACTGATCAAGTTTTTTGTTATTTATTCTCATCGTTAATCACTCCCTTTGTCTAAACAAAGAATGTATAACACCAGATAGTCTAGACCGATGATGTGCAATCTTTTTTCCAACACGGACCAGTTCAATATTGACCACATTTGTATGGACTATCTGACGGTAGGGGTTGTTTATCACAACTGCAATATAGGCGGAACATCAAGTATAAGTCACTTATTATAAGTGATCAATACTTTCAATTACATTTCTAAAGGGGGTTCTAATGAATGTGATATCAATCAATATCATATCAGTTCATCCCGGCCTGGTAGCACATGCTTTATGGTCCGGTGTCAATTCACCGGTGTTTAGAGACTAGTGGTATAAACTCCTATTATAAAACAAACGATTTAATGAATAAATATTTTATATTGCAGAATAAACTGTTAAAGTGTATCCATGCAATTGTTCGTTGTCATCGTCGTCGTCATCATCATCATCATCAGCATCATCATCAGCATCATCATCATCAGTCTTTCATTGTCAATCGTTTGACATAGACCTTCCTCAGAATTTGCCACATCTTTTTATCGTGGGCGTGCTTTCAGTACTTTCTGAATTTGTCTACGTCTCTCCATCTTGTTTTCTGCCAACCTCTGGGGATAAATGTTGTGAGTTGTGATGCTCATTAATTGTCTTCCATTCTTGCTATTTGAATTTTCTTGTTCCCTCCCTAGTATACTGTGCTGTCTTGTGATCTCCCCGTGTAAGGTTAAGCATGATTCTCCATATACACTTTGAATGCTTCTCGGTCTGCAGGTTTGTGTCTTGGTTAGGTTTGATGTTTCTGCTCTGCAGGTGACTATCAGGACGACGCATTGGTTGTATACTCTTCTTTTTAGGATTAATTGGATCCTCTTGTTTTCAAAGGTTTAGTTTGCTCTGCCGAAGGCTTGCCATCCTGAAGTGATTCTTCTCTCAATTTCTTCTTGTGTAGATTTCATGGAGATTCATTGTCCCAGGTTGATGTCGTGGTCTACTTTCTCCAGTTTTGCATCCTCGATTTTGATCGTTGTATTTTCATTCCCGACGTGGTTCTTACTCGTGACCTTCGAGGCTCATGTGTAAGCCAACCTTCTTGCATCCCCCGTTTCGATCATCAAGTATCAGTTGGATGTCATGCTGATTATTGCAAAAAAAGGCAATGTCGTCTGCAAATTTGAGCTTACTCAAATATTTGACGTCTATTTTCATTCCTCACTCATCCCAATCTAGGTTTTCGGCAGATCATTCCGAGGCAGGCTGTGAAGAGATTGATTAAATTAGGAAGAAAACGTGATAGGTGTAGAGAAAGCTACGAGATGGTGGCATCCGAGCAAAGAGCGAGACAGAGAGGGAAGCGTAAGGTTTATAAATGGAAATAGTTAGAAGATTCCAGTTCCAACGATTCTAAACATTCAATTGTGAATATTCTGCAATTACACACCCGAAACGTCATTTTATTTACGGAACGGGAAGCCCTATTATGAAGATGCTTATGAAGGAAGAAATAAACCAATATATTAAAGATGCACAGAGAAATTTGTATTTGCTTCCGGCATGTTGCATGGGTGGAATTCAATTTTAGATTAAAGATGTGAGGAGAGCAAACATGCAGAATATGTCTCTTTTAGCAGCCTCCCCTCGCTCCGATTTCCGACACAAAATTTCATAATGTTTGTCCGGATGTAATCGTGTTGTTCACATAAAAAGCACGTTCGACGCCTGGAAGACTCACCATTGTACCTGTGATTGTACAATGCAATAAATATTAAGTGACGTAAACTTGGTATTCAAAAACTTCACGAAATTTATGTTATGTTAGATGTTTTTGATATAAAAGCAGTGTCTTAACAATATAGAACTATGAGAATCAAAGAAATACATCTTTCAGTGTCTCAAATAGATTATTTTAATAATTTCATAAGATTAACAGAGCCTAATAATGAAAAAATATAGGAATAAACGATGATATCCTTGAGTATTAGAAAATCATATTTATCAATTTCTGATATTTTCACGCAGAATCGTTAACAAAATCAGATCTAGTCCTTATTACGATAGTTTATATCATTGATTCTCAACGTGGGTCATATGCTCTATATTATTTGAATATTTTGAGGGGAATTTTGAATGAGAAGAGCGGAATTATTCTGTGTCTCAGAACTAAGACGTATTAAAACTATAGATCTAAATAAATTCGTCAGCTTAATCATTGCTTGAGTTCAGCAAAGTCAAAGTAATGTCCGAGGACCACTTGAAAAAACAGTGAAGGAGGCACAGGAAATCATAAGCCTGTCACAACCATTGCCACAGACAACAGCCCAAGAGAGTGTCGAAACTCCAGTATAAGAACCAACCCCAAGACTTTTACAGACACATTCGGGAGGTTCTTAGGATTGCAACATTATTCCTAATTGTAGTTGCCCTTGCTGAACGATGTTTTCGAAACTTGAACTTGTCCAAACGTATCTGCGACAATCAATGCCACAATAATGTTTGAGTCGCTTTGCTATCAACAGCATCAGTGCGCAAATCTGTTTCTGCAATATGGTGATATATTGATCAATTATGTGGACAAGAAAAGCTGATATGAGTCTCTGATGTCTTTCACCAGTGCATGAAAGTCTTTCCCTCTTCTTTTTAGAACACCTGGTGTGTGGCAATCCTTCCTATGAAACTTTTCTGGTGAGTGTGAATAGCCACCAATAGACAGAGGAATGAGAAGTACCAGGAGAAACTAGATCAGTATTAACAGAAAAGGAGTAGAAATGAAGGAAATAACGGCTTAACACCAAAATTGTTGCGAGCACCTCCAAAAAACAACAACGAACAAACAAAAACAAAAACAGACGCGCATTTTGCAGACAACCACTTTGACTCAAATTCCTCTAATTTCAGTAGCTCTCTTAAATGCAATACTAATATTGCCAAATGTGATTGCTGGATTCTTATCACTGCGTGTTGTTAAAGGCTAAGACTGTTGAAGACTTGGCAGCATGTTGACTCTGTGTACTGATAAGTTTAAATCGGTGTCGCGTGCCTTTTATTCTATAGCATACTGTAAAAAAAAAAAAACAATTCTATGGCTGCTTTGTTCATTATTTTTATCCCAGTGAGAGCTGAAGAACCGATTTCTGGCTTAGACTGGAGTTAGTTGAACAGCGCAATAAATTACTTGTTTGAGGGTGAGACAGCCGGTCAGAGAAGCTCTGTTGATCCTCCCACTACTGCTGCAAAATTAGAGTATACTTTAATATCTCTGCCTTTGCAGAGTTCGTAAAGTGTTGTGACTTTTTTTGTTTTTGTCTAACTAATTGCATAGTCCTCTTTTCTTACCAGTACATATCTATTCTATTTCAAATTTACTATTGATAATATACGTTACTTTGGTTCATTTGATTGAATTATCTTATTGTCCTTGCTAAGTTTTAAAAATATATATCTTCAGGTCAAAGATCGTATTTTTGTGTTTTTCCTTAGAAAGGATGCTTGGAGCCACGAATCGACTATGATTAGGGCAAGCGAAAGGCCAGCAACAGCCCTGACAGCCGGTGCACTGCACGATTTTTTATGATACTATCTTAATAGTATGTATTCAATAATAAAAAGAAATGTGATAATTAACTGAAAGGATTAGCTTTTTGAACTTCAAATCCGAAAATTGAAAATCGTGCATTCAAAACTTATATTTCTGTTTTACATCAGAGTTTGAGAACCCTAAAACTTTACTAAATGTACCTAATTCGATTTATTTCATATCTAATTCGTAATAATGATGATAAATAATTATTAATAACCAGCCAAGAATTACAATGAATTGGAAATATTTGATTTTTGATGATCTAAACTTTTATTGTAGCGATTTTTAGTTGATTACTCCACAATGATTGAAGGTCAGTAGCCTTTAATTCTTGTCGGCTAACTATCTAACCATCTGATCCTTTTTTCAATAAGATAAGTAATACTAGCGGTACTTCCTTTAGGTGGAGTGAGTTGCAACAAACAACAATTTCAAATGAATATTTTATTTTGCATATAATCAGACTGCTTTATTACGCGAATTAGTTTATTTCATAATCGTTCAGCTGCAAGCTTGTTTTTGCTGAAAGTAAGCAAAAATAGTTAGGAATGCCTGATTTGAAATTTCCATTTTTTCCAAGAATAATTGGAATTCTCTTATCTTAACGGATGTACACGTCGACGTGCTCACTGTGCTTAAAAAATCATTCCTAACTTAGAGCTTACTATCTCTGACTTCTAGCCTTATTTCTAGCATTGAACACATAGGTGAAAGTGCAGAGAATCTTTTTTTTTTCACAGAGATATGTTGAATCAAGCGGTTTAACACAAAAGGAGCGTTGTCACTAGGTCCATAAATAATGGGAAACTTTTTATACCAGAACTCATTGAGGTCTGAGTATTTTGAACTCATTTTTTTGCTGAAGAGTTGCATACGAGTTCCAACAATTCCTCTTCTGGTTCGATAGGAAAACCATTCACTAGACTTTGAAATACATTCCCTGTCAGATTCTTCGAAACTTGATCGTTGCTTGTTTCGTAAACAGCACTGAAATCCATTAATAAAGGAGTTTAAACGTTCTGCAATCTCAGCCTTGAGCATGAGGTTGATTTCATTATTTCTAATAATTTCACTAAGCTGATGGAATCGCACCAATTTCCATCTTCTATGCGTCCCTCCCTGAGCTGCAGTTTAGCAATAAATGTTCTCAAACTGTCTGTATGGTTAATGATGTTGGTCTTGCGGCCTTATAGGAGTCATTTTCACGTGATAATTGTACTACCCGAATATCTCCGTTTCAGGAGCCATGGGGTAGTCAATTCTGATGCAGGAATGTAAAGATATAACAGGATCAACTACAAATGAAATGATTATTATGAAAAATACAGTTCATAATGCACACACCAATAAACATGCAAACACACACACTCAGTCAACCCCCCATATATATATATATATATATATATATATATATATATATATATATATATATATATATATGATGAAAGTGAAATTGGAAGGTGGAGAGAGAAAACATGCCTACACAGATACAAACACCTCCTTCCCTACTTTTACTAAACAACCCACAACACAAAAATATCTCCTTTACTTTCCCCCTCTCAACCTCAAGCATGGAATAAACTCACAACTTTCTGTGCACTGCAGCAAGTTTCTCTGAAAAAGATAGCTGAAATCCGTCAAACTACATCGAAACATGCCCACGTGATAACAATGTTAGAGATTTAACATCTGCCTCTGTTCGGGGCTTTGCAATTAAGTATTGAAATACAAAATCAATGAATCCAAATATTTTCTCTCCAACGTTTCTCCTCTTTATATTTATCTCTCGCATTTATGCTGAGAAATATGCATTTTTCTCTATAACTATCTTCATGTCATTGAATATAAAAATGGCATTCATATTAATTGAATGTCTTGCAAGTACACAAGTATTTCCCCTAATTATACACGTATATATATATATATATATATATATATATATATATATATATATATATATATATATATATGTGTGTATATATTTATATATATATATATATATATATATATATATATATATATATATATATATATATACATATATATATATATCAATCTCTTATCCTGGAGATTTCAATTCAATTACATCTTTATCGTATACATCTATATTGATATTTGCGTTTTTTGTTAGTTTATTCGTGCCCCTTTTCTGCTAAAACTTCAAAAGTTATCGACTCAATATTTTTTTCAAGAGAAAAAGCCAACTTCCTGCAAGGGTTATATGCAGTTGACTTTGGGGGTCATTCGAGATCATGAAGGCATTTCTTGGTCATTTCTAGCCACAATTTTGCTTCAAGGATGCTGACATTTAGTTATACGGTTACATCTTTCCCCTACACAGATCGTAATCTACTTTGAACTTGACCCGGAGCCTTTTGAGGTAAACAAAAGTCAATTCTACCCATCTTCCGAATTTAACCCAGGGCGCCCATACAGTACCTCGTGATGCCACCGGGTTTTGTTGGCTCTCCAGTATATTACTAGTAATATATCTCAAGTTTTATTATCATTATTAGATAAGGAATTGTCAATTGCCAATATTATTTTACAAGTATTTTTTTCCTTGCAGAAGACTTATCTTGGCGACTTGCTTGCCAGAGAGTCTCTCGAGTTATATAATTAAGTAATTGCAATAGAAAATACAGTAAACTCTCGTTGGAAGAACAATCATTCTAACAGCACTATTGAATGATTCATGTTTCAAAGCGAAAGGCATGGACAACTCAGGTAAAGACCTGCAACAAATCTATCTACCTATTGCTCTCTCTCTTTCTTTCTTTCTTTCTTTCTCTCTCACCTTTTCTCTCTCTCTCTCTCTATATATATATATATGTGTGTGTGTGTGTGTGTGTGTGTGTGTACTCTCATGCACAAATAATTTTATCTGCAGGTGTTCTTTATTCTGAGACGATTATACTTATGCCATTAGTGTGTGCACGACCAATTGTCTAGCATTGCTCTTGGGAATCAGCCAGTGCTATAATGATTTTACTGGTTAATTCATTCTTTGTTTCGAAGATGGCTATAAAAACCGGAGGATTGTGGTCTCCAGCATTCAGTGGCTGCACTGCTCCAAACAGTATCAAGTGAAATATCTTCCTCTCTCTGTGTGATTCTTCAGAACCAAACCCAAATTACCATTCACCATGCCTAACTACACTCTCTACTACTTCAATGGCCGTGGACGTGCCGAGATCCTGCGTATGATGTTCAACGCAGCCGGTGTCAAATACAATGACAAGAGGTTTGAGTTCAACGAATGGGACAAATACAGGAAAGGTAAATATTGGTTTTATCAGTATCATACAATAAACTCCAGTTATTACTACAACCCCCGGGGTTTATGGGTGCTTTTATATAGTATTTGCCATTAACTGAATGTTTTTTTCCGGATCGGATCAATAATGAGCAATCGAGAAAGACAATTAAAATGACCTCCTATATTATGCTCTCACATTTCTAACTGTTTGAAGTCTGCATATAAAATGAATGGACTTAGAAACAATAATCTTATGAAAACATCGATATCAAAGCGTAAAAATGCAACTAACAACACATGGAGTCGTTAGAATGATTGTTCTTAGAATGATTGTTCTTAGAATTATTGTTTGCTGTATTTCTTTATCTCAGGTACGTAATTAGGTAACTACAGAGTCTCTCAGACCAGCAAAAAGCCGAGATGGGTTTCATCCAAGATAAAATGAACGTTTATAAAAGAAATAATGACCATTGATAACTTTCAATCTAATAATAATGAAATTCAATTACTGATATTTTTTATTTTTCAATATGTATCAGTTGTATCAGGTAAACGAATGCCCTAGAGATTTTCATTTTGAATAAATTAACTGGAGCACAAAGCTTCGCCTTTCCTTTTGAAGTATTCTTCTTGGATATTATGTGAACAGTGGTCTCATAATGAATATCACTCTCCGAGGGTACTTGTACCCTAAAGCAAAATCCTAATCGGGGACTGTTGTCGCTTTTGGTGGTATCACTCAGTATCAGGTTCTTGATGGTAGTATCACCTATTGTGAAGTCGATCTGCTAGTATGTGTCCCAAGTATTAAGATACCCGCAGAGTTCATCTGATCGAATGTCAGAACCAGGGAAAAGTTACTTATCATGAATTACATGTTACTGAGAGATAGAAGATATATTTACAATGTGAATGTTACTTTGACTGATTAGTCTAAACAATAGATATATGTTTACATCGACACGTACTGTTAGAGTCCTCTCGATTTATTTTGTGTCACAGAAAAAAGATTTTCCTTTTGCAGTGTGACTGAAAATAAGACATAAGCCATAAAATGCCTATGAACAAACAATCGCAGGATTTATAGATATAATTCTTTATCATCATACTATAAGCATACATTGCACATCAAGAAGACAGGGATTATCACGGGTCAGTAATTGAAGCAAATTATTAGAAACAAAAGTGAGCTTTCGTAGATATCATTCAGATACATTGTTGATGATATTAATGTAGAGATGAATAGGAAATCTAATAGAAAGTTATTGTCAACGATCAAGAGATATAGACATCATTTCTGCGTAATAAGGCTATTATGTGTATAGTAAAATTCTTGATATAAATATTCATGTCTTTATATATAAATTGGTTAATATGATCATTGATTTTTTTTCTTCCTTTTTGTAGATATGCCCTGCATGCGTGTCCCCGTCTTGGAGATGGACGGTGGCATGAAGATGCCTGAGACCATGGCCATTGCCAGGTTCTTGGCCCGCGAATACAGTAAGTATTATGTATTGAAATGAACTGCATCTTTATGAAATAAATGTGTATAAGGGAGAATGGGTTATGATTCAGATACCACAATTGAGGGGGTATTCAAATTGGTGTTAGAACACTATTTTGTTCAAGAAGACAAATGTCTCAAAGATCGGGACCCGGAAGTAAACCTAGTCGTTTGTCTATGTACGGGAAAACTACGTTTTATCAAGGACGCAACTATATCTGAGCGTTAGTAGACTATATTAAGAATTAGAGAAATATACGCACTGTACAACGCAAGATACCATAATACATTCGTAACTACCTTAACATCTGAATTGAACACATATTTTCCTTGCCTTTCACTACGTCATTAACTCAATCTAGTAAGGTACCTGCGAGTTAGGAAGCTCAAACCTCAATCTTGTCATCCCTGTTTGGAGAAATCTGGAAACAACACACACACATACACACACATACACACACACACACACACACATATATATATATATATATATATATATATATATATATATATATATATATATATATATATATATACTGCATTTTCTTAAGAATTCTAACAACCTCATCCGCAGATAATGGATTTTCAGTCGGGTGTAAGTGAACATACGATTGTATCGAAATTTTCAATTATTTTTTTCAAATTTTAATATTATTTTTTCAGATTTTTAAAATTATTCTTTCAAAATTTTAGATTATTTTTTCAGATTAAAATTTTTTTTTTTCAAAATTTTAAATTATTTTTTTCTAATTTTTAAAACTGTGTTCAGATGAGGAAGAGGAAGCCATGCATCATGAAATTCAATAATTACCTCTAAAATAGTTGCATGCACTGCTGTAAATGAATTAATTTATATTTTCCCGGAGACAATCCGGTCTAAGGGTTCAGGGTGATGTCAGATTGGGAATATACAACCATACAGGCGTATGGATTGCGTTATTTACCATGGTGTAGATATTGGTCTACTTGGTGGGAGATTTACATGATCCTTGAGGGAATTAAATTAATTTTGATGAAAGCCTTGGTATTACCGTTTAAATTTTGTACTTGCTACAGTTTTCTACCTATTGATACAAGAAAAAGGGATTTACTAATTTGAATACGGAGAGTACATCTGGAGAAGGCTGCAGAATGGATTGGTCAGTTTTTTGTGTGGACACAAATATCTCAAAGATTGTGTTCAGTTGCATGAACAAGATTTGATTATGACTTATCTCAAAATTGTAAGCAATACATTAAATTGTTAATGTAGAGTAGTTTTTCTTTTATCTTATTTCGGTGGCATTTATCGCTAACTTCATTTTTAATCATTTGAATTACAGATTTCTATCCCAAGAGCAGCATTGAAATGATGAGGTGTGACTACATCGCTGACTGCTTCTATGAAATCATGCACGATTACATGAGGTACTTCCACTCAAAGAACGGGCGCTTCAGGGTGAGTCAGTTATTTCTGTTCTGGTTAACATTTCATACCTATACATTTCAAAATACTATTCATAGATATGAAGGCTATATCAAAATGATCATTTATTCTAGTTAAACAAATACGACAGCTGAGAGCTTTGCTAATGATAGCTTCTTCTATGAAATCATGTACGATTACACGAAACAATGCCACAGGTATAGCAGACGATTTAGATGAGTCGGATGTTCCGTATCAGTTCAACATTTCATGCCTCCATCTTTCAATAGAAATTAATTAAAGAGGCTTCATTAAAATTACCATTAATACAAAAAGACTTCAAACACGAATATATTTCGTATCTACAGTCATAAAAATGTATACGTATATATATTCACTATTTACAACTTTCAACACAATATGAGAGAAACCAATCAGGGCAGACACACCCTTTGAGCTTCAATCCATAGATAGATAGATAAATAGATGGATAGATAGATAGGTAGATAGGTAGGTAGGTAGATAAATAGATATCTGGCAGCTGTCAAGAGGAACCAATTGTGAAACTTACTACGCTGGGGCTTTGTATATTTATGCTCCCAGGTAAATCTTGGTTTGAAGGGTGTGATCAGACGCCTGAACGTTGGACGTCCCCTTCAACTTCCGTTTGGCTATTCAAATATAGCCCCCCCCCCGACTCTGAGGAGACATCGAATACACTTTCAGACCCTTGGGCGAAGTCATTATATATATATATATATATATATATATATATATATATATATATATATATATATATATATATATATAATGCAGGTGTGCATTTCTGAAACGATTATCAACTGTTAGAACCCAACTGAATATTCTGACTGATTTTACCCAATTTAGATAGCATCTAATGCACCTGATGAAGCTACTATATTATTTTCCATCAAACTTTGACCCGAATCTTTTTTGACAATAGTCTCTCGTTACACACATGCTTCGATGGTTGATGTAAATGATGATGTGAGATAAAAGCTGTTAACTTAAAAAAGTAAAAGTAGAAGATGACTGGACTAATTATCAGGTAAATGTATCTTCAGGATTATCTTTTACAATTTGTGACAGACAAAATGAATGAAAAAAATACACTTTCTTTTTTTTCCCCACAGGTTGGAGCCGATGGAAGCAGCAGTGATATGATGAGCCAGTCTGGAGGTAAAGGCGCCATGAGCCCATCCAGTGCTAAAGGCGGTATGATGAGCCCCAGCGGTGCTAAAGGAGGCATGGATATGAGTGGCTCCAATTATGACGTAAGTATAAATATACATATGTACATATATTTTTATTATTATTTATGAAAGTGTATTTATTCGCTGATGACCTAAGAGTGGAAAAGAACCATCTCCAGATTCCAGGAGTTTACACTAAGGAAATCACAGATAGGACTTGTTCAATACCACATGGATCTTTGAAAAGAAAAAAAGAGAAAGACTGTACATGAAGACACGAGAATGAAACAACTACCTTTTATATCAAACTACGACAAGATAACAGCTCCATGCAAAAGTAAATAATTCATGATCTTTATCAAATCAACATTAACAACAGGCAGGCACATATGGCATTAAGTCAATATTCCCTCTGTCAGTTGGTCGTAGGTTAACATTTTGTGGAGTCAGTTTGTCGATTGAACAAATAATCGCCATTGTAAGAAAGCTTCAACCAAGGCTGTTATCGTAGGTTTCTTGGCTATGTATATATGTATCAGACCGCACAAATTGAGCTACAGGCCTGAAAATACAAATATGTTCTCCTCACTTTGTCTACAAAAAGGTTTCATTTGATTGTTTGTTTTTTGAAATATCCTCTTCCAAATAAGTTTTAAGTGTTAGCAGGGGTTCAATTTACGATACAAGTTTATGTCAAATCGGTTGCTGTAAGTTTGTACCTGGTTGCAATAATTACTGTTCTTTTTAAATTCTGACTATTTGTGATCATTGTCCCACAAAAAAAAACAAAAGAAGTAATTTCTTCATCGATCAATCTTTTCCCAGTTTCTTAATTGATCACTCCAAACACGTCATGTTGGCAAAATACACTGCTCACCGGAGGAAGGGGGGTCAATTATACCACCTGTTTGGATCAGTTATGATTCAAACTTGGGTAATCGACCCAATTTTTGGATGTTAAATGCAATACATCATACTTTAAAATTTTCATAAATCGGTATTTTTGCCCTTGATTTTTCATACGCAATCGTAATTTAATTTGCTGTTTTTTATTGCACCTTTCAATCAAACTGATTACCCACCGACGGTGAGCAAATAACGGCGATAAGAAAATGAAGGGAAAGTCTTAGCTGGGATTTGAACCCAAAACTTTCACGAAGGGAATACAATGCATTCTCAACGAATTGAGTTATCAAGGCTCAATCAGAAAACAGTCCAAATGACACCCTCAAATCGACCCTCAACTCCAATCGACGGCCATATTTATAGATATTCTAACAGTTTCAATTTTTCTTTAGGACTTTTTAGTAGATGGATTATTATAAATGATTTTTTTTCTAGTTTATCTTATGACAATTTTATTCCATTCGTCTTGATATTTCTTATTTACTTTTGATTTCATTACATCTATATTCATGAAAAAATTGTTTCTCTTCTTTCAAGACCTACTTGCAATGGAGATACATGAACACTGTCCAACGTGTTCTTCCATTCTTGGAGAAAACCTTGGAGATGCAGAATGGTGGAAAGAGCTTCTTCATGGGAGATCAGGTAAATATATATACATATATCGCGACAGAGGGATTATTTATCGTTCGTCATCCCTGCCGCCCTCTATCTCTCTCTCTCTCTCTCTCTCTCTTGTCAAATCCGATGTCTTGAATGAACTGGTTCTCTAATTGACTAAACTCTCTAATTCATATGATATTGATATGGCACTGGGCCAAATATGAGAATATGTACGGTACATAGAGTGCATTATACTAATATTCCAATCTGGTATCACCATCATCTATACTAAAAGGATAATTTCTTATATATTTTTGTGGCCTTGTAACCATAAGTGAGCAAAAGCAGCAAAATGTCGCCCAGTTTCTTGTTATGGGAATAATCTTAAAATGTCTTGAATTGGAGAATAAAACAATGCTCATCCCAATCGGGCCAAACCTATCGAAGTAATTGATAAAGTATTAATTGACAGAAATGTTCGTCCAAGGAATATAACTACCGTCTTCTCAACTGCTAATCACCGTTCTTTATTAGAAAATTATATAGAGGAGCAAATTATAATATAAATATTACATAAATGTATAGATTGACGTAGAGCTTTCAAGTGGGTATCTCTAAAAAAAATTATCATCAAAGATGGTGGTTTGAACGCAGTCCATTGGTAACAGTTGTGAATTCACAATTGACTCAACCTGTTCTTCAATATATTTGAAAGGCCCCGTGACAAGATGCTTTATATTCAATTTTTCTTGAAATAAAAAAGGGAAAGCGGTAGTCATTTATTATGCAATCCTCGGCAAAATCCGATGTTCTCTCAATCTGGACGAGAGTTCAAGACATATTTCCTCCGAAAATTTGCGTAAATATCGATGGGTCACACTCTGGAAAATTGGTTGGGGGTATAAGTAATTTTCTTTCAATTTTGCTGTGTAATGTGTTTTCTCTTGGGGCGTTTCATTTATACTTATATGTTTATTTGATTTCTTCGTTCCAGTTGATGTGGTGTGACATGATGTGCTATTGTTGTCTGGAGAACCCTATGATGGAGAACCAGGCCATGTTCAGCCAATACCCCAAAATGATGGCCCTGAGGACTCGCGTCGCTTCCCACCCGAAGATCGCTAACTACCTCAAGAGTCGTTCCAACACCAACTGGTAAACAGTGGGGTTGCATTCAAAGAAATCTTCTGGGAAACGAAATGGAAACAGTTTTTTCATGTAAACAATTATGAAAATGAATAAAATATTTCTTTTAACATCTGGCTTGTGACGCTTTTTCTCGATAATCTTTCATAAATATTTTTTTTACAGAATTTATGAATACATGT
Organism: Thysanoteuthis rhombus; assembly: GCA_963457665.1. Classification (NCBI taxonomy): domain Eukaryota; kingdom Metazoa; phylum Mollusca; class Cephalopoda; order Oegopsida; family Thysanoteuthidae; genus Thysanoteuthis; species Thysanoteuthis major. The sequence goes on along the minus strand of OY735237.1, from coordinate 19,021,233 downwards.
ATTTTCCTTCTTGGGTCCCAAACGAAGGGATATGTTCTAAGGATTTTCTCAAGGGTATATGTATGAAATGGGCACAGATTGTGTCAGTGGGGATTTGAACTCAGCTCACCGAATCAATTCTCCCAACATCAACCACTCAGCAAATTGTACCTCTTTTAAATCCATGCATTATTCTAAATTTGATATACACTTATGTAATTCTTGCAATGAACTATCTTCGGAAGTATAACAAAGCATGATGACGCCAAAGGTAAATTTGAAAAAATGGTGCCATCCAAACTAAAAGATATTTCATGATAAAATTCATCTTTTTTTCAAACTGACGGTAAATCAATGCACAGAGGGAAACATTATAATCACCAATAATGTTATCAGACGGCCGCTGTTATCAAAATCAGTTGGTCCAAGAATGGATTTGGGATTTCTGATAAAAACATTCTGATTTTTACATCATATTTTCTTTGAATAATAAATTGCGTTATCTTAAAAACTTATCTGAAATGATTTGCTGTTGTTACACGATTAATACAACATTCAATTTTGACAGCGTTGAGAGAATAAACATTTAAAGAAAATCGACCTGCTGAATGAATCAAACTTACCCTCGATAGGTAGCCGTTTTAACAAAGTGATGCGCTTACCATTGCGCCTCAGAGCCTGCTGGTGATGCAAAGGCCAGATAACTGCATTCAACCCAAATTTTCCTCTCTATTATTCTTGGTCATTTTGTCTGTTTCAACGGTACTGTATGTTTTGAGAAACAGAATGAATTATGAATTATGTAATAGAGGCTTATCTGAAATGATTTTCCGTCGTTAAATGATTAATATATCATTCAGTTAAGCTAAATAAATAGAATAAACAATTAAAGAAAATCAGGCGCTGCTTCAGGAATCGAACCCACCACCAATAGCTAACCACTTCAACGTAACACTTACTATCGTGTTAATTAGCCCACAGGTAATTCAAACGCCAAAAGACTCCTTCAATAATTGTAAAAATCCAGTATAATGTCTGAAGTTGATTTTGTTTACCTGTTAGTCCCTAGCGAGAACAACAACCAAGTTAGATGGTGATTCATTGTGTATGTGTATTTGTCTATTCTCGTACACAAGATAAATTAACCAACGAGTTATTTTTGAGACTTGCTATGGAGCAGTCTTCTATATCATATTAGAAAATTGCACCATAGAAATTCTCTAATAATCTTGTATTTCAAAGATTATTGCAATCGATAGAGCGATTAGGTGTTAACTTTCTTCAATATTTGCCTCCGTCAAATTAAAATGGCAAACAATACTTGACAATTCAAAATGGGGAAAGGATTGAAGGAACCTCGGATCATAAGTCGTAGAATGTGACCTGGGATTGAGATGTGAGGAACGTGACTTGGGATCGCGTAGGGAAGAATATGACCTGGGATCGCAAAGGGCGGGAATGTGACCTAGGATCATTATCAATGCAACCTGGTACTCAGAGGACCACTGATATATATATTTGCTAAGCTTATCGTACTAATCTATGGCCTCGAGTAAAAGAAAAGGAAATTCTGTTGAACCATTATTTTAAAGAAATAAACATTAATTATTCCAAATCATTGCTTTCACCTGTACTCAAACACTGCAAAAATGGCTTTTTAACTTAGAATAAAAGTTGCAATTGAACTTCTTACATGAAAACATTGAACAAAGGTGCAATTTATGCATGAATAATTCAGGCCTCGTCACCACTAGCGTACAGCTGGCAACCTGTACGTAGAGACACTTATTCAATATACCGTAGGGTGTTTTCCTTTAGTCTTCACCGAAATCTAATGTCTATAGGAGGAAAACATGTTTTTTCTCTCGATGAGTAGAAACTCCAACGCTCATTATTTTCATCATCATAATGATTTATTATTATTATTGATATCATTTTTTATTCTCTCCTAGTATTCGTGGCACACTTAGTTTCAGCTTGAAACTTCGAGCATGCAACGATCTTATGACTGAACAGGCATAGGCGTTTTCCCAAAATCATCATATGTACAAAGGGGGTCAATACAGGAGTCTACATGAGTGACATTATATAGGTATATAACAGGAAATATATACATGTACAGTGCTTTGCCAAGGATGTAGGCGGTGCCTGTGAGGACAATATTCTGTATTCCATGCTCAGGTTTCCTGGTATTAAAACAAGTTGAACTAGCGACGTTTTTTTAGGGATCTCAATTCTCAGGTCATTGTATTTTGACAGTTTTTCAAACTATTTCACAGATATTCATCCGATAGAATATTCATCATCATCATCATCATCATCATCATCATCATCATCATCATCATCATCATCATCATCATCATCATTTCTCTTTCAACGTCCTTCGTTGGACATAGACCTTCCCCAGGATTCACCACACCTCCCTATCGTGGGCGTTGCGAAGCAAATACTTTCTGGATTCATCTAGTTTGTCTCTCCATCTCGTATGGTCGATGGTAGGGTAGCTTGTTTCTGTAGCCAGCGTGTCCCCTTTGGTGAACAGTTTGTAGATGTGATTGAGCAGGCTTATTGGCCTGTAGTTATTGAGATCTTTCAGTTTTTTTTCAACCCAGGACAGTTCATACGGCACAGCCTTGACGAAGATTTTGCAATTTCAGCCAAAATGCTAACTTGAAATTGGTTAGCAAAAAATAATAGATTTTAGTTGGTCCGGATCAACCAGCCTCAACATTCAACTGATAAGTTTGACTTACATACTGCACGACACTACGAAAGATGATTCCTACAAATTCCGGACGAAAAAAAATGATTCAAATTCACTCTAGAATAATGTCCATGTTGAGCCACAAATCATCCCTTGTTTACAAGTCTGCTATCTACTTTGAAAAATTCATTTAATACTAAAAATTGAGAAGGACTTTCTTTGCTTGCCACTCTTTTAATCTAAATCAAATAATGCCATAGCACATAGATTGAATAACCAAATCATCATTTTGAATTTAAATAATTTCATTTTATTTATCAAATTATTTTTTTTTGCGATTTATTCCTTTGGTGACCGCTCCCTTCATCAAAACCAAGAATGTGTAAACCCAAATTGTCTAAATCCCGTTTGTCTTGACCAGTGGTGTGCACCATTTTTGGCACTACGGTCTGATTAAATATTGACAATGTTTTTACGGACTGTCCGACGGGAGTGTGTTTATCACATCGTCAATATAGGTGAAAAGTCGACAATAAATCATTTATTATAAGCGGCAAATACGCGCAATTACGTTTCTTGAGGAGTTTATCTAACGAATTTATAATTAAGATTCAAGGAAATCAATTTTTTTTTATCGCTTAATCATATCAGTTCCTGGTGGCCTGATAACACTGGCTTTAATATTAGTTACCGGTTCAAGACCCGGTGTTTAAAAACCACTGGTAGAAACTACTATGATGAATTTTAATCAGATTTTATCAACGAATTTATATAAGAATACTCGAAAGTGCATGACAAGTAGTTGAAACCAAGTTGTTGAAGAATAAGTATTTTTGAAAATCGTGTTACGGAAATGAAAGCTCAGAGATGACAGCGCCTTAGCAAGGAGAGAGAGATAGAGAGAGAGACAGACAGACAGACAGAGACAGAGAAAAAGAGAGAGAGAGAGAGAGAGAGTGTGTGTGTGTGTGTGTAAGGGTGTAAGCTTTATCAGAAAAATAGTGGTAAGGCGACTGATTCCGAAATATTCAATCGTTAACGTCTTGTAATTGCACACTTCCAACTAAAGTACAATTGTGAAAATGATTTTGAGGAAGAAATAAACTAATATATTAATGATAAACGGGGAATTTCGCGTCTGATTCCGTTATGTTGCAGAAGAGTAACTTTCTTGCAAATAAGGGTTGCTTTGAGAGCAGAGAATGCAGAATCTGTCATATTGACCCTTTCCACTTCTCCAGTTTTGGACATGAGGCTGATCCCTTTGTGGCTTAGAACTGTGTCGTGTTATGTCTTAGATGTATTCAAATATCGTTTGCTTAATTCTTGCTTGAGTTCAGCTTAGTTCAGGGAATGTCTAAGGATGATTGTCAAAATCATTGCAGTGAAAAGCCGGTGTTGATAGGCCTGAAATGGCAAAGGAAATCATAAACCTGCCACAGTTATCATCACAGACAATTTTCCAAGATATCTTGACATTCCTGCATGAGAACGAAATTCAATGCCTTTATTCAAACCTTCGGACGGCTGCGAGTATTGCAGTAACTCGCCTAGTTATAGTTAACGTGTTTAATAATAGGTGTATGTGAGGCGCAAGGTCAGCAATATGAGAGTGATATTGTTCGTCAAAAATATTTGTGCGCACTCCTATGAAAGAATGGTTTCGTGTGTTCTGTTCTAATCCCTTTCCCATGAGGAGTTGGAAGGAGCCAGTGGTCAAGAGTAACTGACTTCCTCCCAAATATAGCAAGCCAGTGAATGGCCAATCTAGATATTAGTATTAACAGGGGTGATTAAAAACCAGAGAAAGTGTGAAGTTTATAAGTATGTATATGTGTAATATGTGACACTCAGAAAGATGAATGATCTTCGATATGTGGTTGAGTACATGAGTGAAAGTGTGATCCTGTATAAGAGAATCAGCTCACGATTGTAGGAAAAGAAAGGGGGACAGAGGGAGAGATAAGGGAATCGTATGCATTTGGAGAGGGAGAAGGACAGATTCTAAATTAGCAAGTTAGAATGAATAGCAGTTAACAGCTGGCACCATGGAGGTCGAGCAGGAGTATTTGCTTCTCCCAGATCTCCATTTTTGTAAAATACCATGTCGAAAATGCTGTAGGAATCTAAAACAGTTTAACATTACGGGACTCTTCTTTTAAATATGAAACGAGTTTGTGTCTCTCCTCAGAAACCCCCGACGTTGTTAGACAAGAGAGATTACGTTGCACGCTATTATACTACAGTTTCTGCTGAGCAGAGTGTTTCAAAACTTGAACACGTCAAAACATACCTGATACAGGCACGTTCAAGTAGCCTTGTTGTAATCAGAATCAATGCAGAATCAGCTTGGAATCTGCCATATGAATCGTAATTAGCAATTCAGTGACCGTGCTTCTGAAGTCTGTACCAAGTATATTAAAGCCTTTCTATTCCCTTTCTAAACACCCAATATGTCATGATCATTCCAGTGAAACTTCTTTGATGCACAGGTTCCTGGAAGGAAATTTCTTCTGAATAACCAGAAAGCGATCTGGATGGTTAGCATGAGCAGTGATAGCCACAATGGTTGAACAGACAGGGTAAAGAGCACCACCTACAGAAACTAGAATTGCATCAACAAGAAATGAGAAAAAATGAAGGGAATGGTGGTTTGAACCTAAGATGTTGCAGACACCTTCAAAACAAATCAAGACTCAAGTCTGACAGATTACCACTTTCACTTTAATCTGCAACCGACCATTAAACCGATAATCCAACTTTCTTCCCCTTATGCTATTCTAGTATTGCCAAATTTGTTCACTGAGACGTTATTCATTGCGTTGTTAAATGCTATGACTGTTGGGGGACTTGGCAGCAAGTTGTCTCTAGGTTATAACTGTGATATTTTTAGAACTGATGTGTTCTTTTTATTGCACAGCACACTCTTCACAAAAGCACTTTCAGTTTTGACCATTATTTTTAACTAGAGCTCCAGTTTTTAGCCTTAACTGGACTTTGTTGAACAGCTCAATAAATCAAAGGTTTTGGTATTTCATAGCTTGATAGAGAAGCTCTGTTGAGCCTCCCACAACTGCTAGAAATGGCTGTTTACTCGAATATCCCCGTCTTTGCAGATATTTGCAAATTTTGTTCTTTTGTTTGACTAATTATATTGTTCAATTTTCTTATCTGTGCATTTTAATTCTTATTTATCTTGGATAATGCCTTATTCTTTGATTTATTTCATTGAATGATTTTATTGACCTTGAAAAGTTTGTAAAATGTATTCAATCGGTCTAAACATCCTTCGTGTTTTTCATTGAAGTAAGGGGATCAAAAAGCAGTTATGTTTACTGCAAGCAAACGGAAAGAATTAGCCCTAACACAGAGTAAACTGCATGGTTCTAATAGTGTTATTATTAATACATGTATTGAAGCAATACTATAATTTGATAACTTAGCAATGTAGGGTTTTGGAGGTTCTTCCTAATAGGAATAAGTTTTTTTGAACCAAAACCCCAAGTAGAAAAATTTCAATTCAAAACTTGTATTAATGGCTTTCATCAGAGTTTGTGAACGTCAAGACATTACTGAGCCTGATCTCGACCTATTGATAAGAAAGAACATTTTATCTCCTAATCGATTCGTGATAGTGTTTATAACCCACCAAAAATTACAATGAATTGAAAACATTATGTAGATCGTAGATCAATACATGGAGATATTTTTGTACCAATTTCTACAAGAACATTTTTTTAAAAATTTTTGATGATTTATTCTTCTTTGTCGCAATTTTCGGTCAATCAGTTTACTTTGATTAAAGGCTAATAGCCTTTATTTCTTGTCAGCTAACTATGTAATCTTCACGAGTCATTCTCAATTTTTTTCTCAAAAATTACTTGTACCGCACCCTGTCCGCTTAAGCAAGATAGAACAAAGAATAATTTCAAATGATTACTTCATTCTTAGTATAATTAGAAAGCTTTATAATGAGAATCGGTTTAATTCTATAATTGTACAGCTAATACTCTGTATTAGTAACTTAAAGAAAGCACTCAATATTAATTGGGGATGCATCATTTGAAATTTAAGTCTACTTATCTGGTTCAGTTTCATCTTGTATCGGCTAGAGGGGAATATTTTCCTTTATAAGTTGAAAAAAAGTTCGATTTTTCTCTTCACCTTGTTGAAGAAATCATCTGTCACCCCAGCTACAGTAGCAAAAATGTATATCTTGGGTGGTTGGGGCGTGCTCTATCTTTGTATCTGATGGTGTTATAGCCGGTTCAGACCTGGTAAGGGGTAGGAGCAGAATGTGGCTTTCCTTTCTTTCTTTCTTGTTTTCGTTTTGTTTTCAGATCTATCTTTTTGGGGTCTTATTGGAATATTCTAATCAAATTTAATGTACATTTAGAAACTTTGAAGCCCTACGCTTGCTTACAGTTTTTGTAGATGTTGGACAGGATTAAAGGTTGGGGGAGGTACAGTAGGCATTGTAACGGTCAAGCAACACATTTGAAACAAAGCTGAATGAATGAACAATGAGTGAAATAAATTATGAAAATTGGGAGAGAAATATAGCGAATGCAGGTCTACTCATGTGGTTCAGTTTCATCTTACGTCAGCTTGCAGGGGGATATTTTCATTCCAACATATTGCAAAAAAACAACCCCACTTTAGTTAATCTAACTGATATAGGAATCAATGTGATTACTGGAGCTGATTTCAAACCTGACTTGATAGATAAAAGTGCAGAAAACCGTACTTTGCAGAAATGCCTTAAAAAACGTGATCAATAGACGGACAGTGGTGTTACCAAGTCCAGGATGAAAAGGACGCATTTTAACCTAAAATACATTCAGAAGGAAAACTTAGAACTCATTTTTCACCAAAGAGAGTTTGAGTTCCAAAAACTCCCCCTGAAGTTTGACAGGAATATCATCCACTATACATTGAAATTGGTTCCTTTTTTAGAGCTGCAGTATCTTGACCAGTGCTTATGTCTGAGGAATATATCTGACGCTTGTTGATGTTCATTTTTTCGACCACACTGCTTAATCGTTTCAGTAGAATCACAAATGGATTCAAATTTCCGAAAAAAGCATTGTTAGGATGAATATAAAATTAGGCATAATCAATGGTAATATTGCAATACTTAATATAATAAGAATGCATCGGAGAACGGTAATATATTTGTTGAAAGTATAAAGGTTTTTTTTGCGTGTTAAAAAAGTTTATTGATTGGCTTATATTTCTTACATCGATGCATTTCTTTATAAGTGAGAAAATTCATTTCACTCTCCATGATTCTTAGTTCTTGCGACATGGCTGCCTTGTGCATACGTTTTTGACTACAACGGATGTCCTTTGTCAGATCTAGCCAGCTCAGGTTTAACGGAATTTGGTACCATTTTTTTTTTTTTTAGGGGGAATCCCTTTTGCGCCAACTGGTGGTTGAAATTTGTTATATTTAAGGGGAAACTCACGTCTGATAGACTCCTTTGTCCCAACTACCAGTGATTCTCACATTTATTTTTATCATGTTTGATCACTTTAAACAAAGAATTTCTTATAATTTGGGTCTCGTTTTTTTTTTAAATTAGTAATTTGTGAGTATTTTTGAATGACATATTTAGAGCTTTTGATAAAAGAAAGATTGGTTTGAAATTCGAATATATTCTTCAGACGTAAATGTAGATAATTCTTCTAGAGAAAAGTTTTGGAAAAGGCAAAACTATTCCAAGAAAAAAATTTGACATCAAAATTTAGAATAATTCCCTCCAAAAATTTTGAAAACAAAAAATCAAAAAATACTTCTCGCTTTATCTCATTCCACCCTCCTCTATTTTCTGTTTGCCTATTAAAAATTAAACATGGTTGGTGTTCAAAGGTGATATTTCTTTTCGATATTTCGATTATTTTATTTGAAATTCTTTGTATCTGTTTTCGATGTACAGAATAAAATATGGATAAGTCGCATATTAGAAACTGTCATTGTGTCAACGTCTTTTGGCAGCATGCCTTGGTGGGATTGATCAAATAAAAATTGGAAAACAGAGTGATCGATTATCAAGTGACTTGTTTTGGGGGGTTGCAACGTAGTGATCAGTAGAAAAAAATCTAAACTTTCCAAAAATGAGCGTGAATGCTGCTGGACACAAACTAAGGGATCAATTTAACATAAGAATATTTTGCAAATTGAATGAAAACGTAAGCAGCAGCAGACTATGAATGTTTGGATATTCAAGCCTCTATCTCCATTGGAGTGTATAGCGTAATGCATACATAATCAGTCAGCCAGATGAACCTGAAAACTGAAAAAATCTATGTCCATTGACATGGTGTTAGTTGTGGTTGATAGTCTGTGGTATTTTAGATACAATTTCTATCCATTAAAATGAAATATATACTTTTTTCCTTCACTTTTTTGTGGTTTGCATCGTTTTGGTTGTTGCTTACCCTTCAGATTGATTAGCAATAATCTTCAATTCTACAACAAATGTTGAATTCATTACATCAACATTGATAAAATCGGTTTGTTTCAACATAACTTTAAACAACAGCGTTACCTTTTATGCCTACAATCCAAGCCATATATCGAAACGAGGCAACTCCATTATTTGCCATAGTCTTGATAACGAATTATCGCCCGTCGCCATCTTTGTCACTCCTAGCTCTGATTGAACAGATAACTCTATGATTTGACTTGCTCTGGTTTATGAGATTCCTCCCTTATTGTTTTTAATGTAGGAATATCTTTTTTTTAAATTCACAAGAAATATGACCTATTTGCATTCGCCTCAATTTTTTCAGCCCATTTTTTTTCTTGTGGATTAAGATGAAATATGATCCGTAAGCAGTCTCCTTAAAATTGTTCATTCAACGTTGCATAATTTATAACAAAGAAGCAGCCAAGGATATAATATGCACTTTCCTTATTACTGACGTACAGGCGTACATAAAAAAAACGATAACAGTATCCTGGAATATCGATTTTCAAACCAAAGATCTGATATTAAAAACAATGAAGAATCGTTAGAATTCTTTCCAAGATTTCTTTTGGATGTTTATCTCATTTTAGCTTATTATCTTTCTATTGCGATGTTTTTGCCTAGTGCAATACTCAGAGCTAAGCACAAAAGAGCTGGCAAAAAGAATTACAATCAACTCGGTGACAATGGGTTAATCTGATCTCTGCTAAGTATTGGAAGGCCTCTGAGATAATTGATAAGACGTTAAATAACTTACATAGGTTAGTGTTATTGTTAAGGTCAGGGTTTGGGATTAGGGTTTATTCTTTATATATTAAATGGATATAATATGTGCAATATATACATATGGATGACTTGAAGTTTTATTTTGTTTTCAGAATGGCTAGATTACATCCTTAGATCTTCCCTTCAAAGCACTTACTATAATAGCCTTTTTTATTCCTCAGTTCATTTCTTGTAGTTCTTTTATCGATGGCTAGCTCTTTTAGACTTTGACTTCAAACAACCCATCATATGACCTGCCTGAGATCTACAATTGATTTTTAAAACAAGCTAATTCTCTCGGGCAGTGTCTACCAATTCTCTTTTCACTGTTGAAATACATGACAAAAAGTTGGTGCCAAATATACTGGCTTTAGCAATAAATTTCATAATTCTCAACACTATCTCAAATGACACAGGTGACTTTCTATATTATAAACGTGGGGTCGCTCCCCAGTCCCTATCTTCCTAATCCAAGAACGCCAAATCTCAAAAATAATAACAGTAACCTATCTTATAATGTTTGGTGTAATGGCGTTTGCCTCGCTGCTCAAATCACTGAACTCCCCGGACATTTGGATCTTTTTTTTTCCATACTGGACATTTGATGTCATATGAATTTTTGGTTCTTTTTATTTTTGGGTCCTGAGCACTTCCACTCAGATACATGTATATTTCATATAAAATAAAATCTTGTAGAATCATAGAATAAAAATAGGTAGCGCAAAATGGAAATTCGCAGAAAATTGGACGTGCAAAAGATAAGAATGAATCTTTTCTTTTAATATATAACTTGATTCACAATTGAATTTTGAATATGATCCAAGTTTACTGTTATGATTTTTTAATTTCACGTATATCTCATTAAAAAAACACATCAATACAGACATAATTGTAACATGAGAAGTTTGCTCTATATCGAATTGAGATTCTTTTTGAGCTACTCACAAACATGAATTGCAATTAACATTTTACTTTTAAATTATAGACATGAATGGTGATTTTACTCAAAACATAAGCTGAGTTTACCCATTGAACACATAAATTAATGCATGTTCAAAAATTTGCTTAAAATTATGTTCACATAAATAGAACAGACGCATAAGAAAAAGTTTGCTTCACAGCAAATTAAAATTATGAAGTAGTTATATTAATATACACCCACCGAATATTTCTTACATCGATGCATTTTTAAAATGGCGAGTGGCACAGTAAAAAAAAATGGCTAGATTAAATCCATAGATCTTACCTTCTCAGCACTTACCGCAATAGCCTTTTTTATTCCTCAGTTCATTCCTTGTAGTTCTTTTATCGATGGCTAGCTCCTTTAGACTGCGACTCCCTAAAACAAACCATCGTATGACCATGAGATCAACAATTGATTTAGAAAAATGAATGGTGATTTTACTTAAAACATATGTTGAGTTTACTTATTGAACACAAAATAATGTGTGTTCAAAAATTTGCTTAAAATTATGTTCACATTAATAGAGCAGACGCATAAGAAAAATTTTACTTCACAGCAAATTAAAATTATGGAGTAGTTATATTTATATAGGCCTACCGAATATTTTTTACATCGATGCATTTTTAAAATGGCGAGCGGCATGGTAAAAAAAAAGTCTATTTTTTTTTTATTCTCCCGAATCAGGGCTATGAATAAAATTACAGATATTAATACAAATACGAATTAAATTCACCGAGATACTAAAATTGAATGATAAATTGTGATAAAACGTTGAACCTCAATGATCGGATAAAAAATGATTGCATGGCTCATGGTCGTGGATACTTTGGAGCTATATGAATATGGACTAATAGCATTTTCCTTCGTCGACACACATGGAAACACACACACACACACACACACACACATGCACATACACACACACACACACCCATACACGCACACTCACATATGTGTGTGTGAGTATATATTTTTGAATGTATGTTCGGGCTTGTATGTATGTTTGGCAGCGTATGTATACATATGCATTGTTATGTATTTAAGTATATATATATATATATATATATATATATATATATATATATATATATATATATGTGTGTGTGTGTGTGTGTGAGTGTGATACACACATGCATACACGTAAGTGCATGTTTTCTTTATTTGGAGACAATTGTACCTCCATAATTTGAGATTATTAATAAAGTTGAATTTTTCGTGAATTTTATCAAATAGTATATGTTTATCGAGACATAAATGTACAAGGAGGAAAAACTTTGTTTCATATCGAATTAAAATCCTTCTCAAGCAACTCATAAACATGAATAACAATTAACATTTTACTTTATAAGTGGAGACATGGATGGGAATCTTACTATGATATAACTTGAGTTTATCTATAAAACACATCAAATAATGTATGTCCAAAATCTTAAAGTTTAAACCCTGAAAGCTTTCACATAAACGAAGTTGCAACAGATGGAATGAATTTTACTTTGCATCAAATCAAAGTTATCGGATTATTATATTCATGTAAACATAAGGGGATATGGCAAAGAGTGTCCTAACAAAAAGTCTGTCCTATTTTTCAATACTCCCGAAATAGGGCTATGGTAGACCTGCGGAGAAACTCCATTATAATAACTATAAGTATGAAACTAAATTACATACACCTAGATGATAGAATTGAAAATGGATTAGATCAGACTGAAAATAACCTGTAGTTGTGGGTACTCTTGGACTACACAAGAATGACTAATAAAATTAAATTTATGTATAATTGTGTGTGTGTGTATGTTGTGTGTACACACCTACAACCACACAAAAACATTTATGTGCAAGTGTTTTCTATTCAAAGATAGTTGTACTAATGCCATCAGTCCGTGCACAAAACCAATATTCTGGCAACATTGGAATCGTCCTTGGGAAAAAGCCAGTGTCATAATAGTGCTACTGGTTAATCATTTCTTTTTCATTTTGAAGATAGTTATAAAAACCGGAAAATGTCCAACAACGTTCAGTTACACCAACAAAGACAACACACTAAGACCTGTTCTACTCAGTAATTCTTCAGACCCAGACCTAACTCGCGATTAACCATGCCTAACTACACTCTCTACTACTTCAATGGCCGTGGACGTGCCGAGATTCTGCGTATGCTGTTCAACGCTGCCGGCCAAAAGTACAATGATAAGAGGTTCGAATTCAATGAATGGGACAAATACAGGAAGGGTAAATATTGCTTTTATCAGTTTTATACAGTAATCTCGTTATTATGGCATCTTTCGGGATTTAGGTATGCTGTAATATATAGAACTGGCCGTCTGTTAGTGGATTTTATTCATAATGTATTGATACTGGGAAACCTAAATGAACAGACAAAAATAAGTTTTATCAGGCTGTTGTATTCTATTTCGCCATAAACGTGTTACAAGTCTGCAAATATAACGAATGAATCAATAGACAAAAATCTTGCAAAAACAAAAATAAACGTGCTGTTACAATACATTGGTCATTAGATAGTGCCGTTAGAATGATAGTTTGTACAAGAGGTCGCCATCACTTAATAACATAGACATGGGGTCTCTCTGACCAGGGAGTTGCCGGGATAAGTCTCACGCAAGAGAAAGGAGATACTTGGAAAGAATTAATGAAGATTACCAATTTTTCATCTAATTGCAGTAAAATTCAAAATATTTTTCTATTTTTTATTATGAATAAACCTTAATTAGATATATGACTCGACTATACTCTAAATATTTCAATGTTGATTAAATTGACTTCAAGATGCAGGTAGATAATAGGCAGAGAGCATGAAATATGTATTATAACACATTGATGTATACTACTTGAATATGTATACGGTGATCCCACAAAACAGGCACTGCTAATTAAGGGTAACGACATATGTTCCGTTAAACATTAATTAATCGAGAGCCGTGGTATGTCTTTTTGTTGAATCAAGTTCCTGGTGAGTTTCGAAAGTCTAGAGATACTTGCAGAGTCTATCAGGTTGAGAATCAGAACTAAGGAATTGTTATTGGCTTGGAATTAATACCATTGTTAATGAAGGAATAAGTGTACATAAAGTGATGCTATAAATTTTGATAATGCATTAAATTTAAAGATCGAAAATGAATAATGTAATACCGGTTCACTGTTTCATGATGATTGCTTAGAAAATACTGACGATCTCCTTAGGGCCCAGCAATTTTTATTCACTCAGAATTGTTGCTTCCAAGAAATTGAACAAATAATTTCATCTTATTTTATAAAAGCTTAATCATAGATCAACGTAAGATCTGGAATAAAAACTCTCTCTTAAAACAGATCATAATCTTCTGAAGAGAGGAACTATTTTTATTTCAAAATACTCTAATAATGTGCGTATTATCTAGGTGATTTTCTAAGTTAATCTCGTCATTAAACTTTATGCGTGTCTTTCTCAAGGCTTACTGCGAAGTGAATGCAGATTATCAGTCAGAAGTTTGAATCTGACTTTCCAGTTGGATTTTCTATTCTGATAAGTACTCTGCTATGTTTTAGAGATAAATAAATGGTTACATAGACAACGACTGTTGGGGTGCTTCTGATTCATGAGATGTCATGTACAAAAAGGTCATTTGTGTAGTTAGGCTGTATATAGCAGTTTTGCTTTTTCAAACTAATTTTTATCCTCGTTTGAGTATTACACACGTGTAGACAATCGCCGGATTTATAGATATGGCATCAATATACCATAGAAAAGCATTACAAATAAAATAAAGGCAGGGATTGTCGCTCGTCAGTCACTGAAATGAGTATCACCAACAAAATAAGACTTCCATATGTATCGTGTAGATACATCACAGATGATATTGATGTAGAAATACACGGAGAATCTGAAAGAACGACATCGTTTTTGGTCAAGAAGAATAGCAGATTTTACTTACAGAATAGTCTATCGTATGTATGATACAATTCCTAACATAAACATTTGTGTTTTTGAAATGTAATTAAATATGTTCATTGTTTTTTATTCACTTTTGCAGATATGCCCTGCATGACTGTCCCTGTCTTGGAGATGGATGGTGGCATGAAGATGCCTGAGACCATGGCCATCGCCAGGTACTTGGCCCGCGAATACAGTGAGTATTATATATTAAAATGAACAGCATCTTTATTGAGTAAATTCAGATAAAGAAAAGTCGATTATGATAGAGATACCACCATTGGGTGTGCAGCCGTTTGTTCTTTTTTTTTTTTTTTTTTTTAGATTGATATTAGAAAAGGAACCGGAACCTTCAGAAGTAAATCCCCTCATCCGACTGCGTGCAACCGAGTTACGTCCTAATATCATGATACATCTAGATCTGGGTGTGAGTCAACTATTATAAGGTGGAAAGAAATATACACACTGCGCAACGTAAAATACCATGGCACATACATATTAATCTAAAGCTCTACATTTTATATATTATATCCTTGCTTTTCCAAAGAGGAATGGACAAATATCATCCTTTACGTTTTTTTTCACTTGGTCTTTTGCTCAATCCAGCGAGGCGACTGTGAAGTGTGAAAGCGGAACATGACTCCTTTCTTTGGAGAATTTAAAACAAACGTTGGATACACTATAGTCTCTTAAGGAGACTAACAACGTCATCAGCAGATCATTTTGGACGTATCCTGCGATTGAATGGCAATAGGCCATGTGTAAGTTGCCTTACGACTGTACCATAGTTTCAAGGAGTGTACGTAGCTTATTTTGTTTTTAAATTGTCGTTAGAACGGTGTTGAGATCATGAGGACCGATCTCCTTCACGAAGAGTTTTCCATCACCTTGGAAGTTGATAATCAATTGGCATTGAACACCTTGCTGAAACTTTATTGATTCAAATCTCTACGCCATAAAAGGGATGTCAGGCCAATCTTAGAGTTCCAGAGGATACCCTAAGAGTCAAATGGGGTATGTACAAGACCATGGATTGCTTCATTTAGTTAGATGTAGATATTGGTCTTTCCCTCGAAGGTTAAGCAGGGGTGTCCAGTTGAAGGCTATATACTTCATTCCTCTAATCCAAAATGAAACAACATACTGTCAGCGCTTTTATTAGCTTTCATCAGTATATTAGCTACAGTATTCTGCTTATTAGAAGCGTAGAAAGAGATCCGTAATTCCCATGCAGATTGTGCATCTGAAGAAGGATGCAGAATTCATCGGTCAAAGTGTTGTCGAAACCTTTTTTCGTCCCGTTTCTTTTGCTTTTATCGCCATCCTCAGATTGAAACGTTCAAAATTTCTTTACAGATTTCTATCCCAAAAGCAACATGGAAATGATGAGGTGTGACTACATCGCTGACTGTTTCTATGAAATCATGCACGATTACATGAGGTACTACCACTGGAAGAACGGACGCTTCAGGGTGAGTCAATAGTTTCGTATCTGCCCCTAATTCCATGTGTATATCTTTTTTTATTCAGAAAAATGAACACAGAAAAATATACTATCCATATCATTCAACAAGTTTTTACTCACACTTTATTATATCGCAAGTCTTTTTAAAAATTATCCCCCGTTACCTGCATGCAACGATACTTGACGTAGAAGAGGATATGTGAATTAACACGTTGGCTAACAACTTTTTTTGTAATTACCTTACCTAACAAACCAGTTGCAATAAAAAGCTGGTAACCCCATTGTGTACCTTGACAGGGTCCAATGATAAAATATATGAATTCATTTTAAGGATTATCCTTCTCGATTTGCGAGGGATAGAATAAATGAGGGACCTTTCCACTTTTTTTTTTTTTACTCTAGTTCGGAAGCGATGGTAACAACAGTGGTATGATGAACCAAGCTAAAAGTGCTATGAGCCCGTCCAGTGCTAAAGGTGGTATGATGAGCTCAACCGGAGCTAAAGGTGGCATGAATATGAATGACTCCAATTATGACGTAAGTATGAATAAATAATCTTTAAGCATATGTATATAATTGTCAGGGACTGAAAAGTGGAAAGAACAATTTCCTGATTATACCGCGAAATGAAATTACAGCGGATAAAATGAGAGATGGTACATTTTCAATGGCACAAGGAACTTTGAAAAAAAGAACACCCCCCCCCAAAAAAAAAACAACTGTTTGTGTCAGAATTTGACCGGACAACACCTTCATCCAAAAATGAATATAGAATGTTATCTTCAATGTTATCTTGGTTACCTTCATCTAGTCAACAGCAACTACAGTGTGGCAAATTTGGCATGTGGTCACTTCACATTCAGTCAATTGGTGGCCAGTTATGTTTCCATTGGGTCGGTTTATCGATAAAACAATTCGTCTGCACTACAAGGAAACAACCAAAACAGCCATCATAGGTTTCTTCAGTTTGGGGGTAATTCTCGATTGTTTCTTGTAAATGCAAACCTTTTTTTGCTGACCAGTTATCTACAAAAGGGAAGAGAAGTAACTCATTCATGGGGGCTTTTTCAGTTTTTAATCGATCATTCCCAACACGGTATACTGCCTAAAGACGCTGTGTACGTGACTGCTTCTATCGAGTGACCTGCTTTAATCAGTCATGATTGGATTTGACCAATTAGATTTGAGCAATGTATATATATATGTATATATATATATGGCAGTTTCATTTTTTAACACTTTTTTCAGTAAATAAGTATTATGAATTATTATTGCTAATTTCATTCTATAAATAATACCTTCATCTCAATTCTCTTAGTTGCTTTTCACTTTAACAAAGCTGTACACGTGAACAAATGATTCATTTTCTTTCCAGAACTACATGCAATGGAGATACATGAACACTATCCAACGTGTTCTTCCATTCTTGGAGAAAACCTTGGAGATGCAGAATGGTGGAAAGAGCTTCTTCATGGGAGATCAGGTAAATATATATATGTACATATATTGCAACGCAGGGATTATCTCTTCATCTTCTCTCCCCTCCTCTCTCTTCCCCTGTCTTTCTCCCTCTCTATCTGTCTCTGTCTCTGTCTATTCTTTTATCCAATATGATGTATAAAGATGATTGTTCAAACACAAAACTTTGGTACTAGTCGAAGATTAACATCTACCATAACCATTATATCTATACATTTATACTCATACTTGTCCAATTTTCTTGTTTCAGCTGATGTGGTGTGACATGATGTGCTATTGTTGTCTGGAGAACCCCATGATGGAGAACCAGTCCATGTTCAGCCAATACCCCAAAATGATGGCCCTGAGGACCCGCGTCGCTTCCCATCCGAAGATCGCTAACTACCTGAAGAGTCGCTCCAAGAGCAATTGGTAAACAGCGAAACAACTTTAGCGGAATATTTTTGGGACCAAAATGGAATTAGTTTTTCAAATGTAAACGATTTAGAAAATTGAATAAAATCTTTCTTTTAATATATGTCTTTCGATGTGTCTGTTCCCACATTCTTTGAAAATATAACAATTTTATAATACAATGATCCAGTTTCTGTGTTTGATTTTGTTACAGTAACATCCCATACATGCCATGATCTTCTGAGTAATTAATTTAATCAAGTATGAATTGACAAATAATTTCTGCCCAGGAGAGATAACTCTGGCGCTATCAACTGCTAATCACAGTTGATCTGGTTTGATGTGCCAGTATTGCCTGGAGTACCCTATGTTTATGCTCATATCTGGCTTAAGATGTACTTTCTTGATTATCCGTCGATAATATTCTTTCAACAAAATTTTCAAATCAATATCTTCTTCGTCGCTGGCTACGGCTTCAGTCATCCGTAACTGACCTTCACATATCACAAGGTTCTTCATTGGATCCAATTTTAACATATGCAAAAAAGGCTTGGGGGCACCAGAGGTGATATTGTTAAATTTACCATCCACAATCCAGAACTAGGGGGTTATGGTTTAAGGTCACTCCCCAATCTATCAGTGCAAAATGAACACAAAGAGTCTCAACTGGAGTTTGAACTGGGCTCGCTGAGTTCGTTTTCCCAACTTTTAGCCACTCTGCCACATGGCACATCCTTCAAATGAATGTATTTTTCTAAATATCGATGCACACTTATGTAATTCTTGCACAGTGTTATCTTCTGATGTGTAACTGAGCAACATGGCGCCAAGGGCCAAAAATGGTGCCATATGAAAACTTAAGTGTTTTTCATGATAGGATCAATTTTTTTGAACCAACAGCAAATCGATATACAGAAGTTGTTTATCATAATCTTGGAAAAGGTTATCAAACAGTTATTTGTATAAAAATCAGTCGGCCAAAGAGGCTTTGTTTGAAATGTGAGAAACTATTTTTTAAAAAAAAGGACATTGTGTATTTTTTATTAAATGAATCATTAAAATGTGTATTTCATTTGCTTAATGTTGTCAATCGATTTCTGTTATTTGAAAGATCATGTCCTAATGTAAATACTATTAGCGGCTTCTTCTATACCGGTGATTTTCAAACCCTTCTCATCTGATGTCATATTGAGCTAGGCAATTAAATAGGTTGAACATAATTGAGGAAGGTTTAACCTCAAAACTCCTGTGGTACGACTACAGATACTCTCACACTAATGTATCCCTGCATATTGGTTGAAAATCGCTGCTTTATATTATCATTGATTCTGACTGATTATCCCACCAAAAACCTTCATGAAATCCAACAGATAACTTGTCCCATCAAAACTGATTTTTTTGCAAGCAACTCTTTATCAATGGACTAACAATATTTTCAATTATTTTGCAATCGTAAACTTTCACGAATTCTAGCTTAATTTTATACTAGAGAAGGAGTTTATGAACAAATATGGTTGTAAGTGATGTTAATTTTCGGACAAGTCCAAGAGGACTTTTTAAGCATGGATCTCCACGGTACACAAAACATTCTTGGCCAAATGAATTTCCAAAATATTTTTTCTGAAAAATAATTTTCAAGATCTGTGTTTGTCTTCGAACACAGGAAACATGATTCGTTCCTCTATCAATAAGTTCGCTACTGCTCAAAGAGGCAGAAGGTTTATGTATGTACATATCTTGCGCAGGAAAGGTCAATAGGATCCCAAAAGACTAAATGCACAAATGCCAAACAATTAGTTCCCACCAAAAATAAAATACTCACTCATTTAGGGGCAAAAAATCCAGCTGCAACAATGTAGTTCTATTATGGGACACCGTTTATATTTATGTGATCATTAAATGAAACATTGCCAAGTATTACTATTGATTATCATTATCAATATCATTATGAGGTTTTTTTATTAATATTTCCCTCCCGTATTTAGTAGTATTTTAAAATAGGATTTGTGATCGAATGGTAGGTTTGAGTAGTGCGGGTAACAGCTCCTAAATTAGAAAATTTTCGTTTACAAGATTAATTTGAGCTTTATTCATACAGTGATTCAGCGATTAATGCTTTTGGTACGTACCAACATTGAAAGATGCTAGACTAAACAGCACTAAATGGGAACATTATAACATGGCAAGAAAGACATTTTTGCAATATATGATTGTTTTTAGCCTCAATACGATGTAATTGGTTCGTGCTGTGTATCTAATCTAGTAGCCACTTTCACTGAGTTGATATAATCATTAAATGATGTTTTATTTTGTACGTTTACGTATTGATTCTTACGCACATGGCACATTAGCCAATGGGTTATTCTGAAGACTCCCTATGATGTATTTTATCGTTATTTATTTCGAGAGCTATCACAGTTAATGAAGCAATTTAGAGTCGAATCGTTTCAATAATTACCACTGTTAACGAATATTGGGGAAATACTTGTTAACAGTTGGTTTGGGGGAATCCAAGATCATAGGGGTTAAAAGTGACCTTAGATCACGACAGGGAGAATGCGGTCTCGGATCACAAGGGTAGGACTGTGACCTCCGATCAGGAGGGAAACAATGTCACTTTGGATTACAAGGAAAGGAATGTGACCTCTGATCACAAAGGAGGAAATATGATCTCGGATCACAAGGAAGGGAATGTGACCTAGGCTTACCAGGAAAGGAATGTGACCTGGGGTCATAAGGAAAGGAATGTAACCTGGGGTCACAAGGAGGGAAATGTGACTTGGTATGACGTAGGTATGAATGAGACCTGAGAACTACCGATATAGATATTTGCTCACAATATTCGCTCTGTTTGACATAAGGCTGTACGTTGGGAGGGAAGATATTCTGTCTTACCATATTAATACAGTAACACACCCTTCTGCACTCTGGCACCCCATATACGTGAGCAGATATTTGATAATGGGGGGGGGGAGTTAACCCCTTTTTTAGTTTTAACCAAAATCCAATATCTATTATCTCGAATTATGGGAGTCTAAAATGAAGTACATTTCTTCCTCATCGACTAGTAACACCATCATCATCATTTTCGATATTATTATTATTATCATCATTATTATTATTATTATTATTATTATTATTATTATTATTATTATTATTATTATTATTATTATTATTTGCAATCTCACACCAGTTGCTTGGAGGTAACCGCTGGAGTTTGAGTGACAGCAAGTCTCTAGCCCTCCTCTCCTAGTACTCATAGGTCGCAGTAATACTGCGATTTATAGTTTCACACTGGTTGCCCTATGGTTATGGCTGAAGGCTGAGTAACAATAAGTCTCCTCAGTTCTTCAGCTAACGTCTCCTCTCCCTTTCGCCTATCATATCAGTGCTACAATTTGAGTTTCCGCTTTCATTTCCCATCGTTGTTGTTGTTGTTGTTGTTGCTATTATATTTCCTCACCAGGTGTCTCGTGGTCATAGATGGACACTGAGTGACAGCAAGAATCCACAAGTCTTCTGTCAACTTCTCAGCCACGAACATTAGCTATGTTGATTGCACTTTGTCACCTTAGTATTTTTATATCCTTCCACTCTTTTTCATAATCACTTTGCAATCAGCCGGCGAACCCACGTTTATTATTGGGCAGGTTCTGCCAACGACTACCAGATCCAGTCTCTTTGTTTGGATAGGATGGTCCGATTAAATGTCCCAAAGTAATTTGTGGCTTCTACTTTCCAGGATGGTCTTTGTTTTTTTACTGGTACAATTTGTTTACACGATTGAACCTCAGTTGTAGGCACATTTCTCATTGCATAACAGTTGCAACCCTACCGTGCCCGTTTTGGTACTTTTTCTGGACTAGTACATCTTATTTACTGGTTATTTAGTCGACAGTCTCGCCCCGTTCACCACTGTGAATTTACTCTTTGTCTGGTTTCGGATTCAGCGATTTCCGATTTCAGCGAGTCTAATTTACAAAGATAATTGTGTACCAGACCATTCGTATAACTAGAATAATGACGTAATGACGAGAATGGGCTTGTATACCAAAGGTATTGACATTTCCATGCTTGGGAATTGAGTTCAGATATCAAAACTTTCGAAAATGTTTGTTATTCATAGAGTTCAGAATAACAATGTACCTTGTAGACATTAAATCAAAATGCTGTAATGATACTGTTCGAATAGTCACTATTCATACTCATACATATTATCACACAAAAAATCACACTGAGTTGGCAAGTTCTCGGAAGAGCAAGGTCGTCTTCCAAGAACTAGAAAAAAATACGTCCAAAAAAGAAAGGTATAAAACGAATGTATCCCTCTGATAGTCACATATTGAGCTGAAACATAGGATTTGACCAAAAGATTGACCCTGAAACTGAGACCACGCAACGCGCACATTAGAGAATCAGGATAAACCTCACATAGAGAGATCGTAAGAAAGCACACTGTATCAGAGAAAAGACAGGAGTTCGAGATATCATCTGAAACTCAATTGCCAATAGGTTGGACATGTTGCAAGAATGTCAGGCAAGCGCTTGACATCATGTGGATCCCCAGAGATAACATGTGAAATTCTGGACAGAAAGTAAGATGGTGTGAATAGCAAGATAAATTCAGAGAGTATTGGCTCTGCAATGTCCATGATAGAGAGGTCTGGCAAATATTAGGGAAGGTTCATGTCCGATGACAAACGCTACCAGGCTGCTGTCGATGATATACAAAAATTGGGAAATTAATATATAATCCAACAGAATAATCACGAATGCGTTAAATTAATCGAAACGACCTTCAACTGTTGCAAGGAGAATGGTTCACTGGGCCTAGACAGCGTAAATAGAATGGATAAATAAAGAAAAATTTGACTGCTGCAAGAGTTGACTAGTAACTCCATCATCATCATTGCTGTTGTTGTTGTTGTTGATACAAAATGCCTGGTGGTCATCAGTGGAGACTGGGGAAAAAAAGCAAGATGTGGTGTGTAAAATTTCAAGTTACTACTATGAACGGTTAGGGCTGGGCAGAGACCAGAGACATAGGCTCATAGATTGATAGAAAGATACATATAAATTCTGGAACAAATGAATAAATTAAACTCAGAAAAAGTGATTAAACACCTCTGTTGACTTGGATTTCGCAGACAACAATTTTGACTTCACGATCGAGCTAAACACCCGGGTGGAAAAGCAAGGACCCAAATAACCGCTTAGTACCCACTCTTCTCCTTCTTTTCATTCAGTGTCCATGTCTGCTGCTGTTGTTCTCAACGCGTAAGACATTACTCAGAAGTGGATATGTAATCCAAAAGAATATTAATGGATACTTCATATTATTTGAAACTCTGTATGAAATGACTTCCTGTTGCGTCACAGAGATTGAGTCACTCGGCATAGACAGCGTGAATAGAATAAACATTTAAAATAGCAACTAATACCTTGCTCCTAAGCATTGAGCTAAACAGCCCGACGGAAATAACTGCTTAGTCCCCACTCTTTCTCATTTTGATCAAGAGGGCGTGTTAATCACGGCAACTATACGTCACCTATTATGAGTGAATAATACACTCGAATACATTTCTAAAATTATTATCTAATGAATTTGATATTAAAAAACAAGTGAATTAACCAATTAGTTTATTCATTTTTTATTTCATTGTATCGCCAAATAGTTTCTAGAGGCTGGTGGCACTTGATTTGCCGCCCAGTGCCTGTTCACAGCTTGGTGTTTAGGGACGACTGTCCAAAAGTTCCTTGATAAATACTGATATCGGATACAACAATCCATTTTGTTTGTCATTGCAGAATAAACCGTTGAAACTTGGTTGCGGTGATAGAGTCAAAACATTTTTTTAAACGTCGCTAGGGTAGAAGGAGCTAAGAGGTGATAGCGCCCAAGTAGAGACAAAGAGTAGGGTTAAACTCAACAAGAGAAACTAGTGGGCACATGCCTGTGTCAAACATTCTAAATATTCAATAGTAACCATTTTGCAATAGCACATCTCAAATGTTGATGCGTTTACAGAACTAATATCCTAAAAGCTTACAGAAGAAGAAATAAACCAATATATCAATATTTTAAATAAGCACAGACATAAACAAAGGCGCCAATTTTGAAAAATAAGCAAAAATGTTTCTCCTACTTATTGAGGAGTTGTGTGCAAAATTTCAAGTTCCTACTATGAACAGTTAGGGTAGGGCAGAGCCCTGATAGATAGACACATACATACATAGACGAATACATATCAATGTCAGAAAACACAAATAGCATAAAGTCAGCAAAATTGTTTAAACCGCTCAGTTGTGGGTAGCGGTGATTAAAAGACTACCACTTTGACTTACGATTTCATTTAGCAGCTGTCTGTTAGATATATAATGTACTTTTCCTTTCCTAATGCTACACGAGTATTGCCAACTTTGCTCACTGAAACTCTATTCACTGACTAAAGTTAAATGCTAAGACTGTTAAAAGACTTGGCAGAAAAGTGTCTCTGTATTATAACTGTATCCTGATATGTTTAAATCATTGTTGTACTTCCTTTGTTATATTGCACACTGTTAAGAAACGCGTTATATCAGATTAGATCATTATCTTTTTTTTTATCTCACTGAGAGCTTAGGCTCCAATTTCTTGCTTCAACTGGACTCAACAACTTCTTATAAATTACAGGTCTGAGGATTTGACAACCTGCTAAAAAAGCTCCTCTATTGAGCCTCTCTCTGTAGCTGTAGACTTGAATATCTTGGAGTTTTTAAAGTTTATAACCTTTGTTTTATTTTTGTGTGACCAATTGTATTGTTCTCTTCTCTTATTCTTATATATTCATTTTATCTTATATTCAATTTTAGCGATACATTATTCTATTGTTTATATCATTGTTATTTTATTGTTTTTAAAGGTTTGTAAAGTATATTTCTTCGGTTTAAAGATCGCATTTTTGTATTTTAATGCAGGCAAATGTCAGAAGCGGCTTTGATACAGAATACACTGCACAATTTAATGGTGCTATTACCACTTTATGTATTTCACAATTAAAAAAATGGGATGATTAAATATTTCATCGATGTGGGGCTTTGAAAGCACCTTGTCAAAAGGAGATATCTGAAAAATTTTTTTTTGAAAGTATGAAACCCTAAAACATCAGAATTTGAGAAAGTCAAGACATTACTGAACCCTGACATAGAGTTCACTGCACAGTTCTAATATTGCTTTTATTGCTGTATGTGTTTGATAATTAAAAAAAATGAATGCAATGATGGGATATCTCAACGACGTGCGGTTTTGAAGGATTTTTCAAAACAGGGATTAGTTTATTTCTATTAATATTTGGACCATCCTAATAATGGTTGTTTTTCATACAACGTTTCGGCTGTTGTACTCTACGGCCTTCATTAGGTATCATCTGGTAGGTGTGGGAAAGTAACAAACCGAACTCTTTATTTAACCGAAGGGGGTATATTGACTGCACTCCCCTCT
>OY735237.1:18875603-18990603 GCA_963457665.1 Thysanoteuthis rhombus | reverse complement strand
GTTTCTTCATGAGATCGAAAAAACAGAAAACGAATGCTATTCGAAAAAATGGAGATAAATTGTACTTGACACGCAATTGTCGTGAAGAACTATAATGTTTTGTATATAATTTGCGTCTCTTTTGAATTTTGGATACAATCTGAGTTTATTTAAAAGAAAAAAAGAACGTGTTAATTTGTATCTTACGTAAATCATATCAAATAGCACATGTTTATTCACACAAATTTGTATTAGGAGGATAAGTTTGCTTCACATCAAATTAAAATTATATGTAAGCAACCCATTAACATGGGTCACAATTAAAATGAAATTTGTGTTGGATTAGATGCGTAAAAAGTAAGGCGAAATCTCATTTCTAATTTATAATTTGATTCAATTTTGAGCTTTGAGTATAATCTGAGCTTATTATTGTGATTATTAAATTTTACGTAAATCCCATTAAATCATATTTGATATAGCTATAATTGTAACAAGAGGAAAAGTTTGTCCAATATGAAATGGAAATTCACGAACATGAATTATGTTTACAATTTTATTTCATAGATATAGACATGAATGGGGATAGTTATATTCATCACTATAAGTGATTGGTACAAAGAGTGTCGTAGCAAAAATGTCCGTCCTATTTCCAATACTCCTGAAACAGGGCCACGGTAAACCAACTGATGTACAATACAGACTATAAGTATGTGTCTGAATTACACGAACCGAGATGATGAAATTAAAAAAAATAAAATAGTTATAAGGTCAGATTGAAAATAACCCACAGTCGTGAATAATTATATATATATATATATATATATATATATATATATATATATGTGTGTGTGTGTGTGTGTGTGTGTGTGTGTGTGGATTAGATTTGTGGTGTGTGTTGGTGCGATTCTGTATATATATATATATATATATATATATATATATATATATATGCACTCACAAACACACATCCATTTATATGCAGGTGTTCTCTATGCTTAAGCAATTGTAGCGATGTTTGTCATGCGTGTACAAGACCAATTGTCTGGCAACACTAGAACTGTTCTTGGGAAATAGCCAGTGCCATAATGGTTTTACTGGTTAATCATTCTTTGTTTCGAAGATTCTATAAAAACCGGTGGATTGTGGTCTCCAGCATTCAGTGGCTACACTGCTCCAAACAGTACCAAGTGAAATCTCTTCCCTTCTCTGTGATTCTTCAGAACCAGACCCAAATTACCATCCATCATGCCTAACTACACTCTCTACTACTTCAATGGCCGTGGACGTGCCGAAATCCTGCGTATGATGTTCAACGCTGCCGGCCAAAAGTACAATGATAAGAGGTTTGAGTTCAACGAATGGGACAAATACAGGAAAGGTAAACATCCTTTTTTTCTCAATTTATCACAGCAGTCCCCGTTTTAACCACGCCCTTGAGATTTGAGAGTGCTGTCGTTATTTAGAGAATCATCTAAGAGAATTTGTCGTTTACGGGTAGATTTTATACGAATCATAACAATAATAGAAAACCAAATGGACAAACAAAGATTAATTTTTATCACACTTTCACAGTCTAATATCCCATTGATACTAGTCAGGAATTGATACAATGGGCAATGTGAGAGAAAGGATATATTCATAATGGGAACGTATTGCCTCTAACTCTACTATCAATATGCACTCAAAATTATTTTGCAATAGCCCAGCAGAGGTACCAAACTTCCCCCAGGTTTTTAATGATCTTGGACAAATACAATCACATCAGTTCAATATTCTTAGAATCAATTTCTTAAGAAAAAAGAGGCTGATGATTCAGTTGGTCTAAGATTGTTATTTCTATTAGAACCGTTGCTTCCTAGAAATTAAATTCTATTTCAGATTTATAAAATTCACAAAATAGTGAAAATAATATATATATATATATATATATATATATATATATATATATATATATATATATATATATATATATATATAAAGCTAGCGTATGATATTTTTTAGACTTTTCTTTGGGAAAACACTTTTATTTCAAAATACGATATTGATTTTCGCTGTATCTTTATGTTAATTGTTCCCAATAAATGACTTTTGTCAGTGCTATTTACATAAATGCACACAATAGGTTACCTCCGATTTATGAGGTGTCAGGTTGCAGTTAGGAATGAAAAGGAAGTTTTGATCCTAAATTAACTTTCATCGACGTCTAATGACTTCAAATATCAGCATCAACCTAACCGTATTGGCTAGCCATGAGACGCAAACAATCACTGGCTTTATACATACATACATACATACATACATACATATATATATATATATATATATATATATATATATATATATATATATATATACATATATATATATATATATATATATATATATATATATATATATATATATATATATATATATATATATATATATATATATATACATACACATACATATTTCTGATCATTTATTATATTATAGAATTCCATTGAAAATCCAGGAGACAAGGTCTGTCAAATAGAATTCTTATAAACATTTATTTGTGTTTTCAGAAATGAATCGGCAAATGTGATCATTGGTATTTTTACTTCCACAGATATGCCCTGCATGCAAGTCCCTGTCTTGGAGATGGACGGTGGCATGAAGATGCCTGAGACCATGGCCATTGCCAGGTACTTGGCCCGCGAGTACAGTAAGTATTACGTAAGAAAAAGAACAACTTCTTTACCTTATAAATTCATATAAAGAATAATTGATTATGGTATAGATGCAAACATTTTGGTGAGTATTTGTTTTTTGCATTCAAATTGACGTTAAAATAGCGTTTTATTAAGGAGGGAAATGTTTTTCAAGAAGAGGAGGGAAAACCTCGGAGATAGACATAGTCCAATTACAACCAGGTCACAATCTGATATCAACGCTGGACGTGGTTACTATTATAAAGAAGAGAAATATATTCATTTCACAACGTAAGCTACCATGAAACATACATATTTGAACCACTCAACCCCTGGAAGAAAAAAGAACTAATAAGATACATTAGGGTTTTTTTTTTACTACATCATTAGCTCAACCTTGTGAAGTATCTGTAAGGAGCGAAGGTGAAATCACATGTCCGCTTTCCCGCTTTTTCGTTACAGATTTCTATCCCAAGAGCAGCATTGAAATGATGAGGTGTGACTACATTTCTGACTGCTTCTATGAAATCATGCATGATTACATGAGGTACTTCCACTGGAAGAACGGACGCTTCAGGGTAAGTCAATTATTTCGAATCTGCTCGAAATTCCATGAGTATATCTTTTTTGCTTGAGAAATGCGCATAGGAAAATTCTATTAGCTATTTACAACACAATATCGGAGAAACCAATTAGGAGATGAATAGAAAAATACACTCCCACTTGGACATATATATATATATATATATATATATATATATATATATATATATATATATATATATATATATATATACACATTCCGGTTTGACTTCACTGTGCGGGTTTTGGAGCTATCCACGAACAGGCCCAGTTGGTTTAAGACCTGTAAAGATGTGGATCTCTGTTTGCAGTGCCAAGCCATCACTTATAAACACACACAGTCACACGCACACACAAACACACTCACATACACACATGCACGCACACACACACACACACAAATACGTATATATATAATAACCATACAACTATTTTGTTTAGTTTAGATTTTAGAATTTAAGGTAATATTTAAATAAAAAAGTACTCAATCAAATATATGTATGCGTGTGTGTGTGTGTGTGTGTGTGTGTGCGTGTGTATACTATAATTAAACAAGAGGGGTCCATTAAATATAAAAGATGGGTAAGAAGTAAGGAAAAGTCACACTGGCTGAAGATTATTTTACTCTACTCAGATATTCAGGAAAAAGTTTTATGTCCATTGTCAGGACTCAAAGACATGGGGGCTGACCCACAGAAGAACATCATGGATGACAGATTTATCACAGGCTAAAATTCCAATTCAAACTCCCAACACCCCAAAAATAAATCAATTTCCCTCTTGTTAATCTCATTGAAGTCGGTTGGAGAAATCTTTTCTGTGAGCTGAGAAATTCAACTCTGAACTATGGGGGTGTATTTGTATTGGTTATCACACTCAATACGAAATTCTCCAACAGAACTGAGCATTTTGACTAGGGATGTTTAAGTTCAAATGAACTCACATCCCCCTGTGCTCTGGTCTATTGATAACATTTTTTATTATAATAATCTCCTGTTATTTGCATGCAATGATGCTAGTCGTAGGAGAGAAAGTGAATAGACGCCAAAGAAACACATTTTCTCCCAACTATCTTACCTACCAAACAAGTTTGCAGCAAATAGCTGTTAATGCCATTGTCAACCATGGCAGTGTCCAATAATCACATATGGGTATGCATACTCACATCTTACTCGATTTGCGAGAGATGAATGTAAAAAAATCCTTTTTTTTACGTCAGTTTGGAACCGATGGAAGCAGCACTGGTATGATGAGCCCAACCGGTGGTAAAGGTGCCATGAGCCCGTCCAGTGCTAAAGGTGGCATGATGAGCCCATCTGATGCTAAAGGAGGCATGGATATGAAGAACTCCAATTATGACGTAAGTATTAATACATAATCTTTATTTATCTATATGTGTATAATTGCCCTGGGCTGAGGAGTTGAAATAAACCATTTCTGAATTTCAGAAAATAAAAGTAGGAAAAACAAACAACTTTTTGTTTAAGGTATTGGAACTTTTGGAACAAAAAGAATGAAAAATACATCGTCATCAGTCTTTCAACGTCAGTCGTTGGACATGGACCTTCCCCAGGATTCGCCACACTTCTCTATCATGGGCAGTTTGTAGCCTGTACTTTTTCTAATTTGTCTAGCTCGTCTCTCTATCTAATATTCTGCCGGCCTCAGTTGAACATGTGATCTCGGGGGATCTATGTCGTGAGTTGCAGTTTCAATCGTTTATCCACCATTCTTGCAGCATGGCCAGCCCACTGCCATTTGAGATTTTCAATAGATTCTATTTTGTCCCTGACTCTTGTCTTTTCCGAGATGTACTGTCCTGTCTTGTGAGGCCCCGCATTTTAAAATTCCATGTTGCATGGTTCTGAATTAGCGGATCTGTCTCTTGGTTAGGTTCCATGTTTCAACTCCATAAGAGACTATTGGTAGGATGCATTGGTTATACACCCTTCTTTTTAAGATTAATGGGATCTTCTCATTTTTGAATGTTGACCTTACTCTGCCAAAGGCTTGCTATCTTGGTGTGATTCTTCGCTTGATTTCTTCTTCTTTTGAGGGTCTCACCGAGATTCGTTCTCCTAAGTAGATGTAGTGGTCTACTTACTCAAGTTCTGTGTCCTCGATTCTGATGAAGACTCAAATCCGTTCTCCAATGAGGCCAAAAAACAACCTTTCCCATCAAAATATGATAAAATACTTGTTCAATTCGGAAGTAGATAATAGTTACATTTTTGTAGTCAACATTACCTGCAAGATGGCGAATATGTTTCATGTATATACGGCACTGATGATGATGATGATGATGATGATGATGATGATGATGATGATGATGATTATATACCGCACAAATCAAGCTAGAAGGTTGAACATTCAGGCATTTACCTCTTATTGTTTCTGCAATACAGATCTTTTTTACCCCTTTTACACTGCCCTGCCCCACAAGAGTTTTTTTTTGGGGGGGGGCAATATACAACGTATGTCAATGATTCATTGATCTGTAAGTTAATGACCGCTATAATTTGCGATTTTTCTTGAAAATTCAAACTTTTTTTTAGTTATTACTGCCCAACAAAGGGCGAGAGAAGTAACTTAATAATCGATCAGAACGTGACCAGTTTGAATTAGTTATGGTTTTAAATCGGTCAATACATGCAATTTTATTATCTATTATGTAACTGATGTATAATTTCCCTTTCATTAGATAAACTTTTATGAATCAGTATTTTTAACACCAAGTTGATGTCTACTCTCCATCTCTATTTTGATTTATTAGTTGCTTTTAATTGCAACTCTTGCTCAGAATGATTACTCTTCGGCGGTGGGCAAATAATTACGATTAAAAAAAAAGGAATAAGCCTCTGGTCTATGGGGGGAACACAATGCCTGTTCTACAAATTGAGCTATCAAGACTCAATAATATGGGAAAATTCCAAATGACACCATTAAATGCATCTTTAACTCTTGTCAGAGGTCATGTTTGTTGATACTCGGGTATTCCAGTTTCAATATTAGGAATCATTATTTTTTTAATGACCACTGTCTTCATGTTGGTTTTTCTTAGTTGCTTTTTATTTTGGTATATCTATATTCATGAAGAGAATTATTTCTTTTCTTTCCAGAGCTACATGCAATGGAGATACATGAACACTGTCCAACGTGTTCTTCCATTCTTGGAGAAAACCTTGGAGATGCAGAATGGTGGAAAGAGCTTCTTCATGGGAGATCAGGTAAATATACATATATATACATATATTGCAACACAAGGATTATATCTTCTCTCTCTCTCTCTCTCTCTCTTCCTCTGTCTCTCTCCCTCTCTATTTGTTGCTGTCCGTCTCTCTTTTCATCCAATTTAATGTATAAAGATGATTGTTCAAACACAAAATATAGGAACCAGTTGTAAATTCACCTCTACTTCAACTATTATATCCATTCATTTATACTTATGTATATTTAATTTTCTCGTTCCAGTTGATGTGGTGTGACATGATGTGCTATTGTTGTTTGGAGAACCCCATGATGGAGAACCAGTCCATGTTCAGCCAATACCCCAAAATGATGGCCCTGAGGACCCGTGTCGCTTCCCATCCAAAGATCTCTAATTACCTGAAGAGTCGTTCCAACACCAACTGGTAAACGGCGAGACAACTTTAGGAGAATATTTTTGGAAAAAGAATTGAAACAATTTGAAGTGTAAACGATTTGGAAAATGAAATAAATTGAATGTTCCTTTTAATTCTTCTTCTTCTTCTTCTTTCTTCTTCTCTTCTTCTTCTTCTTCTTCTTCTTCTTCTTCTTCTTCTTCTTCTTCTTCTCTTCTTCTTCTTCTTCTTCTTCTTCTTCTTCTTCTTCTTCTTCTTCTTCTTCTTCTTCTTCTTCTTCTTCTTCTTCTTCTTCTTCTTCTTCTTCTTCTTCTTCTTCTTCTTCTTCTTCTTCTTCTTCTTCTTCTTCTTCATGTTTTCAAACGTCTATTGATATCCAAATCAGTTGGTCCATGGAACTTTATTTAAAAGAATTATGAAACAATATTATGAATTTTATCTTATTTTCTTTATAATCATCAATGATAATGAATGTAATAACGTAACAATCGATTTATAATAATTTATAACAATGAATGTGAATTATTCAAGTTTACATCCTTTATTTGATGTTTTTATCTGGGAACATCCGATTTCAAAGTACCATAAGTGGTTTCCTCTATATCAGTGGTTCCCAAACTTTTCAAAGTCATTTTTTTTTATCAATAGGAATACTAGTTTCATCCATACCATTTTAGTAAGTTGCAACCATGAATGATTTAAAATGATTATTCCATTATGCGTATGATTAGTCTGCTTTTCAAGACTGAGTATAAAGTATTGTAAATCATCATTATCATTGAGTATTTTTTAAATAATATTTCGTAGTATTCAAGATAAGTAGTTGAGATTAAAGTGTGGGTCTGAAAAGCGTGGGTTACGTAATCTTCATCTCCATCAGTTAAGCTTGTACAATTTACTTATGTCTCTTGATTATGAGATGAAACTTAAATTTTCATTAATTACTATTGTTTTTTTCTAACATTTTTTTCAATATTCAGTAGTATTTAAAACCAGTATTTGAAAATATTGTGTAAGTTTGAGGAGCATGGGTCACAGAAACTCTCTCTCTCTCCCTCACCCTCTCTCTCTCTCTCTAACAGTTAGCCTTGTGAATCGTATCCACTTTGGTTTCGTGAACATCAAAAGAAGCATTCTCAACCATAGTATAATTAATCTTCCTCTAATATGTTTTTTTAAGTATCCAGAAATATTTAAGACCTTTCTCACGAACAAAAAACATGTATAATTTAGTTTGGTTTCCAGATTATATTCAGTAATGATCCCTGATCAGTCAAGCTGTTGGACTTTAGTTTGTTCAATTCTCAAAGTAGACAGGCCTACCCCACTTGAATACTTGTGTACCGGTGGTACCATATATACGTGGAAGATATAGATTAAACAATTTGTAGCCTGTTTTAGGGCCGAACATCATGACCAATATGTATTTTCTACCTGTCTCTGGTCTCTTAAGCATGGCTTCATTCAATGTGACTACATTCAGAGAACGTTTCGGCCGTTGTACTCTACGGCGTTTATCAGGTGTCATCTGGTAGGTGTGTGGAAGTAACGAACCGAAGTAATGTAATGATTCTAGGTTCAATCCCAGTGTGAGACAATAATAAATCGAAAAAATACAACCTCTGCTAAGAGGGGAGTGCGGTCAATATACCCCCGTCGGTTAAATAAAGGGTTCGGTTCGTTACTTCCCCACACCTACCTGATGATACCTGATGAAGGCCGTATAGTACAACAGACGAAACGTTGTATGAAAAGCAACCAAGATGAGGATAATCCGAATATTAATAGAAATAATAATAAGACCTCATCTCAAAAATACAGAGATATACATTCAGAGACTCTCATATTCAGCAAGTCTACTTTTTGCAATAAATGTTTCCGCAGTTCTGCTTTCAGGGTGTTTACTTTACATGCTCCAATATACAGTAAAATAATACACATAGATCCTGTTAAATCCAAGTTCTGTGAGTCTGATTTACACGGATAAACATGTTCTAGTACCAAAAAAATATTATACAATTAACACGCTGATGCAATGACTAATAACAGTGTTTATATAAGAGGTATCAACATTTTCATGTTTTTAAAATGTTTTAATATGGTTTCAGATCAATTTGTAAACTTACTAAAACTTCAGAAGACTTACGTTAATGATTACGTTTGAAATGACCGAGTGACACGTACAGATCTAATTGATATGGGTTGACTATCGTCAGTATTCCTGCACATACATTGCTTCATACATAAAGAATTATACGCTTGTACACGACCCCAGGCAAAGACTATGGAATAATCACTTATGTGAGATATCCACCAAGCTCATTTTACTTTATAGAGAATAAACAAATCACATATATGATGTAAAACAATTATTATTTAGTATCTGAACATGATGAATACACTTCAAATAAGGTAGATTAGATCATTAAAATTGCATATTTTTGAAGACCACGTATGGGAAAGGATATTGATCCACTTAATGTTGAGGAAAGATTATGCAATTCGTATTTCTAAAACATATACCAGCAAAATATACAAATTAGGCTGCAAATAAAGAAGAAATCACTACACTCACTGGTCTCATTGGAAAAACATACTTTAACAAGAGAGCTATCGAATGAAACAATTGAAAAAGATTTTCAAACTCGAGAAAAAAATTCAAATCGGATTGTGGAAAAAGATGTTGGCTACTCCCGGTAACTGGGTCCATGATTTGAGGCAAGTATATACAAAATGGAAAGGTTATACGAGAGATTGGCCGGCTACACCACAGAGGAGGTCAAAGCACCTGCTGAAAAAGCTCAAAGCAATATTTATTTGAAAAAGAACATGCACAATAAAACACATTGAAAACAATTAAACAGAAACAGGAGTCAATGTTTGTGACAGAACTGAGAAATATCCTGATTGAAATTGGAATCATATACAGAACAGCCAAACAAAAAATCAGCACTAACATCTAAACAGAAGGAAACAGGAGTATAAATGACTGAAGTGAATAAATCGCTGAGTGGAGATGATTTGATGAAAGTGATAGTCAGTGGTGAATGAAGAATCTCTATTTGCTAAGGCCATGATACTGAAACTTTTCCCTTTTTCCGTTTCGATTAAACATATTGAGCTGACTACTTGCAGAGAAGAAGCAAAATTCTCCTCTCAATTATGATACAGGGTTACATGTCAGGTGAAAGACATGATGATATAACGATAGTTACCTCAACAGTCAATGCACATGTGCACTTTGGATCTTTGGATACTTTTCTCATTTCATCCTCGATTTGTTAATGATGAGGTCATTTTTCGAGACGATGATGCATCTTCCCGTCTAAATGTACATAACAAGACATATGTTTATATGCTATTCTGAAGTAATTCATAACTAGTTCAGAGAAAAAGACTTGAAATATATGTTCATACACTTTTTTCAGATAAGTACAGACTTACTCATGTCAGAGAGCGATGATTTTTCACCAGGAAAGGTATATCACCTCAATGACACGGTCAGTAAACAGTCCAGATCTCAATCTAGTTTAACATTATGGTGGAAATTTTTAAAAAATGGTTCATGTTTTCATCCTGCAAAGCTGATCTGTCAGACACTAGACGAGAAACTTAGAACGATCTTGATGGTTGATATTGCGTTTCTTTCAGTGAGGTCCAGACCACAAAGAATCCAGATCATCATGAACACCCGGAGAGAAACAACAGAGAACTAATCATGATGTTCACGTAGATAATTCCATAATTTTCTTTCAAACATTGGGTGATTCAATTTTGTTCCCTCTATTTGATCAGGGGAGAAATACGTGACTGACCAGTTTAAATAATATTATCTAATTTATATTAAGCATTTTACATGAAGCCAAGATATTCATCTATTAAACCAAGTCTTTTTTCGTATCATATCAATGATTTCTCTTAGATTGTCTGCAGAGTAAAAAAGCTGCGTGAAGATCCTTTTAGAGTGATTATCCCATATTTTTTTTTAATTGGGGTAGTATACGTAAAGTCGTTCAGAGAGTTTTCAGTTACATTGACAGAGCTATGCTCTCTCTGGGTGCTTCATAGTGAAGAGAGTATTCAGTGGGAATGATTCAAACAGATTGTAACTGAGCAGTTCCAGAAAGACTTTTAGACATACCCATCAATATTGATGGTTGTTAGTTGATACTATGCGTTGGAATGTAAAGCATGCAGAACCATCCCCATACTGGCTTGTACTTGACAACAGAAATATTTTTTCTTTGTTAGAACTTAAATACATCTTCATATTTGCAATTGGGAACACTGCTTTCTTTGAGATAGTATCTCGAGAACTGTACTCTTCCTCCACCGATCTCCCATTGGTGAACGATCAATATGCACTTGTTCTTTCCATTTCTAAGGAACAGCAACTGAAGCCACTTATCCACTGATGATACTCACTATTCGTTTTAAAACTACTGTATGGATCAAATAGATTCTGACAGCGGTTCACAAGATATTTTTTTCATTGGAATACATTGACTACGTCCCTGATGGGGATCACGATTCCAGTGACCCCGTCTGCTTTATTTCGAGGTGCTCAATCTCTTGAATTTTCATGCCTATTCGCTATTCAACATATCGTGTCAGTAACCATCGTAGTAAAGCAATTTTCCAATGTGTAATGAGTGGCTCAGTTTATGTTTTGCTCCAAGGCTTGGACTATCAGGAGGCAGTTTAATGTAATTTCATCCTTTCTTTTTACAATAAACCCACCGTTCTTCAGATTCTGGATCATTGCAAGCTGAATCGATTCCAACTTGCTCAGCCCAAGTACATAGATTAGGTAATATCTTCCTTAGTTACTCATCTCACTTAGAAAAAAAAAAGAATTGTACCGTTTCCAAAACTGCATCAAGATGCTCCAAGTAGTCTGCCCGGTGGCCGGCTCTCATCAGTCTAGGATGTACTGATACGGTTTCAAGTTCTGTCCCCAGAGGTAAAAATGGCTTATTCTTTCCTACCATTTTTTTCGACCCCTATTATTTTCACCAGTGATAAAGCTTCTCCTCCGTCAACTCCATTTGGGTGATTTCAAACTGCCTCTGCCTTTTTAGTGCATATCTTGCAATGCCCTTGCTCCGAGAGAAAAAGTTGATTCA
The DNA here is from genome assembly GCA_963457665.1 of Thysanoteuthis rhombus. Classification (NCBI taxonomy): domain Eukaryota; kingdom Metazoa; phylum Mollusca; class Cephalopoda; order Oegopsida; family Thysanoteuthidae; genus Thysanoteuthis; species Thysanoteuthis major. The sequence continues at coordinate 18,978,642 of OY735237.1, read as the reverse complement.
TCCTCAGTAAGACATGGAAAACTAATGTAAATTATTATCTTACAAAAATAGAACATTTCACCGACAAAAAAAGATTTAAAAAAACCTCGAAGACTGGTTTGCTCGGGGTTAAAATGCCCTCCTTAAATCATCAATATAGTGATTTATCCCTTATCATGTCGTCTTCGGAATTTCTCATCAAAGGAATTCAGACATAACTGAGAAATTTAAACATTATCGTGGGGAAGAAAAAGACAAATGTCAATGTACTATTTTGAAGAAATTCACGACTTGTTTGAGAAAAAGGCCTGAAATATATTTGTAAATATTTTAGATAATTGCAAACCATATAATCATTCATATATACCTCTAACATCATAATCATCAAGACCGGTTTCATCTTGGTGTACCACCGGGAAGAGTACAACATTATTCACTCACAGCATACTGGGTTCACTGTTGGAAATTGTCCACAAATATAATATCAGCATGCTTTCTTTCTCCACAACCTATCTTCTAATGTATAAAGTTAAAGAAGTTGGAAAAGTGAATTTGTGATGAAAGTAGCTTAATATTTTTTTTTTAATGTAGCAAGAATGTCATACAACCGGTGGACATCACAACTCAAAATGCTTATCCTAAGTGATCACATGTGAAACTGTGACTGGCAGAATATAAGATAGAGCGACGAACTAAACAACTTTAGATTATATTGCTTCTGTAGCACCAATGATAATGAGGTTCAAATCTTAGGGAACTATACTAAAAGATCGATGATGATGATGATGATGATGATGGTGGTGCTTTTTAGTGTACCACATTCTAACACAGGGTACACTACACAATCTTAGTGATGCTATTAAACAGCGCTTGCATTTTTTAGAATATGAGGATATCGGATGCCTCAACGATGTTAGGGTTTTGAATGTCCTTGTCAAACGGAATTAATTGTCTTTCGGAGATATAAAAATCCCCCCCCCCAGAGAATATGCTTGTGAAACTTAGCGCAATACAGTAGAGTTGACAAAATGCCTTGGCGTTACAGAATGGAGCTAATTCCGCGTCCCCCATACACAAAAACCAGCATTTTATTTCTTTAATAGTTCGTAATATTGTTAATAAATGAGAGTTAATAGCCAGTCATGAATTACAATGAATTGGAGACATTATGGATTACAGACTAACACTCAGGGATATTGTTGTCTTTATCCCTGGAAGAAAAACTTTCAATTGTAATAATTTTATCGCAGTTTTCGGTGGATTGGTTTATTGACAAGAACTAAAGGCTAGTAGCCTTCAGTTCTCGTCAGTGATCTATCTGACCTTTTCGAGTCATTCTCATATTATATTACTAGTACACAGTCAAGTAAGTTATAACAAAGAATAATTTCAAATAATTACTTTAGTTTGAGTATAATTAGACGGCTTTATTATAATAATTAGTTTAATTTTATAATTCTATAGCTACTGCAAGGAAAATTAACCACAACTTTTATTCTCTTCACCAAATAGCTGTATCTCCCGCTTGGACTACGTAAATTACATTCTTGGGAGGGAACCCCTGGGCGAGTCAATTCTGATGTTCGAATCAGAAGGCAAAGCCAACAGCAAAAGAGTTACAGACTATGATGATTAATTTCCTATTCAACACACATGCATACACATTATATATATATATATATATATATATATATATATATATATATATATATATATATATATATATATATATATATATATATATATCCGACAATATACTAACATTTTTGTTTTTCAGTTTAATCCAAGTAGAATTCTCCCTCTTCAATATTGTTTTATTGAAAAATACTACTTTGACAAAACCAAATTGCAAACTATCTTTGTATAATGAATTTATTTAGATACAATCAAATATGAACTGAAATACTAGCGGGAAATTGCTGAAAGAACGTCACTGATTTTTTTTCAACGAGACATAGTTCAGTTCTTAAAAACTATCAATATGAAATGAGAACCTAATATATATATATATATATATATATATATATATATATATATATATTGTGTCATCCACAGACAGCTGTTTCAATGTATTATATTTATTTATGCAGAAATTCCTCATCCAGCGGAGTGCTCAATTCTTATGGAAGAGCATTGCATAAGCTTACAAAGGAGGAGTTACCCCACATGAAGAGTGGTCAATCCTGAATAGAGGAGCATTGATTATTGTGTCATATATATATATATATATATATATATATATATATATATGATTAATAATTATATCATTCACATACATCTGTTTCATTGTATTACAACCCTTCAGTGTGGCTATAGACTACCCAAAGTCCCATCCAGTACCACGAAGAAGAATCGAAACCTTTGTTTCGGAGCCAGAAGCTATCATTTTATCCCTGCTCAACGCAAAACTGGACCGTCAGTGAGGCCGAATTCAAGGGATATTTTCCTTTACGTACACTTACTAATCCACCTATAGCAACATGATGCCATCACAGTCACCTTTTCCCTCTTAGAGAAAGCTGTCATGGTTAAGGTAAAGTAGTTTCCAACTGAACAAAAGAATAACGCATCTAAGCAATCTAATTAAGGTTTGAGTAACAACGTCATTTGCCAAAATGTTAAATATCACAACTAGTGCCAGTTGGGTGATTATTCTCAAGAAGAAGAAGTTTGGCAACCACGAACACCTTCAATAAAAGACATTTCACAGAAACGTTCTTCAAGAGCACATCAAAAGATACACGCTAATGGTAAATTGTGAAGAGATCCAAGATTATTTAAGACCAGCTGGAACACCTGTAATTGAAAAAAGCTACGAGTAAAAAGAATCTGCACTAAAATTGTTCAAAATCCCGCACAGTTTCACTGAAAATATCAATGAGATCATTGGATAAAGTCTGCTTGTGAGCATTTCGAGAAGCTTAATTATTTTTGAAAGAACGTTCTTTGGTTAAACGAAACAAAGAATAGAAGTTTGGGGCCACAACCAAGCCACTCATCAATGAAGAAAAATAGTGAGGCGCTTCTGATCGATAAAAAATAGCTCCCAGTAAAAAAAGATAGTGGACATGTTATGCTTTAGGTTGTTTCTCTTTCAATGGTACGGGGATGGGGATTTCACTTGACTGGAGGAACCACCATAGATGGTGCAATGTCTCTGGGGTATTTGGGGGGTTAATGTGCTTATTTCGGTTTAATAGAAATTGAGTTAGAAAAGAGTTATCTTTCAAGAAGATAAAAACACAAAACATACCGCCAAATTGTTCGTGAAGAACAATGTACAGGTGCTTCATTTGCCCAGTCGATCTCCTGACTTGAACATAATTGAAAATTCATGACGAAGCTTGGGGGATCGAATTCAATGGTGAAAACCAAGAAATGAAAATGGTATGAAAGGGTCTGCAAAAGTGGCCACGATTTCGAAAGTATGTTGAAAAGGGCTTTTGAGGAGATATTAAACGTTTTCCAGGCAATAACTTCTAACCAAGGCTTTGCATTGTCATGTCAAAACATATTCTATGATTTCAAATTCTCATTTAAACTGTGATGTTCTGTGTATCTCTTATCCTGCATTGCATGTTTGGAAAACAATATTAAATGAATGCTTTGCTAATGTCCAAATACTCCAACACACACACACACACACACGCACACACACACACACACACACACTATCTATATATATTTATACATATATATATATATATATATATATATATATATATATATATATAAATATTACGATCACTAAATACATGCATCTTGTCTATGTTAAATGGACATAAAATAGAAATGTCAACACCTACTCAACTATAAAAAAGTAATTACAGCTGTAAATAGAATAATGTGACCATAAAGATTTTGAATAGCCCCCTTCCCCAAGGAAAACAAACACTGTGCTAAGAAACTCTAAAGTAGGTTATATTTCCGATTCAAAAACTACTAATTATTGCATTTGTATGTTAGGGTTACTCTATCCAAAGACTGTTGTCAGAAGATTAAATTATTGGATCTCCATCCCCGGTGTATATGAAACCTAAATGATTTTCAAAATCATTGAACTATGCAAAAAAGTAAAACTAAAAATAGATTGATAAACTGAAAACGCTATCGAAGATTTATTGAATACCACGGACACCAAGCGGTGATCTATTTATCAAAGTTCCAAATCATAAAGTAATAAAATCAAAAGTAGAAAAATTTCAAAAGTTTTCACGTAATACACAATTCAAATAAAATTCCATTAAAAACTATAGTATCATCATCATCATCAGCAGCAGCAGCAGCAGCAGTCTTCCAAAGTTTAGAGCTAATGGGATTTCCTTGTTCTTGAAAGTTGAACTTACACTACCGAGGGCTTGCTATTCCGAAGTGATTTTTGACTTGATTTTTCTTCTCTTGGGGATTCCAGACATATTCGTTATCTTTGGTAGATTTGTAGTACCATGAATCTTTTCACGATAGTTAATGACACCATGCAAGTTAAAGTAACTGCTTCCAACACAGTGAAAAATATGTTTCTGACTCCTTCTCACTCAACCCAACACAACAAATGGAAAAAAAACTATTATTTATTAAAAGACGTAAATCTTTTTATCCATTATGCATTGACTGACTGTTGCAGATTGATGGCCTTACTGGAGTATTGATCAGATGGCCTTGTTGAAGAAGAGACGAAAGAAATCAACGGAAAGTAGTAAAAAAAAAAACCCAACTAAATGACTTTCAAAGATATTAATAATGGTTTACAATATCCAAGCATTCCATACCCTATCAAAAATATTCCAGTTACTCTATTTAGCTTAAACTCTTCAGTATGAACTGAATCACGTTGAAAGTTCAGCGATGAGAAAAAGGGAAAGGGTGTTGAGAATAATCAAGTTGAATTTTCGTCGATGTGACGTTGAAGAAAAAAGCTAAAACTTCCTTGCATTTAGCAGTAGTAAAAATAGCACATTGTATCAATTCAAAAGATAGGAATAAGAAATCTGAATATATTATTCGGACTTATATGTAGAATATTTCTATTCAAACATTTTTTTCGCTGGTCACTTTTTGAAAATATGAAATAAACATCAAAAATTGGACTTTTTTCTAAAAGACTTTGATAAAAGTATTCAAAATGTACATCAGGAAGTGTCTTGTCAACACATTTCCCTATAAAATGACGTTTATTCCATGAAAATCGATTCATAATTAATGGAGAAAAGCTTGCAAAAATCCGAAAAATATAATTACGGGAACATTGTTGTTAACTTTTTTAGAAAAAAAAAAATCCACTTATTTATTTTTATATCATACGAAATATTTACCTTATCTATACATTACATACAATATTTACATTATATATCTATCCAATATACAATAAATACATTATACAAAAAAAAATTCAGCCAAATGTATTAGTCTGTTTGACTGCGTGTTATACACAGAAAAAGATGACTGGCCCCGTCGAAATACATCCAAATACCCTCATGGAATAATAATTATTATTATAATAATACTGTACCTGCGGACCATAGAGTAAAAAAGAAGGAGGGTGAAAAAAGGGAAAAATACCAGGACCTAGCAAGGGAATTAAGGAAAATGTGGAACATGAAAACCAGGGTAGTACCGGTCATAGTGGGCGCACTAGGAACTGTCCCCAAAACGCTGAGGGAGAGACTGGAGGAGATCGGGATTAGGGGGAGGATAGAGACCGTACAGACCACAGCACTACTGGGAACTGCACGAATACTGAGGAAGGTGCTAGAGATATAAGTACTGCAACGAATAGTAGCTCTGTCATGATATGCGAAAGAGAGAGGAGACGTTAGCTGAAGACCTGAGGAGACATTGTCACTCAGCCTTCAGCGATAACCACTGGGCAACCGGTGTGAAACTGTAAATAGCAGAATTACTGCGACCTATGAGTACTAAGAGAGGAGGGCTGGAGACTTGAGGAGACTTGCTGTCACTCAAACTCCAGCAGTTACCACCAGGCAACTGGTGTGAGATTCCAAATAATAATAATAATAATAATAATAATAATAATAATAATAATAATAATAATAATAATAATAATAATAATGTATGACAACTGTCTTCTGAGTTTTTCTCTTCACCTTCCAATTATCATTTTCATTTACATTCTGTTGTATTACTTCACATCCGCCATACAAGCATACCCTTAGTATAAAATCTATTTATAAACAATGGTAGGCATGACATATTTTCCTCAAAAGCTTCATTATCATATATCATTGGAAAGGAAATCGATTTTTCGATACAATGATGTAAAAGATAAAAATATCGAAATTTGGCTGAATGAGGTGTGAGTTTCCACTTCAAGGTGGAGATAATTTTCGAGTTTAAATATTTGTTGCATCGAAGATAATAATTGAGGTGTCGTCCCATCCACTGTTTTACACAATTGAATATTATCAAATCAAAAATAACCATTCAAGAATCGATATAAATTTTCGGGAGATGTTCAAAACGGATATAAGATAAACGCAAATAGTTATATTCATGAGTCTTCAAAAATCATAAAAGCTTAGATAATCAATCATTGAATGTCTTCTCATTATTCGCCCAGCGTCCTTTGAAAGTCACCCAAAATGTTGAGAGTAGCTAAGTTTTAAATCTGATAGAATTTAACTTTTAGAAGTATCTCAATTTGCCGCTTAAGAAGAAAATTCCATCAGTTTTGAAAAAAAAAAAAAGGTTGCAATCAAAGCATCGTCCCTCCTATTGTCACCCATGGAGCTGAGACATGGAAGCCAACCCTAACTGAGAATCGTGCAACGTACACATGAGAGAATCATGCTCAAAATCAGAAAAAAGCTCAGAACATAAGAGAAAAAATGTGAGTCTTAGATATCATAGATTCCATTAGAAATAGCCATGGGCTGGTCACGTTGCAAGAATGTTACACAACTGCTGGACATCATGACTAATGACGTCGATCCCCAGAGATTATGTGCGAAACAGGGGCTGACAAAATATAAGACTGAACGACAAACAAGACAAGTTCAAAAGTATTGGCGACGCCCATACTAGAGATGTCTGGCAAATATCTGGGAAGGTTTATGTCCAAAAACAGACACTATAAAGGATGTTGAAAAGAATCTGACAACGCTGCACCGTCGAACATTCCATTCATTCAAGCACGCAGACACACAATCAATACTGTTGTAAGGGAAGCAACTTCTTAATGCAATTTAAACTAATGTCACGATTGTTTGTGAAAGAATTTAAAATTCTTTCTAAAATGAAAGAAACTTGCTTACCAACCAGACATACATTCGTACTGGTTTTAATAAATAGTGCATCTTAAAATTGCACTTTTTTTTAGTATAGCACGTGGTCAATACCATATCATCCAGATTACCTATTTTTTTTTAAAATTTTATCTGAATAAAGTAGACATCTGAATAGTGGTAATTAAGGGCAATACTTTTTTTGATACTTCTATAACTTTATTTAAAAAATTTTTTTCTGTATTTGATCTTTTCAAAAATAAATATCAATGAGTCACTCAATAGAAAATATCTCGTGACTAACATCATTTGAAGTATACCGTCTTTGTGTCCTGAATGAATAAGTTACATTTTCTCGCCATTTGTTGATCACTAAAACAAATCTGAATTCTCAAAAATGAAGTGTGAATCAATTTAGCATGAGCATAAATTGCAAACAGAACATCTAAATAAATATTTAGTTTAGGAAAAATAAATTAAAAAAAAAACAAAACTTTCTGTTTGTAAACATTATTATCTCCATCATAGGCCTGTTGACAGTAGTTGTGACAGTTCTGGTTGACAGTTTCTAACATTGTAGATAAAATTATTGTTCAATAAATTGGTATTTACACTGTATTAACGTTTTATCTTTTTGCGATCAATACATTTTTCTCGTTGCTTGCCCATCAAATTTATTAACAAGAATCTCCAATTTACCCGAAAGTTTTCATTCATTTTACCGAAATTGATTGCATCAGTTTGTTTCGACATAACCTTGAATAACGGCTTTACTTTTTGTGTTTGCCAACCACGCCATGCATGCCATATAACTCCATTATATGACTCGGTCTTGATCACGAGTGTTTCCTTTTGCCACCAATTATGCCATTAATTAAGGTTGACTAATGCTATTATTTGACTTATTCAGGGCTACGAGTTATCTTCCTAATCATTTTAAACTAAAGTATTTTTAATTTGTATTAATTATAACCCATAAGCGATCTCTTTTAATCTTTTGATCTTCTTCGTATAACTTATAACATGTAGTGTTGACGAAGGTGCGAAAGATTAAATAGATACCTAACTCAAATTAGGCGTACAGGAGTAAAGAACAATAAGTGTTTTTGAAATATGGAATATCAATTCTTTAAACCAGAGATCCGAAAGAAAAAAACAAAAACAATGAAGAATTCTTTCTAAGATTTGCTAGGCCTATTTATCACATTTAATTTGATTAACCAAAAAAGAGCTTGCTACCAAATAAGCTTCGACAAGAGACTTAGGCGACAATTGATAAACATTTTTCAGCTAAGTATAGAAAGAGCTAGATGATAATTGATAGTACGTTGAATAACTTCAATAAGTTAGGCTTAAGATTATGGCAAGAGCTTAGCGTTAATGTTCATTCCTAACGTCCTACATGAATATTACATACATCGATCTATGCATAGATTTGTATTCTTTTTTAGACTTGATTGTGTACTTATTTATTTCCTGCATAGCACACAGTACTTGCCTTTTCTTATTTCTGGTGCGTCTTTTATAAACAGCTCTTCTATGGCTGGCCTTTTCAGGCTTCAACTGTTCACAATATGTATGAAACAGAAAGGTATTTTTCCAGGCAGAGTCGACCAATCCTCGGTGTTTGCCAGTGAAATCTGCGACAAAAAATATGGTGTTAAATATATTGGCCTGAGCAATACATTTCATAAATCCTTACACTATTTTATTTGACAAAGGAAAGGTATACGCTTATATGCTCTTTAATATTCACTTTACTTAGCCAAGAATAGCATGAAATACAGACGAATGATTCTATCGATGGAATTGAAAATTTAATACACATAATGGAGATAGAATGTGGTATTATTCATGAATTATATAAAAAGCTACTAAAAGCTATTAATTGACATCCAAAGGTGTTCAAACATCATCAAATCGATAGGAAAGTTATAATTACATAAATTAATGAATACGTGAACAAAGATAATATAAATTATAAATAGAATACAAAGTTTATATATATGTGTCAGGAAATCACTTAGAGATAACATAAAATAAAAGTCACTCAGCGTATTTAACGATAAAACACATTGAAAATGACATGGCATATAGCATCAATTAATTCTAGCTATATATGCATAAAATATATATTGCTTACTGAATCCATTTATACCAAGATCTATCTAAAGCAAGCCTGATAGGTTGGCTTGATAACAAATTACAAGCTTAATTCAGCTCATAATTATAGACATATATATGAACTACACTTTACAAATAATTTTTTCAGTTTATTTCCAAACCACAAGACATGATACATGTGAACTCTAGGGATCCACACCATGAGTCATGATTCCAGTCGGTTGTCTGCCACTTTTTAAACGAGACCAGTTCATTGTCATTCGATTTTTCTAATGGATTCTATGTTTCAGACTCCTGTTTTATCCTTAATATATTTTGCTTTCTTGTGATCTCTCCATGTAAGGTTGAGAATGTTTCAAGTGATCTTTGCATGCTTTTCAGCCTGTGGGTCTGCCTCTTGGTGAGCTTTTATGTTTCAACTCCATACATAACTATCGCTAGGATACAGTGGTTGTATACCTATCTTTTGGGGATTGATTAGATCTTTTAGTTTTTCAAGGTTGAGCTTGCTCTGCCGAAGGCTGGCCATCGTAAAGTGTTTCTTCGCTTGACTTTTTTTTTGTTTTCATGGAGATTCATTTTATTACGTTAATGTAGAAGTTCATATGTTTGCCGGATTTCTTGCTTACTTCATTTAGTTCATCTAGCATCAGTTAGGGGTCGTGTTGGTTTTCTGCTAAAAATGCGATTTCGTCTGCAAATCTGAAGTTGCTGTCTATTTTGATTCCTTTATTTTCCCAGTCTAGGTTTCGGAAGATCATTTCGAGGCTGTCTGTGAAGAGTTTGGGTAGCTGGTAACACCTTTCTTACCACTTTTGGGGGCTGGAAAGGCTCAAACTCTTTATGTATCCTGATAAAGGAGCTGCTGTGACTGTATATATATATTGTAGAACTCTGAATTATACAGGGTCTACACCTTGTATAGTGATGGCCTTCAAGTCCATGGGAATATCCACGGAGTCGGAAGTCTTTCTGAAGTCTATAAATATTACAGCGAGTGGTTTTGTATTTTAGAGCTTTTTCATTCAGCTGATTCATTGGATTAAGGCAATGAACGGCAATATAGTTTCTTCTAAAGCCAACTTTGTTCCCTAGGTTGGTTTTCATCCAGTTTTTTCAGTAATTCAGTCGGTTATAACATCCGTGAAAAATTTATAAATGCAGTTGAGCAAGATCGTAGTTCTTTATATATTGATGTCTTGTGTGTTCCCTTTTTATGTGAAAGCATTATGATTGCCATGGTCCAGACTTCCAGGACTTTACTTTGTTTTGGACATAAATTGAATATAATAGCTAGTTTTCTAGTGAAGATCTTACCAGCTTTCTTATGCATATCTATGGTGATGTTATCTGGTCCAGTGGCTTTTCTTTTTTTTGTTTGTTTGATTGCCATCTAACGCATCCTGCTCTATGTTTTCTAGTCCATGTAGTAGAGGTTTTTCTTGTATAAATTTTCAGTGCGTTTGACAATCTTGTCTCTGTCCATGGTTAGGTTTGGATATGCTAGTTATTTGTTCCTGTCTTTTTCTGGGAGCTTTGTTCGTAGTTCTGAAGCCCCGACGTTTTTCTGAAAACTGTTTCAAGTATTGTTGTCGTGTACTTTTTGATAGTTTTGTTCGGTCTGGTCTCCTAAATTTTTTCTCTCGTTGTTGTCGGAGGCTTGAAGTTTCTGTGTTTTTCAATGAGTGTCCTGGTTTCATCTGAGATGGTTCGTAAGCTCTTTGGTTTGAATATAAGGGTAGCTTCTATTGGAGAGGTTTTTATTTTGTTGCGGAATTTGTTGATGATGGTGTTGGTGTTGATTTTGGTATCAATCAATCTGGTAAGAATTTTACATCTGTTTTTCAATTATGGTTGGAAAATTAGTTGAACTCTTTAGTACGTTTTGCGGTAGCAGTTTGCTGGGGAACATTTTTCTGCGTTCTTTATTAGCGTTTATTTGCTTCGTATATCTTACGATTCTGTAATCACTCCCTATGCTTACTTGATTTAGGAATTGAATGTCTTTGATGCAGTCGCTTTTGTCAGTTAGGATGTAGTCTACCCCGTTCTTGGTTTCATGTCTTGGGCTCTTCCAGGTCCATTTTCTATCGGGCGTCTTTTTGAAGAAGGTATTTATGATTTTGAAGTCGTCAGCGATTACAAAGATTACACGATGTTCACCTCTCTCTTTCAGTACCAAACTTGCCAATGCAATGTTCATTTCCTTGTTTTACCTGTGCATTGAAGTCTCCCATGGTGACATTGAAGTATTTTTTAGTATCTTGCAGAAAGGAGTTCAAGTCATCATAGAAGTTGCCGATATCTTCTTCAGTTGTCTGCGAAAGGGGAGCATATACATGGATGGTATTCAGTTCGTACCTCATATGGTGACGCTGGCTATGCGATATGAAACAGTTTTGAGGCCTACCGCAATGACTTTGAGGTCATTATTGATGGGAAAAACTCCACTTTGGTTTACTTTCTCTCTTCCATAATAATAATTGAAGTAATTGAAATGTTTGCTTTTCACTCTTTTCGTTCTTTTCGTGGTCCTTTCATCATTATTTCATGGATATAGAAATGAATAGGAATTTTATCAGTGAAACACGTAAAATAATGCATGTTTAAGATTTTGCTCGAACCTATGATCACTGAAACTGAGCGGTAACAGAAGAAAATTCTTGTTTCACAACGAATTGAAATTATTGGTATGTTAAATTCATTCAAGCATATGTGAATATGACAAGGAATTTCATAGCAAAGAAAACAAAAACAAATTGTCCCTTTTTTTATTACTCCCGAAACAGGACTAGTTGAGTAACCCCATAATGAAGACTAAAAAAATAAATATAAATGCTTAAAAAAAAACAACAAAAAAAAACAGATTAAATCCACCGAACCCCTACAATCAAATGATAAAATAATTTTAAGTTAACGTATTGATATAACACTGAATGAATTGAAAATTTTACTTGTTAAATCTTCATTTTAAGCATCACAAAATGGAAATTTAACATGACTATGTAAAAAAAGTGTTCCCGTGTGCATGCATGTATATATGTGTTTCAATGTATGTTTGGTCGCGTATGTATTTTTGGTGTCTACATATCTATACACATACATATATATGTTTGCTTGTATATGTCAATCAATGAGTTAGTGTATATACATAAATACACACATAATTGTGCCGGTGTTGTTTATTCCGAGACATTTGTACCAATGCCATTTGTCCGTGCACTGGACCAATTGTCTCGGACCATTGGAATTGTCCTTGGGAATCAGCCAGTGCCATTATGGTTCTACCGGATAATCATTCTTTGTTTCAGGGATTCTATAAAAACCAGAAGATTGTCGTCTCCAGCATTCAGTGGCTACACTGCTCCGAACAGTACCAAGTGAAATCTCTTCCTTCTTTGTGATTCTTCAGAACCAGACCAAAATTACCATTCAACATGCCTAACTACACTCTCTACTACTTCAATGGCCGTGGACGTGCCGAGATCCTGCGTATGATGTTCAACGCTGCCGGCCAAAAGTACAATGACAAAAGGTTCGACTTCAACGAATGGGACAAATACAGGAAAGGTAAATATTGGTTTTATCATTATCCTGCATTAGATTCCAATTATCACGACATCCTTCGAAAATTATGACTGATGATAGAAAAAAATTGCCTGATCTGGGTGGGCTTTATGTGAATTGCATTAATAATAAGAAACCAAAGAGTACAGACAAAATATTCATTTACCATGCTTTTGTAGTCCATTTACCCATAAACGGGTTACATGCTTGCAAATAAATTGAATCTTTCAATATACAATAGACATGCCAAAACATAAAGATAAAAGTTCTGTCAAGATGCATTTGTCATTAAATAATTCCGTTGGAATGATTGCCGTTACAACTATAGTTTACTGTATTTCCCCATCGCAACCACTTAATTACAAAACTAAAGAGTCTTTCTTGCCAGGGATTCACTAGAATATTTCTGAAGCGAGATAAAAGAGTTACCCGTAAAGAATCATCGATAATTGACGATTCCTAATTCAATCATAATAAAATCCAAGATATTTCTATTTTCATTATCTATCCATTTTTTAGGTAATTGATTTGACAATGCTCAGAACATTTTATGCTGAAGAAGTTTACTACATGATGTGGGAAGAAGAAAAATTCCTTGGAAATTGAGTATGAAATGATTACAGTTACGCGTAGCTTGCATGCAGTATGATGTATATGGCGATATCACAACGAGTAATAGCAAAGGTTTGCCGCCGTTGTTCTGTTAAACATGAGCCAAATCGGAAACTGTTTTTGCTTCTGGTAGCATCAAACAGTATTATGTTCTTAGTAGTGTATCTCTTGTTGGGGGATCGAGTGGATGGTCTGTATCGGAAACCCAGGAGATATTTGTAGAATCTATCTGGTCAAAAACACGGACCTAGGAATTACCAATGGTCTGGAATTAATATTATTGTTACGGAAAATACGGGGATAGTTATAATCCGAACGCATTGCTAGTAATTTTACCATTAACATTAAAAAAATACTTTTACAATGGAATTAAAGAAGTACCCGGCTACTTTCCGGTTTCTAAAAATCTGAAATGATTACTATCACATCAGTTCAATGTTCTTTGTATCAATCTTTTTAAATATTCTTCAGTTGGTCTGAGAATACTGACTGTGAAATTTAAAACATACTCCTATTTAACATTTAAAAAAAAACCTCTCAAAATCATTTAATTAAACAATTAAACAAACAACCATTTTTGAAATATCTGCCGGAAGGTTTTCTTTCAAATTGCTATACTGATTTGTATACTAACTGTATGTTAATTCTGAATCAAAAACCTTTTTCCAACGTTAATTAAATCATTCACTCCTTTCATGCCTTTTTCATGGGACTTAGTGCAAAGTCAACGCAGATTATGACACTCTGAGTTCGAATCTGGCTCACCGTTTGCATTTTCCATGATGTTTTCTGCTTTGCCACCGTTACCCACACCAATATTTATTTATGAATAAATAATGGTTTACATAAACGCCTTTTATTTAGGTGCTCTGATTTACGCAGTTTTGTGTGAAAAAATGTCTATTTTGCAGTGACCTTAGATTAAAAATAGTAACCAATAATGACTCCAGAGGTCAGGATCACCTATGCCGCGTTTGATTTCGATTCAGTTTACCCATATAAACTAATTTGAAGTCCCGAGGTTCCAACATTTTGCCGGCCACGAGATACGAGTAAACACTAGCCAGATATATAGAAATGCAGCCCTAATCATTATACAATAGAAAGGAATTCAAAATCAAGAAGACAGGGAACTTTGCTGGTCAGTGATTGAAGTAAACATCACTAACAAAAAAGGGTTTTAGTTTGAATATTTTAAATACATTGCATATCATATTAATGTACAAATGCATTGCAATTCTGAAAGAAAGAGATTATCAATGGTCAGGAATGATGACAAACTTTGCTTACATTAAATCTATAAGACTATCATATGTATGAGAAAATTCTCACTCCAGATTATAGAAATAAACTGGTAAATATGATCATTGACTTATTAATATTTTTTTCTTCACATCTACAGAAATGCCCTGCATGACTGTCCCAGTCTTGGAGATGGACGGTGGCATGAAGATGCCTGAGACCATGGCCATTGCCAGATACTTGGCCCGTGAATACAGTAAGTATTATGCATTAAAAGGAACAATCTCTTCACTTGATAAATTCTTACAAAGAAGAATGGATTTCGATTTAGATACCATCATTCTGGGTGTGTATTTGAGTTTTCTGCTTTCAGTTTTGCCTCCAGTTCTTGAAGACAAACGTCTTTTAAGAAGAAGAGCCTTGGAAATAACGTCCGTCATTCGTATACATGCATCTGGGGTATATTAAATCATGGACGCAACTTGATCTGGGTGTGTCAACTTTTTTAGGATGAAAAGAGATGTACGCACTGCACTACATTAGATACCAGGATATATTTACCTAAAACTTTACATCGTACATACATTTTCTTCCGAACATAAAAGATCACCCATTACTTTTATTTCAGTTGGTCATTAGCTCAACCTACTAAGTTGTCCGCGAGGAAGGAAAGTAGAATCCAAATCTCTTCCTCCTGGTCTGGAGAACATGAAATTGACACGCAGTATATGTGACAAGAGAATGATAACGGAGTAAGGGTGCATCCATGAGTACTTAAAATTGATTAATTTAAATTCATTAATTTTTTTCTGCCTCGTCTAATCATCTTAGAGCTCAATTTGGATGATTCTCCCCCATGCGAGGATCTAAGCCGAGACTCAAAAAGGCACTTGACCCTGCTGACGTTCGGAAGGAAAGTATCTTTTATTATCATTGAAATCTCGCACCAGAAAGAGAAGTTTCTAGTCGAATAGGTATCAAATGACCTTGAGGAGCCAATCTGGGTATAGCTTTTGTTAAAATAATTTGAAAATATTAAACAAATAACAGTTGCAGCGTTGACTCCGAATCAATAATTCCATGAGTCGTGACCTTCCTACCTCATATGGGTGAGGGCAGGTGAATTGGCACGATTTGAAACGCTCGCCTCTCCCCCTTCCCCCGACAGTCCGTAAAAATATTTTCGTCTATAAAATTAAATGACAAGGACACTAATTAAATGAATGTGACTCTTAACCCTCCCAATCTCTCTCTCTCTCTCTCTCTCTCTCTCTCTCTCTCTCTCTCTCTCTCTATCTGCTGCAGTTAGTTTTTTGTCAGCCTTCGTTTTCGAAATTCCTCTTTTCTGCAGTTTGCGGTGTATTACAACTGGAAAAAAGAGATTCTTAGTTTTCACGCAGATAGTACCTCGTCTGTGGATTGGATCACCCCAATTGTTATGGAGACAACAATGATACCAAAAAGAATATGTTTGTCTGAATAAGATATGATAATGACTATTTTCAACATCATATCCTCTTCTGCTTTGTCTACAGACCTGGAAATCGGTATCAGTACCCCATAAGACTCGTTCTGGAAAAACATTTTGATTTCGACGTTTTGGGGCCATATTTTTACGGGTATACATGATATTTCCTGTGTGAAACGCCAGTGATGTCATAAATTGAATTTGTCCTGATCATCATTTAAACTTCGACTGGATTTTTTTTACATGAGTTTACATTTTAACGCTTCGGTTCTTCAATTATTGACTGCTATGACAAATACTTTCTATTACTGATTCTTAGTAGCCTTTCTCTCATTACATTTTTTCGTTTTTATCGCTAATTTCGGATTCAAACATTTCAATTACAGATTTTTATCCCAAAAGCAGCATCGAAATGATGAGGTGTGACTACATCGCTGACTGCTTCTATGAAATCATGCACGATTACATGAGGTACTACCACTGGAAGAATGGACGCTTCAGGGTGAGTCAGATACTACAAACCTGTTCAGCATTGCATTTCAAAATACTATCGATATAAACAAATTGAAGAAGCTAGAGTAAAATGATCATCTATTTTAAAAGACTATGATTCATCCGAATGCTTCCAGATGAGTCAGTTGTTTTTATTCGACTTAATATTTCATGAGTATACTTTTCTTACATGAGAAAATGCGCTCTGAAAAAAAAATATATCTTTCAATATATTATCGAAAAAATCGATAAGAAAAGCAGAGGAAAATACACTGTGCATCAATATATATATATATATATATATATATATATATATATATATATATATATATATATATATATATAAATATATATATGTGTGTGTTCACCAACAACTCAATGCAAGTCTCAGCGGTGCCAGCATCTGAACGCCGATTTCTCTGCACATGTAAGGATAACTCAGCCTACGTCAACTAAGGGCATCTTAGTGCAAGAAGGACTAACAGAAACATACTGTTGAGCAAAAACAATCCATTGAGATAAAAGAATTGAGATTATTTTGTGAATTGAATTTTGCAGAGAATTAATTTACTTCAGTTGTACAATTTGATAATGTGCATGAAAACAAGAAAAATACGACCTTGAGGCCTTGTTGCTAGTCTGGTCAACATGGTAATCCATGGCGTTGAAGGCATCGGTTTGAAGGTTTGGGGTCGGCTGTCTACTTGTCGAATTCACACTTCACCTTAAAACTGAATTGCACAAGCTTTTGAGCTATTGACGTACAGGTTTGGCTGACCTAGGAAATTGAAAGGCACGAAAAACCTTATTCGATTCTCGTTTGCAGAGCGGAGCCATCATTTTGAAAGATGTGCAATTTTCTTGGCACTCTGTTCCATGGCTAGTTTTTTTAGCAATAATTACACGGTACTTGTATACTATGATGCATGGCGTAGAATAGAAGCGTGAATGATAACCAGTGCCGACAACTTCCCTGTAACTACTTAACAAAGAGCTGTTAACCCCATTGTCAACCTTGATATGTCAAATATTACAAGTATGAATCATCAAGATTGTATTTTTAGATTTGTGAAAGATAAAATAAGATATGAAAGATCATTCTTTTTTTTCCAGTTCGGAACCGACGGAAACAGCAGTGGTATGATGAGCCCGACCGGTGCTAAAGGCGTCATGAGCCCGACCGGTGCTAAAGGCGTCATGAGCCCGACCAGTGCTAAAGGCGGTATGATGAGCCCAACCGGTGCAAAAGGAGGCATGGATATGAACGGCTCCAATTTTGACGTAAGTGTGAATGAATGATATTTATTTATGCATGAATAAATATACACACTGCACTGAGGGGTGAGAGAGCTATCAGCAGCTTTTGTAAAATTACACGAGGAAAAATATTGGATAAGATATTCGTAATGTTTTGTTAAAAAAATCAAAAAAAGAAAAATGTCACGTAAAGAAACGAGTAAGGGCTTAGAAGTGATTGGACAATTGCTTCGTTCAAAAGTAGATAATAAATAGTACATTATTTGGATTTCAGATTTTTAGTACTTTTTTCATTAGATGAAGTATAATTAGTTACAATTTCATGACTATAACCATCATATGGATATTTTTAGTTGCTCTTTATTATGATACATCTATATAAATTAAATGAAGGATTCATTTTCTTTCTAGAACTACATGCAATGGAGGTACATGAACACTATTCAACGTGTTCTCCCATTCTTGGAGAGAACCTTGGAGATGCAGAATGGTGGAAAGAGCTTCTTTATGGGAGATCAGGTAAATATATAAATGTATCGCAAGAGAGAGCTAATGTTTTTGTTCATCATCTCTGTCACCCACACCCTATCTCAGTCTCTCTCTTGTTTTCCCATCCAATGTTATTGAATGAACTGGTGCTATGATCGACTAAATCACTAAATACTTGATTAGTCTGGCACAAAGACAAATAGAGAAAGACATAAGGATAAGTAGAGTCTGTCATACTAATCTTCCAAGTTTGTATTAACATTATCTATAATATAAAGATCCTTTTCAATGCGTTTCTTTGTGGCTTTGTGACGGTCGCAGAGCATAAAAAGCAGTACATCCTGCAATTTGCTGTTAAGGTAATACCGTTACAATGCTTTAATTTGGAGAATAAAGTATTTTCCAATCTAATCAGGTCTACCAGATCGTATTAATTAATTAAGACTAAACTATAAAAGATGTCAGTCCAAAAAGAGATAGATCTAGCTCTATGAACAGCTAATCGGAATTATTTATGGGGAAATCGGAGGAAGAAGTAGATAATAATTGTATACATTCTATAAATTGAAAGTGACTTCACATCGGGTTTAAAGAGATTTTCAGTTAGTATCTTACAGATATTATCTTTGAAAGAGCTTTTCGAACCCAAACCATTGATGCCAGTCGTAAAGACACAACTACCTCAAAAACTTTATATATGTATATTTAAATGTGATTAATCTTTTTTTTGTTCTAGTTGATGTGGTGTGATATGATGTGCCATTGTTGTCTGGAGAACCCCATGATGGAGAACCAGTCCATGTTCAGTCAATACCCCAAAATGATGGCCCTGAGGACCCGCGTTGCTTCCCACCCGAAGATCGCTAACTACCTGAAAAGTCGTTCCAACACCAACTGGTAAACAACGAGGCACCATTCAAAGAAACACTCTCGGAAACAAAATGGAAACAGTTCTTTTTTATGTAAACTATTAGGAAATTGAAATAAATAACATATCTCTTCTAACATCTGGCTTGTGGTGCTTTTCTTTGATTATTTTTCATGAATAATTCTTACGCAGAATTTATAAATGCGTGTCTATCCTTTTTGTAAACCTACAGTTTCAGCTCTCCCTGACTGAGCTTCACATATCACAAAGTTCTGTCTCGACTCTGGTTTCGCAATATGCGATATAGAATAATATGTACTCAGAATGTTTCACCCACGTCTAAGTGAAAATGCTATGAGGCCGTTCCAAAGGGCATTGGTGATAAATGAACACAAACCATCTCAGCAGGATTTTGAACTCGGCTCGCCAAATCCATTATTCCTGCTGTTAGCCACTCAGCAAGTCAAATTTGTTTCAAATTTGTCTATCATTTTGAATTCACTACGCACTAATGTTGTTCTTGCACCGAGTTATCTCTAAAAGAGTATGAAGCAAGATGACGCCAAGGGCTATTCCTAAAAAATGGTACCACTTAAACTAAAAGATATTTCATAATAAAATCCATTTTTTTAAACAAACAGCAAATCAATATACAGCAGGAGACGTTTTTTATAATAACTGATACGATTATCAAACGGTTGTTGTTATCAAAAGTAGTTGGTCTGAGAGAGTTTAACCAAACTGGATTCAGAATTTCTGAAAGAGAGTATTATGAATTTTATATCAATTTTTTTTCATAATTGTTAAATCCCAGTCTGGAGTTGCCTTTTTTTTCACCGTAGCAAGAAGAAGAATGAATATAAACTAAGTTATATGATGATTTCAACCGCTCGGCCATCCTGCACCTCCATTAAATTCATTGATTATTTTAGATTCGATACTCATCAAAGTAGTTATTGCACCAAGCGTCTTAAGAAGTGCAACAAAGTATGATAGTTCTAAGTGCAAATAAAAAATACGGTGCGACTTGAAAACTAGAAAATATTTCATGATAAAATCTATTTTCTTATAACCAACATTAAATCAATATACGGAGGAAGATTATTATAATCACAGATAATGTTACCAAACAGCCATTGTTCTCAAAACCAATCGGTCTGAAAGACTTTATTTAGAAGGTTTGGAATTTAAGAAAGTACAATGGATTTTATATGTATTGATTCTTTTTATGATTGTCATAATCCAGAACAAAGTCTTGAGACGATTTTATTTTCCCAACGTAGCAAGAACAACAATAACAATATTCACCAAAATGAGGGTTGTAAAGTTATTTGTAAAATCTACATTCCCTTACCGAGTGCTTCTCGACAAAATTATTTCCAGGGGTTGTCTTACTAATAGTGCGAAATAGACGAGTCGTAAATATTAACAATAATCTATCATACTGATATGCAAGGGCTCATTTCACTTTGATAAATAAACACCCAGGGAACTTCTTGATTCTTCACAAATGATTCATCAATCTTACTGTGCAGAAAAGACAAATACTAATGCTTATTCACAGTTTGCGTGGCGCATACAACTTGTCTCGAAGAAGTAAAGATGATTTAAGGAGACCAGGGTAGGGGTCAGTAGTAACACCTGACTTTCTCTAATCAAATAAATATTGTGGGCGAGATGATAGATGTAATAGTTTAAATAGCACTAATAATCAACAGACAGACGTGATAAAAAAAAATATTGGTTCAGTCTAAATGGTCGCTAAATACATGCCTTGAGTGCAAAAAGTGATGCAGCCATCCCAAGCTTATCCTACGTGAAATAAAATCTACATTGCTATCATAATGAGGCAATAACAGTTACACCTTGTATAAAAGATGTATCGACATTCTCATGTTTCAAATATGTTTTCTGATGAATTTCGAAAATTCTAAAAACTTAAATTTTCTTACTCAATATGTTCGAACTTGTAATGATCAAATCTACATGTAGTAATTATGATTTCATATGCATGGTCAGTATTCTTGCACAAACATGTTTATTACACGTCGGTAAACACGTGAAAAAATTATACGTTGGTATATTGGTAAAGAATCACGCGTTAGTATATCTATGAATAATTACATGTTGCTATGTACGTAAAATTTCAAACGTTGGTATGCACGTAAATAACTATTTTTAGATATGAACGTAAAAACACACGTTATGATATATTTGAAGAATTATGCAATGTTATATACATAAGGAATTGTAGGTTAACCAAAGTAAAAAAAATTAAAACATTGATATATACATAAAGAATTACATATTGGTACATACGTAAAAAAATACTTGTTAGTATATACTTAAAAACAACCTGTTGCTCTATATCTTAAGAAGAGCACGTTGCAATAAATACAAAGAATTATGCCTTGGTAGTTACGTAAAAAATTGCAAGATTCTTTATACGTGAATAATTACATGTTGCTATATAAATCAATAATTGCATGTTGGTATAAACATAAAGAATTACCCTTTGCTATGTATGTAAAAAATTGCACCTTAGTACATACTTGTCTACAGGCAAATAATTACTACATCAAGGAATACACGTCAGTATATACGTGACGAATTACAAAATGCAATATCTGTAAATGATTTCAGGTTGATATACACATAACAAATTACATGTTAGTATTTAAGTGAACAATTGCACGTTTGCATATACGCTGGGAATTAGGCTTTGCTATTTACGTAAAGAATTACATGTTAGTATGCACGTAAATACTTACACGTTCCTATGCACGTGGGAGATCATAGGTTGGTCTATACATGAACTACTTACATTGGCATATATGTAAAAATGAAATAATTGTAAAGAATTACTCGTCGGTATGTACATGAAAAATGACCATTTGATACATACATAAAGAATTACAAGTTGACTTATTGGTGAAGAATTAAACATTGGTACATACTTAAAGAAACATGCCTTGCTATGTGCGTAAGGTATTGCTTGTTTGTATATTCTTATGCGTTGCTATGCATGTATGCTTTGTATATGTACATAGATATGAATTACACAATACTACGTACGTAAAGAATTACAACTTGGTATATGTTTGAAGGTGTACATGTTAGTATGAACTTAAAAATGGTAGGTTTGTATGTACGTAAATGATCACACGTTACTATACACATAAAAACCGTATATATTAGTATATATATATATACGTGTGTGTGTGTGTGTGTGTGTGTGTGTGTGCGTGCATCCGTGTAAAGAATTGCATCTTGATAAGTATTACTTGTTATATGTGTAAAGAATTAAGAGTAAGTATTCCTCATTGTTATATGCCTAAAGAATTGAATGTTGGTATATATGTGAAATATCATGCATTGCAGTATATGTAAAGGCTGACACATTGTTGTATGGGAAAATAGATACACGTTGGTACACACGTAACGAATTGCACGTACTTATATACGTACAAAATTATACATAAATACATATATATATATATATATATATATATATATATCAATAATATGAACAGAAGGAAGTGAGACGGCCTCAGAAGTGAGAGTGTATGGAGAATTTCTTCACTAATTTGTTAACCCATGGATGAATTAATCGGTGTACTAAACATGTTTTGGGGGCTATTTCTAACATGTGTTGTGTGTGTGTGTGTGTGTGTGTGTGTGTGTGTGTGTGTGTGTGTGTGTGTGTTTGTCTGTGTGTGTGTGTGTACCTTTCAGTCTCAAAAAGTTTTCTGCAGAAAATAAATTTACCTTTGATTTCGAAGCGAAAATTGGAATCAAATCTTTCTGGGTTGTCCTGATATGTGGGACTCTGTTCTGTCTGTGATAAAGTTTCCATGGCAAGATGCGATAGTAGCAGCAGTAGAGAGTGTTAAAGAGGACGGAGGGTGTCAGATTGAAGGGCAATGGTTTAGTTTTGGATGGTGTGTGTGGGTTGGGGATTGAATTGGTGGTAGGATGATGAGGTCGAGGAACTTCCTATGTATCATCCTTAGAGGTCATTCAAAGTCTGTTGGCTCTGATTTGTACAAATGGAATACCATTCAAAGGTTTTAGTAGGTCTGAGTCTAAGTGACTGTAAAGTTCCCAATATTTGATATACTAGAGGAAGGGTATAGTGTGGATGTGAGGTTGTTATTAGTTGGAAGATTATGATATTAGAGATCTGTGTGATTAGGTTTGTTGTGTTTAGTGTTAAGTCCATTAAGTTGGGAGTTTTAAGTTTGTTAACCCGAATATCTTCATGTTTTTTTAGAAGTTTCGTTACGTCAATTGATTTTTTCTATTCTTTCTATGATTGTTAGGCTAACGTCTGTGGCAAAATTATGCCCAGCATTGCAGGAGTATAGTTCAAGAGGGAGTGGACCCGAATGGTTTGGCGATTCAATCTCTGTCTATAGTTATTGAGTCTGATGTTTATTTGCCCTTCGGACTTGCCTATGTGTTGTAATTAGCATCTATTGCGCTCTGGGAGGTGTATAATATTCTTGCTATGACAGTGAGTGGTATGGTATAGGTAGAATGTCTTGTTAGAGGTTGAGCTAGTGACGGTGTTTGTGTACTAAAGTTGGTTGCAGCAGAGACTATCTCTTTTACCGCATGGTTGGAAGAATTTAGTGGTTTCAGGGATGTTTCCATGTGAAAATTTATTGTTTATTACAGTGCTACTGCTAATCACATCTTCGTGTTCAAATTCTCCTAATACTAAGTGCTTGAGAAAATAGTATTTTTGCAGGTATTTGGGATGGGATGATTTAGAGTGACGGTAATTGTAAGTGACCATGAGTTTAGTTTACAGGGTGGTTTGGAGATTTCTATGACTCTCGATGTATACGCGGGTGTCTAGGTGAGCTATGGAGTCAGCAGATGTCACATAGTTCAGCTTCATCCCCTGTGTATATCAGAAAAAAACGTGATCTATACATGTAACTTAGATGATGCAGTCTTTGTTTATCTCCGGGTTTGTGAAGGTTTATTTGAGTTTGCCTATGAAGATGTTAGCATAGGAGGGGACAGCTACTGTGACCATTGCACAGCATTTCATCTGGAGGAAGTGCCTATTATTTAAGTTGAAGCTACTGAGTGTTAAAATGTGTTGCATCAGGGTGGTAACTGTTTCGGTTCTAGGTTGTTTAGTCATTCTATTGTAAAGGGCTTTTTGAAGGCTAGAATGCATTCATCGTACTTAATGTTACAGTATAGGGATTTGACGTCCATAATGACTAGAAGTGCTTTCTCTAGGATAGTCTTGATCTGCTTGATTTTTTTTAGAAAGTCAATAGTGTCTTGTATGTATGATTTGATTTGCATTGCTAAGAGTTGGATGTAATGATCTACATATTTAGATACTTTGGTGGAGTGGCAGTTGGTGGAGGAGATGTTTGGTCTACCGGGGTTATTTGGTTGAGAATTTTGGGAAATAGGTTGGACATAACAGGGTTTGCAGAATTGGGCTCAAGAGTATCAAGTGTTCTTTTATCTATAATGTCGTTATTGTACATCCCTGTTTCGGAATGGGTTAGTATGATTTTGTAATCGTCGGGGGGATCATTCGAGGGTTCTTTGTAAAATTCTGTTATTTAGTGTGCTCGCTTTTAAGAGTGATTAATCCAATCCCCAAATGTCTATATCCCCCCTTATCTGCTCTAATGATAATGAATTTTAATTTTAAGTTTGTTGAGGGACTCTCGTTCTATCGTGGTGAGGTTATCGTAGGGATATATATATATATATATATATATATATATATATATATATATATATATATATATATATATATATATATATATATATATATATAATTACATGCTGGTATGTACATTGATATCTTGGAAGAGGTATATTCATTTACGTGCGTTTGTTTGTCTGTCCGCACAACATTTCCAAAACATTTTAATGATTTTCAATGACATTTCATAGAAATAAAACTCAAAAATTCTTTCAATAATCATGGTTTACTGATTTCGGGCATTTTCATCAATAAAGTGTTGCTTTTTCTATCAAATGTCTGTTGGCTTCTGCTTGGCCTTTCGTCGGGAAAAAAGAGAGAAAAATGTTTGAATTACTAAAACGTATCAACATTTTAAATCCAGTATAAATCTGCTGTCCTATACTTACAAACCATACAGAATTGCGGTCGTAATGACAAAAAAAAAATCATTGAATAAAGAGAGAGCATGTGTTTGTTTTTCTTGTAATTTCACAACACAGAAGAGCCGGAAGAATACCAATGACGTAAGGCCTTGCCACTCTATTAGACAGTTTTATGATAAGAATTAGTTTAATTCTTTAATTGTACAGCTACTGTTTTGTTTTTTGTAACTTAAAGAAATAATCTTAATTTAATTACGGCTGCATCATTTGAAAACAATCAATTACAAGAACAAGAGGAAAAACAAACTATG
Source organism: Thysanoteuthis rhombus (assembly GCA_963457665.1). Classification (NCBI taxonomy): domain Eukaryota; kingdom Metazoa; phylum Mollusca; class Cephalopoda; order Oegopsida; family Thysanoteuthidae; genus Thysanoteuthis; species Thysanoteuthis major. The sequence goes on along the minus strand of OY735237.1, from coordinate 18,952,881 downwards.
TTCAGAATCTGCGATGTTGTACTGTTGAATATACAATTTCTGACGGGGTTTGGCAGTATCTATCTACATTCGTTTCTGTAATAAGACTATTTGTTTCCAATGGGATTTTCCAAGTTACTACCCGTCCTAATGTCCAAAAAAATAACTGATCATTGAATCAAAAGTAAAATGAAAAATAGTGTCGATATGCGACATAATTAATTTGAAAATGAAAAGGATATGAGTACATATATGAAATGTATACAACAATCATAAACACTGAATAGTGTGCTTTCTCCGGTCTTCCTTCCTTTCTATCTTTCTTCCTTGCACATTCTTTTAAAATCCAGAGTTGATTTAAAAAAAAGATAATACGTCGTAAAAAAGAAAATTCTTCCTCCTTACTCACTTTCAATTCGGTACATTCTTATCTTTACAATTGCCCTTTTATAACCCCACTCTTTTATAGATAACAGCTTTCTTCTTTTGTTAGGATTACTGTCTATACCTGTTAAACCACTCTCTCTTCGGGTCTCTTCTTATCACAAACACCGTTTACCTATTTGAATTAGGTCTAATGTGGTAAAAAATTCTGCCATTCTTAGAAACTTCGACCGACTTGGGTCACGTTTAAGAATAGGGGTTCTCCTACCGTAACTGATATACACATGAACGTGATCACAGTTCATGTTTTTGCTTCTTATTCTTCAATTTGTTGGTCTATTACCAAGAAAGCACATCAGAAATCGTTTTCAAATTAGAGTTTGTTTCGAGCCTTTTACTTGATAGATGAAACTGAGGAAATTCATATCTCACAGAGACATGGTGAAAAGATTAAGGTTACCACCTGGAGAGCATTGGTACTAAGTCCAAGATAAATCGGACGCATTTCAACCCAAAACTCATTCAGACTGAAAACTCATATTTCGCTGAACAGTTGTTTCCTCTTGTATTTCGAGAGGAATATCATCGACAAAACAATGGATTCATTTTCAGATGCATTGTAACTTGATCAATGTTTATGTCTAGTAAATAGCATCGAAATTCATCGATAATGGAGTTTAGATTCTCAGCAAATGAAGCTACGGGATATATTCCTAAAACTCGAGTAGAAACTTCTGAAATGTTCAAGTAAATCTCTATAAAGTTATTTCAAATGTTGTCACAAGTGATAAGAGTAGCAAAGTTCCAAATTTGCTTGTTTTGCACTCAGCTATAAGACACCACTGGACCGGTTGTATACGAAACAGCTATTTAAAGTATTGTTGATCTAGATTTAAAAATCTTTTCTCTTCTTGTATAATAGAAGACTCTCGCTAATCAATCATGTTTATTTCTATTCGTTCTATTCATAATAGTATTGACTGACGTACTTTAAAATTGCAATGCATTCATAGATATAGCGCTGAGTTGAGATTGTAGTGTTTCACATTGGTGTTCCTGCGACATTGATTTATTTTTTGTTACTTGTATAAATTAGATATATGGGAGTCAATATTTAGAGGCGATACTTTTGTCAATATTTCGATAATTTTATTCGAAGTTATTTTTCCGTATTCAGTATTCAAAATAGTAACACAAAGTAGTCACTCAATAGAAACAATCACGTGACTGACATACCTCGACACCATGTCCTCTTTGGGGGATCAATTGAAAAATTAGAAAAGGGGGTATCAATCAATAAGCTACATCTATCACCGTTTGTTACACAGTGATCGTTGAAAAAAGCCTAAATTTCTAAAAGAAGCATTGATGCACCCGGACACAAAATAAGGGATCAATTTAGCACGAGCTTACATAGTAAATTCAATCCCCAGGTAGGAAATATTAAAAGGTAATATCAAAAAACAAAGACATTATTAGTACCTTCATTATTATCATCAGTAACCCTAAGTTTAAATTTTCAGCCCTGTCATACCGTTGGTCCAGCCTCTGCGCATGATGCATATATATATATATATATATATATATATATATATATATATATATATAACCAGCCCACAAAACAAACTTGAAAACTGAAAAAACTTTGTAAACAATTTCAGTCATGGTTTAGTTGGCAATTTTTAATATCTTATTTTTGAAATATCGATTCTTCAAACCAGAGTTCTGGGATTAAAAACAATATAGAATCGTTCTGATTCTTTCCAGCTTTTTTTCGGGCTTCTTATTTCATTTTATTTTATTTTGTTTCTATCTAGATGTTTTCAAGCATTAGGCTAAAAGAGCTGGCTGATCAATAAACTCAGACAAAATAGCTATATCACAATTGATTACTTTAATTACTTTATATAGGAACAGGTTGCTGATAAATGATAATAATTTGAATAACTTACTTAGGTTAGTGCTTGGGTTAGGGTCAGTGTTTAGGGTTATGGTTTATCTTTTATATCCCATATAAATATGATACGCATATCGTATACATTATACATGCCCTGTTTTTTAGAATAGTTGTATTGTGTCCTTAGTTCTTTCCTGGATAACTATCATCATTCTAGTTTTTATTCAATCCCTTATCATATTTCTGGTATATCTTTCGTAAATAGTTCCCCTTCCAGGTCGTAATCTTTCGAGACAGTCCATATGACAACCTTCCTAAGATGTGCAATCAGTATAGAAGACAGAGGTCATTTTTGTTCAGGCAGTGTCTGCCAATCCACTCTTTTTACCATAGAGATCTGCTACGAGTAAGATGGTGTCAAATATACTGCCCTGGGAAATAAACTCCATAAATCTCCACACTATCTCATGTGACGCAGGTGGGTTCTCATATCTCAAACGTAAAGTCACTCTCCAGTCTTTACTTTCCAAAGCTGATAAATCTAAATCTCAAAAGAATCTATCCAAACCTATCTTATTTCCGGTGTAACGGCGATTGCCTCCTGGAAAATGTGTTCCAAAGATATGAGCCGTAGTCAATTGACTCCTCGGATATTTGTATCAGACTTTTTGCAGCCAGGATATTTCCGTTCCAATATATGTATACTTCCAAATTTTCCCGTTCGTTTTTTTTTACTCTGTAGATGCTGAACGATTCCATTCAATTACGTTTTTCATATAAGATACAATTTTACTAATTAATGTGCTTTTTTAATCAGAGAACCATTCAATCAATTGGATTTGGATTTATAGATTTGATTTTCAATTGAAAAAATGTATACTAACGTTTTTCATAAAAAATTCATATTAATATTTAAAATTCTATCTAATATGAAACATACATGTATTTGTATTGAATGTTTGGGGCGTGAAAATATTAAAGAAACTCATTTGAGACATATATATATATATATATATATATATATATATATATATATATATATATATATAATCAAATAATTGTGTCATCCACAGAAAACTGTTTCGTTGTATTACAACTCTTCAGTGTGGCTATAGACTATCCATTACCCCATTCAGTACCATGAGGTAGGATTGAAACCTTCGCCTCATATATATATATATATATATATATATATATATATATATATAGAGAGAGAGAGAGAGAGAGAGAGAGACAGATAGATAGAGGAAGAGAGAGAAGTAGAAATTGAACATGACACCATTAAAATTACCCTAATAGAAATAGTAAACCATTTATGAGAGAAAGTTACTTCAAAATAGGTAACCATAAATATTATGAAATATAGGGATACCTATGGGAATTGACCCAGCACTATTTTCGGCAACATAAACACGCATTCAGATACAGGCTACAATTGCTTAATTACAATATAAAGAGAACATACAGATTCCATCCATGTGCATGCTTTATTGATTTATTCCTTAATATAGATATAAAAATTGAAAAAAGAATACTCACAAATTGTTCGAGAGACGCGATGCGTTTCTATTCCATATAATTTGAACTGCGCATAAAGAAGTAATATTATCCAGATACATATTTTATGGTACAGTATGAAGGAAGAGTGAAAACTGCAGATGAATTATTTCATCCGGAAAAATTGCAAATCCAACTTACAGAATGGAAAAACAAGTATTTAGTATACGTATTATATATGAAGCATTTATTCAATATTGTAATATGAATATTGCATTACGTATCTCTGTACATATATATATGAGGAAATATCTTAGCAATAATATGAGTAAAAAATAACAACATATTCAACAATGAAATACAATAAAAATCGAATCTCAAATAACATTGATTTATTCAAATAATGCATGTTCAAAATGTTGCTTGCTGAATCTATTTTTATGCCTTATAACCATGGTACACATTACATATTCGAGTAACATATCTGTGAAATTTTAAACTTGATTCAACCCCTAATTACATTCATAAAAGGAACTTCACTTCAAAAATAAATTTGTTTTTTGATAGTTTATTTTTAAAGCATGTGATTTTGATATTTTACTCCACGTGAACTTTATCAAGCAATGCATATTCAGGTTGAGAAAATAGTAACAGGAAGAAAATTATGCTTTGCAGGGATTTACGAAGATATATATATATATATATATATATATATATATATATATATATATAGAGAGAGAGAGAGAGAGAGAGAGAGAGAGGGAGAGAGAGAGACAAAGACAATAGTATGTGCACGGAAGATGGAATTTGTCAATGGACATTTTTATATGAATATAAATTTATATGTATCGTTCCAAAAGATGAGCGATTCTTAGGAGAGCTCATGACTTGGCGTAGTGTTGGACGAGAGATGATAAAAAAAAATGGCATATCACATTACTCATATATCACGAGGTAAAACAACCAACAGCTTGATCATAAAATTTGACTAACAACAAGGATTGAACGTGTTGAAAGTAAGAATTACTCTTATTCTTGATACATAATTTGAGTATCTTTTGAACTTTGAATATAATTTGACTTAATTCATTAAAAGTATAAAATCAAATTCCACGTAAATCTTATCAAATAATATATGTTAGTATACACCTATTTATAACATAAGAAGAGACGTCGCTTCATATAAAATTGAAATTATTTTCTAGCCACCCATGAACATAAATTACAACAGAAATTCTTATTCTATAAATATAGACGTAAATAGGAAAAATGCATCTGTAAAACACTTAAATTGATGCATGTTGAAAATTTGCTCAAACTTATGTTTGCATTTGTAGAACAGCAACGTATCACGACATTTTAAAAATATGAAATGATTATATTCATGTAAGTAATATGAGTGTCATAGCAAGAATCCTGTCCTATTTTTGTACACTCCCGAAACAAGACTATGATAAACATTTGAAAAACTCCATAATGAAGGATAAACGTTAAGATGAATACAAATAATACTAAATTACCTCCACTGATATCATTGAATTAAAAGATAAAAGAAAGCACGTTGAAATTATAATTGGATTAAAAATAACATGCATATATATTCTGGGACAGTAATAAAATTTTCCTTTCTGCCATCACAAAATCGAAAGTTACCATGACTATATATATATATATATATATATGTGTGTGTGTGTGTGTGTGTGTGTGCATATTTAAGTGTGTATGTACGTTTGTCTGTGTATGTATTAACGTATCTATAAATGTATAATGTATAAGTGCGTACATAAATATATAAACGCATAAACACACACGCACATTTTGGGCCGCTGTTCTTTATTCAGAGACAATTGTACCGATGCCATTCGTGCGTGTATAAGACGAATTGTCTGGCAACATTTGGATTGTTGTTGGGGATTAGCCAGGGCCCAAATGGTTCCATAGGTTAATCATTCTTTGTTTCGAAGATGGCTATAAAAACCGGAGGATTGTGGTCAACAGCATTCAGTACCGACGTTGCTTTAAACAGTACCAAGTGATATCTCTTCTATTCTCTGAGATTTTTCAGAACCAGACCAAAATAACCGTTTACCATGCCTAACTACACTCTGTATTACTTCAATGGCCGTGGCCGTGCCGAGATCCTGCGTATGATGTTCAACGCAGCTGGCGTCAAGTACAATGACAAAAGGTTCGACTTCAACGAATGGGACAAATACAGGAAGGGTAAATATTGGTTTTATCAGTGTCTTATATAAGATCCGAATTATAACAGCATCATTGGGAAAGTATGAGTTCTGTTGGAGAGAATTGGCCGTTAATGCGCTGATTTTATACGAATTGTTTTAATGTAGAAATGCCTTTTTATTACGTTTCAACGTTTTAATGCCCCATAAACGGGTTTCAGGTTTGTAAATAAGATGGAATCTTGCGAAAACATAGAAATGATAGTTACATTCAAACGTATGTTCCATTAAAAAGTGCCTTTAGAATAATTATTTTTTATGACGTGTGTTTACTGTAGTTCTTTATTGCAACTATTTAATTCTTTAAGCACGGAGACTCTCTAGCCGGGTAGTTGCCAAGATATGTTTTCTGTGAGAATTACTTCCAAACAATAAATGACGAGATATTACTAATATGTTTTTGTATTTTTGATATCTATAAATACCATTTAGATATATGAATTGACAATGATCTGAACATTTTCATGTTGATTAAGATAAACAATATACGAGTCCATTGTTAATTCAGGATAATTGAGCGTAGAATAATTCATGTAACACGTAGCTTCCACTTCTCTATCGAAATATTCCTCATGATCAGTCACTTCTTGTGGTATCTATTAGTATCACAATATTTATGGTGGTATCTCTTGTCGTTGAGTCACCGTTTGCATTTTCAACGCTGCTAACTGCTTTGCCAATGTTTTATCCTTATGAAAATGAATAAATGTCTTTATAGACGCCCACAATTCAGGAGCTCCCAATTTATGCACTGTTATGTAGAAAGATGTCTTTTTTGCAGTTTGACCCGAAATAGAAGTTTTGTGCCTTAAATTGAACTGTATCAATCTGTAATCATTTCGGATGTCAGCATCACATATCCAAAGTTCGTTTTCGAGACAAGTTACCCCTATTACTAGTTTTCAGACCAGCTGGCCTGGAAAGCATACGAACACTGCCCGGATTCATAGATATACATTCTTAATCATTATACCGTAGGAAGGCATTGAAAATCAAAAAGACAAATACATTACAAATGATATTGATGCTTCATAAATCTGGAAAAGGGGATCCTCAGTAGTCGGAAATACGACAAATTATAGTTGTATAATAGGGCTATCAAAGGTATAGTAAATCTCTCAATATAAACATTTATGATTTTAGAAATAAATTACCTAATGAAATTTTTTATTTATTTTCATTTTTCTCTTCACTTCTACAGAGATGCCCTGTATGACTGTCCCTGTCTTGGAGATGGACGGTGGCATGAAGATGCCTGAGACCATGGCCATTGCCAGGTACTTGGCCCGCGAATACAGTGAGTATTATGCATTAAGATGAACAAAATCTTACCTCAAGCATCCATATAAGGAAAAATGGATTATGATTTAGTTAGCACCTTTGGGTGTGTATTTGAGTTTCTGTTTTTAAATTGGCGTTTTTCAAATGTAATCCATTACATTCGTTTTTCTGTGTCATTAGCTGAATCAAGTTGGAGTGTCTGCAATGAAAGAAGGCAAAAATCTGATTCAAGTCTTCCCTATCCGGACATCTTGAAAGATACATTCTGTATACACTGTTATCTCCCTAGAAAAAAAAACTAACTACGTCATCCAAAGATAATCCATTTTAATCTCTTTGGACGTATCTACGTAAGCCGGTCATGCTAAACCTGGTTTATGACTGTGCCACCATTTTAGGCGAGCTTTCGATTGATTTTTCTTTTGAATTTCCATTTCGACGATGTTTTCATTGAGAAGATAAATGTCCTTCAAGATGAGCCAAACACCTTGGAATTTGAAAACTAATTGTTATTCCATGCATTGCTGAAAAGTGATTAATCAATACCTTCATACGACGGTGTTTATATTGGTCTCCTCAAAAAAGACTCAGCAGAGAACATTGCTTGTGAAAATGAAATAACTATAACTTCAACCTTTGCTTTTTGCGTTTTGGAATGTTCTATTTGTTAGTTTTCTATGTATCACAACCGGAGAAAAGATCTCTGGAGGAGGCTGCCAAATGAGCCTAACAAATTAAAAACCAAAGACAAATGATTCAGATACCTAAATAAGAACTGACTAATCTCAAAATCATAAGCTATGATTAATATAACTAATGTAGAAAAGTCTTCCTTCCATCTTATTCCTGTTGCTTCCATTGCCACTCTCAGATTCAAACGTTTAACTTTTCATTACAGATTTCTATCCCAAGAGCAGCATCGAAATGATGAGGTGTGACTACATTGCTGACTGCTTCTATGAAATCATGCACGATTACATGAGGTACTACCACTGGAAGAACGGACGCTTCAGGGTAAGTTAGTTATTTCGAATCTGCTCAACATTTCATAACTGTATCTTTCGACAAACTATCGATAGAAATGTATTCGTAATGATGCTATCGTAAAATGATAATGATAGCAAAAGACATTAGTTAATATGAGTGTCGAGTTATTTATTGATAATTACCGTTCCAATGAGATCATAAACGATTACATAAGGTACTACTATTGGAAGAACACTCATTATTTCATGCAGGTGCCTTACTTGCTCGAGATATATGCGTTCTGATGATGACGATATATATATATATATATATATATATATATATATATATATATATATATATATATATATATATTTATATATATATATATATATTTGCCAACTCAAATGAGTATTTTCACTGACGTTGTCTGAGTTCAATTTGCACTAATGCCCAGTAAAAAGCCATCATGAACTCACTATTCCCTGTGCTTTCTCCCATCGCTTTTTTTTTCTTTTACAATAAGCTCTCTTAGGTGCATGCCACCATACTTAACGTGGGAGAGAATGCGTAAATGTTCCAACCACTTATCAACGGATCTACCTATCCTAAAGCAGGAAACAGCTGTTAACTCCATTGTCAACTTTGCTTGATCTAATCATCAGATATAAGTATGTATCTTAACGATTATGATTCTCGATTTTCGAGGAATAAAATAAGATATCAGAGATCCTTTTTTTCCAGTTTGGAACCGATGGAAACAGCAGTGGTATGATGAGCCCAACCGGTGGTAAAGTTGCCACGAGCCCCTCCAGTGCTAAAGGCGGTACGATGAGCCCAACTGGTGCTAAAGGAGGCATGGATATGAAGAACTCCAATTATGACGTAAGTATTGATAAATAATCTTTATTGATGCATGTGAATATAATCGTCCTGGACCGAAGAGTCGAAAGAACTATTTCTAGATTCCAAGAAATTCCAATTGGAAAGATATAGATATTTTATTGACACTTGGAACTAGTGAAAACTTCACCATTTAGAGAAAAAATCATTTTTATCTAAATATGACATGACGATGGCTTCATCTAAAAATAGATAATAAATGTTACACTATCAGGGTTATCTGTATCTACTCAACATTAACTACTATGTGGCAAATTTGGCATCTGGTTAATTCGCCAGCAGTCAATTGGTCGCCGGTCAACTTCTCGCGGAGTCGATTCGTTGATAGAAAAATTTGTCACCATTACTAAAAACCGTCAACATGGCTGTCATCAGAGTTTTCTTCAATTTTTAAGTTGACCAAGTTGGTTGTATGTGTACGAATGTACAGACCGCATGAATAGAACTAGAAAGGTGGAAAATTCATATATTTACCGCTTGTCAAGTCTACAAAACATTTTTTGTTGTTTTGTTATGTGAAAAGCCACTCCAAACAGCTAATAGGGGAGGTTCAATTTGCAATTCAAGTCTATTTAGAATTGATCTATAAGTTTGTCCAGGGTGCCTTCATAGTTGATTTCTTTTTTTTAAATTCAGAATTTCTACTGATCCGTGTCTGTTAAAGTTGATCACCCTTTTTTCCAATTTTTAATCGATCACCCCCAGCAGGCCATGCTGTCTAAAGACGGTTTCTATTAAAGCAGGATAAAAAAAATGATGCAATATTTTTGCACTGAATATACATTTTTTTATCTATTGTCATTAAATGAAGCATCACGAATCAATATTCTTTGTTATTGATTTTATAGCTATTTTATCAACGTTTTCTCAAACTGATTATCATTCGGCAGAGAGCAAACAGCTCCAATCAGAAAATCAGTAATAATCCATATGTAGGATTTGAACTCACGTTCGTTAAGACTTGAACACAGTTTACGCCTACTAGCTTTACAAATTGAGCTATCACAACTCAATCAAATGTAGAAGTCCAAGCGACACCCTTACACCCATCGGTAACAGTGATCTGTGGCCATGTTTTTTTTATTGTTTTGTATTTCAAATGATTATTTTTTAAATTTCATTCTATGACTCTTCATCATGATTTTCTCAGTTGCTTTTGATATTGAAATATGATATATATATATACATGAAAAAATGATCCATTTACTTTTCAGAACTATATGCAATGGAGATATATGAACACTATCCAACGTGTTCTTCCATTTTTGGAGAGAACCTTGGAGATGCAAAATGGTGGAAAGAGCTTCTTCATGGGAGATCAGGTAAATATATACATACATCGCAAGAGACGGTTTATATCTTGTTTGTCATCTCTATATCTCTCCCTGTCTCTGTTCCTCGCTCTGTCTCTATCTATCTTTATCTCTCCTTCCTTATCTGTGTCTCTCTTCAATCCAATCCGATGTTTTTAACAGATTACAGCTAACTTGCATCACATTAGTCTAGCACAAAGTGAACTAAAAGAATATCCGAAGGTTGGTATAATGTTATGATAATCTTAAGTTGGTATCGCCATTATCTATTATATAATCCTTTACTGAATGTTAGTTTACGGCTTAGTTACGCTAAAACAGCATAAAACACGGAGTAACGCAATTTTCTGTGAGCACAATATCGTTGTTACCTTAAATTGGAGAATGATGCGATTTCCAATCTAACCGAGCCCACCATGTCGTAATATTCAATTAAATATGAATTGACGAAGATGTAGGTTCAAGGAAGAGATCTCTAGCTCTATTAACTACTAATTACCCTTATATGTGAGAAAAATGAAGAAATAAGCAAATAATTATCATATAAATTCTCTAAATACGATGTGACTTGTAATTGAGCTCTGAGGGCGTTTAAGCAAATATCTTCGAAAATCGGCATCGAACATGCTGGTTTGAACACCAACCATTGGCATCGGTCGTAAATTCACAACTACTGCAACCATTATATTTATATAAAAATGTTATATATGTGTGTGTGTGTACATTATTAATTTCTTCGTTCTAGTTGATGTGGTGTGACATGATGTGCCATTGTTGTCTGGAGAACCCCATGATGGAGAACCAGTCCATGTTCAGCCAATACCCCAAAATGATGGCCCTGAGGACCCGTGTCGCTTCCCACCCGAAGATCTCTAACTACCTGAAGAGTCGTTCCAACACCAACTGGTAGTTAACGACGCAGCATTCAAAGAATTATTTTTGGAAACGAAATGGAAACATCTTTTTTAATGTAAACTATTAGAAAAATGAAATAAATAAAATATTTCCTTTAACATCTGACTTGCAATGCTCTTTTTTGATAAGGCTTCCATACAGTTTTTCCACAGAATTTATGAATGCATGTTTCTTTCTACTTTATGAGCTTACGCAGGTTCTGGCTTCAGCCGTCCCTGACTGAGCTCCACATATCATACATTCTTGTCTTGGCTCTGATTATGCAAAATGTGAAATAGATCTAAAACACACAAAGCGATATTATTAACTTTACCACCTGCTATTTTGCTCAAAATCCGGGGTTAATGGTTTGAAGCCCTTCTCCAAGGGCATCAGTGAGAGTTTGAACTGTGCTGGCTGAGTCCATCTTACCTGCCCAGCCACCCTGAATCCCCTTTAAATACATGTATTTTTGTAGATTAGATGCACACCAGGTCTCGCATTTGATTTATCTTCTGAAGTGTACGGAAGCGAGATTGACCCCAAGAGCACATTAGATTAATGGCTCAACCTGTAAACTGAAAGGTGTTTAATGATAAAATCCTTTTTTTGTAAACAACATTAAATCAATGCACATAGAAAGCTGTATCATATAATCATGGATAATTGTATCGAAGGTTCACTGTTCTCAAATCTAATCGGTCCAAGAGACTTAATTAAAAATGGATTTAGGATTTATTAAAAAAATAATATGATTTTTATATATATTGATTTTTTTTAAATAATTGTCAAACTCCAGTACAAAGTCCAAATTGGAATTTCTTGGCAGGATTGAAGTCAGGATAGATCCCCAAAAAATTATTTCAGAGAAAAAAAAGGTTTTCCGATTCTGATCACGGCTCTCAACGCGGGAAACGATTTGTTTCTTCACCAATGACTTAGATCTAACTGTGAAAAAAAGGCAAGTATCCATGTTTGTTCACAGTTTCTGCACATCTTGGTCAAGAAAATCCTATAGAGTCATGGCTTGGGTCACTTGAAACACCTGACTTCAACCATTCAAATAAAAATTGTGAACGATATATCATATGTGCTATGTTCAAATATCAATAGTAAGCAGCAGAAGGATGTAAAGTATTATTGAATATAGATATTTAGTCAAGAAAGTCTCTGAGTAACTGAAATGAATGCGACTTAGATATAACATGTATATAATTAGCATAAAGACATTAAATTTACTGCTTTTGTATGGGAGGCTTCGACATGTTCATGGTCTCAATAGGTATCAGTAAAGTTGCGAAGCTTATCAAAGTTCTGCAAAGTTTTCGTTAAATGTCAAGCTTGAAGCAACAATTGAACACAAAACGATCAAATCGAAATGCATTAACCATGATTTCTCATGAGTGGTCTGTATTCATGCATATACATTTTGATTACACATTGGTATATACGTAAAGAATTACATGTTTTTGAATACTTAATGAACTAAACTTCATATTATTCACAAAATATTGCACGTTGATATATATCATATTGGTATATACGTGAAATATTACACGTTGCTATAAACGTAAATAATTACAGGTTCATAGATACGTAAATAATTGCACGATGCTATAAACGTAAATAATGACACTTTGCTATCTACATTGAGAATTACAGCCTAAACTTCCTGTAAACAAGAGTATACAACCAATGCATCCTCCTGATAGCCACCAATAGAGCTGAAACATGGAATCTAATTAGATATTTACCTCAAACTGAAAACCATGCAACACGCACAGGACAAGATGGTGGTCTACATCACATGTTTAAATCGTAAGACACCTCAGTATATTTGAGAAAAACGGGAGTCAGGATTAACCACTGGATATCATGACACAATATGGGTCGCCAGAGATAGTATGCGAATCTGTAGCCGACAGAAAATAAGACGGCCAGGCGAAAGAGAATAGTTCAAAGAGTAACGTCTCTGTTACAATTACGTCACGTGTTTCAGTTCCATTCAATAGAGACGTTCGGCAATGCTGAGGAGAAGGTCTAGGTCCTACGACAGACGCTAAAAGGCTAAGAGTAATGATGATTACAGTGATATTGATATCCATAAAGAATTATGAGTTTCCATACAGACAGAAAATTACGTAATGAATAACACGGTACAATACATGTGAATAATCACATATCGGTATATACATAAAAGAATTACACGTTGCTATATATATTAAAGATTTACACGTTGATATATATGCAAATAATCACATTTCGCAATTTACGTGAATAATTACATGTTTGTATAAGAAGTACACCTCTCTATATGCGCAAAGAATTACATGTAGCTATATAAGTAAAAGGCTACGTTGTTATGTACGTATAGAACTACACGATGGTACTTACGTAAACAATCAAATGTCTGTGTATACGTAAATAATCACTTGTAAGTATAAAGTTAAAGAATTAAACGTTGCTAGATACGTGAAGTATTGCGAATTGGTATATGCGTGAAGAATTACACATAGTTATCAACATAAATATGGGTACGTTACTCTATACGTATTGACGACAAAATATGAAAATCCGAATCGGAAATCCAGTCCTTATAAAAGTTGAGCATTACATCTATATAAGATAACAAATCTCTATGGAAGCCTTAAAAGAAGGATAAATTGATCAAATAATCACTCTAGGATGGCAAGATTTCGGTAGAGCAAGCTCAATCTTCAAGTACAAGAATATCCATAGTTTAAAAAAAAAGATCTATAACCAATGTTTCCTCCCAATAGTCACCTATACAGCTGAAACATGGAACCTAAACAAAAGAATAACCCAAACTGAGAACTATACCAAGTGCGCATGGAAGAATAATTACTCAGAGGGATCACGATACAGCACAGTATATTAGAAAAAAGAAACTGCAGTCAGGAATATCATAGACTCCATTTAAAAAGTAAAATAGAAATTGGCTAGACATGTTGTAAGAATGACAGATAGCCGGTGAACTTCACGGCTCACAACATGGATCCACCAAGATCTTGTGCAAAACTGTGGCGGGCAAATTATAAGATGTGACGAATTAAATAAGTTCAGAAAGTACAGGCTCCGTGACATCCATGATCAAAAGTTTTTGCGAATCCTAGGAAAGGTCTATGACCCTCGACAGACGCTAAAAGGCCAATGATGCCAATGATGATGATGATAACATAGCACAAAGTAAAGTATTCTGACCGGTTCCAATTATCAATACCGTTGTAACCTGTCAGACAAATATTTTTTTTGGACGGAGAAAGATAACAATTATCACTAACCTTTTTTACGAAATATCCCAGATTCTAAATATCTAATAATCTCCAGCCAGTGTGGTTTCCCTTACTTTTTACTTATCTCTTACATTTATTGGTCCCTTCCCTTGGAATAGTAATACCTCTTCATTTATTCTGATGAATGCTCCTTTCGTTAGGGTTGAGCACTCTCAGGTAGGTTAACTGTCTACTATAAGCTGCTTAGCAATGCTCTTCCAACTGTGGAATGGAGCACTTTGGTAGATGGGTAAATGTGCGCGTACAATATATCGCTTGATTTGGTCCCGCTGGCCGTCCAGTTCTGCGTAGGGCAGAGATAGAACATACGCCTCTAGGTCTGATGCAAAGGTTTCGACTCTACCTGAAAGGGATATTGGATAGTTTATAGCCTGACTGGAGAGTCGTAATACAACGAAATAGCTGTCTGTGGATGAGGCATCTTTTACTTATTCACGTATGAAGTATGCATTCCGGTAAAAAGTATTTCGCTGTCGTATAAGGAAAATGAATTGATGTATTTTTCTGGCTTAAAACAATTATTCAGTTTCATTTGTAAATTCTTTCAGAGAGATATATCATAAAAAATCAACATAATAAAAACAAATATATATATATATATATATATATATATATATATATATATATATATATATATATATATATTGTTTCTAGTTTATATATATATATATATATATATATATATATATATAGATAGATATACATATATATATTGTTTCTAGTTTATATATATATATATATATATATATATATATATATATATTCATGTTCTGTTTGTAGTTCATATATATATATGTAAACTAGAAACAGAAAATCAATAAATATATATAAACAAATGAGATATATATGATGTGTACTGTAGAGAGTGAGACAGACTCGGGAGTGAGGTGTTTCGAGGCAAGGTTTATTAATCCTTTATAAGTAAATTGTCCATAAATGTTTCGGGATTCTTCCCATCATCAGTGGTGTGTGCTGTGTGAGTGTGTATTAAAATGTATCATGTGGAACCAGAGTCCACTGTCAGGAGCTATGCATGGTGGGTAAGTTGTGTTGTCAGGGCTGCTGGAGGCCTCCTGCTGAGTGGAAGAATATCCAGTTGGTATCAGGTCTTTGGTTAAGCAGCAGCAGTTGGTCTTGAGGAGGGCAGAGTGTGTCAAGGTAGGGGGGAGTGATGTGGAGTTTTTCCTATAGGTCTGGGTGACTTTGAAGCTTCCATTATTGAATTCGTCTTAGATATGGGTGTGAGGATATTAATGGTAGGAATTTTGTGTATTAGGGTTGTGTGTGATGAGGGTTGTTCAGTTTAGTGTTTAATCCATTAGGATATAGGGTTTTAAGTTTGTTGATCCACATGTCTTCGTGTTTCTCTAGAACTTAAGTTATGTCAATTGGAGTATTTTTTCTATTTTTTTATGATGGTAAAGCTAGTGTCAGTGGCAAAATTGTGGTCAGGTGTGCGAAAGTGTAGTTCTACGGGAAGTGGGCTACGATTGTTTTTTGACTTGATCCTATGTCTATAATTGTTGAGTGTGTGTATATATATATATATATATATATATATATATATTCATTATATAAATAGTAGAATGTGGATTTGCTACACGAACTAGTTCATGTTCTACTCCAAAACTTCAGTCATAAAAAGTTGTATGTATCGAGTATTCTATGGAATAAATTCATCACATATTAGAAGTGGCTTTATATTATTAATATATCATCATATTATGTAATACTGCTAGCCTGATCTGTACCATGTGTACTGTATATATATTTACTCATTTTCTTTATCTAGTTTATATATATATATATATATATATATATATATATATATATATATATATATATATACTCGCACACACACACATACACATTAGGAACTGAAAAGGAATAAATCCGCTTTACCTATTTGATTTTTGAAATTATTTATCGAGCACGTATGTCCAAGTGTATCAATAACAAAATGATAATAAATAACAACATTTACTAATTTCGGGCATTTTCATCTAAAATGTATTGCTTAGTTATCAGAACACTGTTGACGTCCGCTTGATAAACTAAATAAAAAGGGGTTAAATTGAAACGTATCAAGAGTTTTAATTCGATATAAACTTACTGTCCAATACTAACAAACTGTGAATAATTGCAGTCGGAATGATTATAAAATCGGCGAAGAAAGAAAAAAGTGAATTTTTTTGTTTGTTTTTCATAGTAATTTCACAACACAGAAGAGCCGGAAGAATACCAATGACGTAAGGCCTTGCCACTCTATTAGACAGTTTTATGATAAGAATTAGTTTAATTCTTTAATTGTACAACTACTGTTGTGTTTTTGTAACTTAAAGAAACAACCTGGACATAATTAAGACCGCATCATTTGAAAACACAATCAATTACAAGAACAAGAGGAAAAACAAACTATGTTCAGAATCTGCGATGTTGTACTGTTGAATATACAATTTCTGACAGAGTTTGGCAATATCTATCTACATTTGTTTCTGTAATGAATCTATTTACTTTCCTGTTGGATTTAAGTAGACTTTGTTAAAAAGTTCAAATTAAGAAAATATTCATTGCATCAATAATAAAACGATAAATATTGTCCCAAAAGCAACAAAATTCACTGAGAAATGATAAAGATATCAATATATATATATATATATATATATATATATATATATATATATATATATATATATATATATACATATATATATATATATACATATACATATATATATATATATATATATATATATATATATATATATATATATATATATATATATATATATATATATATATGAAGTGTGTACATTTTGTATAAACACTATGTAGACTGTATGGTTTATTTTCTTCCATTCTTTGTTACTTGGGATTTTGTACTTTTTATTTTTAGCTCGAGAATTGATTTAAAAAAAAGGGGGGATGATATGACATACTTTGAGGTAACCCCTATAAAAAATCATTTTCTTTGTCCATTATCTATATTGCATCTTTTCAACGTCACAAATACTTTCTTTCTCTTATTATCCGACTTCCTATCAAGATGAGAGCTTTTTTTTTCTCTTTGTTAAGAACGCTATCTATCCCTCTCCTGCCACCCAGTCTTTTCTTTGTTGTTTTAATGCTTTACAAATCCTTTTAACCAATTTGAACATGGTCTTATGAAAAATATATTCTGTTTGGGGGCGATAAATTAAAAATTGGAAAGAGTAGTGATCAAATAATGAGTTATATCTCTTGCTGAATTTTTAAAAAGCATGAATGCAACCGGACACAAACTGAGGGATCGATTTAGCACGCAAATTCAATGCCAAACTTAAATTATACTGGGGGAGGGGTGTTAAAAAAATAAAAATGATATCATCATCTTCAGTAGCAACACCAGCGGCAGCCTTTTAATGGTTTTAAACCTTTTTCAGCCATTACCTGTAATGCATACATATTCAGCCAGCTTCCCAAACCAACATGAAAACTAATTTTTAAAAACTTTGTTGACAATTTTTGTGACAGTTCTGGTTGACAGTTTCAAATATTGTAAATAAATATCCTAAGGATTAAAATCGAATGTGAACTATTTTTTTCTCTATTCTGTGGTTGAAAGCCTTTTGCTTGTTCTCTGCCTTTCATATATATAATAAAAATCTCGATTTTATAATTAAAAAAAAATTTTTCAACAAAAATTGTAAAAATTAGTTTACTTTTAACATGACCTTAAATGGCCGCGTTACATTTTATGCTTACAACCTATGTCATACATCGAAGCATTATTTTGCCTTGTCTCCGTCATTGATTCAATCGTGATATCTCCATCATCTGACTTGCTCAAGGTTATTAGTTATCTCCCTTGACTTTATCAAACTGATTTTTTTTTAATTTGCATAAATTATAACAGAGAACGGGATCACACTCATTTTCTCATATATATACCGCATGGCTTATGACATGAGAGAGATAACGAAGCTGCAGGAGATTAGATAAGTGTTTCTTTTAGATATGGCGTATAAAAAAACGATGTGATTCTTTAAACCAGAAATTCAGAACTAAAAGCAACTATGAATCGTTTGGATTCTTTCTAGGACTTGCTTATCTCATTTTATTGGATTTTCTTTCTATTACGCTGTTTTCCCTTGTGTATTAACTTGAAGTTAACTACAAAGGCTTCCTAAAATGCTACGAAAAAATAGTTAGTTGACAACTGATAAAACCTTGTTCACTATACTATAGAAAACGCTTAGTGATAATTGATAATACGCTGAATAATTTATATAGGTTAAAATTTGGGTTATGGTCAAGGGGTGAAGATTGATGGTTATCTCTTATGGTCTGCATAGATGTAATACGTATGTAGATATGTATGTTTACATGCTCTTTTCATACCATTTGGGGTCTTTAGTTCTTTCTAGAAACTCTTATCGTACTTGCCTTTTCTATTTCTTATCGTTTCTCTAGAAGTCCTTTTGCATACAGTTCTTTTGTGGGTAGCACTTTCAGTCTGGAGCTGTTTCGGACAACTCATCTCATTATTTTCTCTTGATGTAAATCCGTATAGAAATAAAACGTCGTTTTTTCAGACAGGGTCAATCATTTTTTTTCTGACGATGAAATCTAAAACAAAAAAATCTGAGTCAAGTATCATCATCAGTCTTTTATCACCTGTTGTTGGACATAGACGTTCCCAGGATCCACAACGTTTCTCGATTATGGGCGTTGAGGAGCCAGTATTTTCTGAATCTGTCTGCTCCAATTCTCCATCTTGTATTCTGTCGGCCTCTGTTTTCCATGTGATTTCTGGGAATTTATGTTGTGAGTGATGTTGTCACTGCTTCTCTGCGTGCGTTGCATGCTTCTCAGTTTGCAGGTCTGTCTCTTGTGTAGGTTCCATATTTCAGCTCCATTGGAGATTATCGGGAAGATGCATTTGTTTTATACTCTTTTTTTTTTTTGAGATCGTGTTGTTTTTGAAGAGTGAGCTTGCTGCACCGAAGGTTTGCAATCCTAGACTGATTTTTTCGCTTGATTTTTCAAGAAATCAAGAGTCAAATATAGTGAAGTATTATTCATAAATCTTCACGCTATCTTATGTGACACAAGAGTATTTTTATATGCTATACGCGAAGTTGCTCTCCAATCGGTTCCTCGCTAAAGAAAGATGTCGAAACGTTAAACATCAATAATGTAAACATGATTTTCTGTATAACGGCACTTGTCCTTGGCCTCATCAGACATTCAAATCTGATGTTTTTACATTCCAGAAACGTGCATTCCAATCTGTATGTATTTTGTTTCTTATATTTTTCATCTTGGTGTTAAGGATATTTCATTTCAATACATATGAGATATAATTTTGCAAAGACGAGATTTTTTTTCTTCATCGAGAAAGCATTCAATCGATTGACCTCGAAGAAAATTTCAGCAAAATCAATGATTGTTTATTACAATCCCATTTTAATTGAATAAAGTATTTTTTTAATTCTTCTACATCAATGTGTATGCATTACTTCAGAAATGTTCAGGAAACAAGAAATAAAAATAAAATGAAACATCAAATATGAAATATAGATATATTGATACGCACACACACACACACACACATATATACATATATATATATATATATATATGTATATATATATATATGTGTGTGTCTGTAAGTGCGCATGTGTATGTCCGTATGTGTATACTTGGTTGGGTTTATATATATATATATATATATATATATATATATATATATATATATATATACATATATATATACGCATATATATGTATATATATGAATATATATATATATATTAATATATACATATATATTACGTATACCTATATACATATATACATGTATATGTGTGTACGTAAAAATACATACACACCTAGACAAATCTATTTAATTATCTATCTATCCATCTGTCTATCTATTTATCGATCCATCTATCTATCTATTTATATATATATATATATATATGTGTGTGTGTGTGTGTATGTATGTATGTATGTATGTATGTATGTATGTATGTATGTATGTATGTATATATAACTAAACACATTTATTTGCAGGTGTCCTCCACTCAGAGACAATTGTGCCAATGCCATTAGTGCGTGCACGAGACCAATTGTTTTAGACCATTGGAATTGTCCTTGGAAATTAGCCAGTGCTATAATGGTTCTACCGGTTAATCATTCTTTGTTTTGAAGATGGCTATAAAAACCTGAAGATAGTGGTCAACAGTGTTTAGTTTCAAAATTATTTAAAGCAGCACCAACTGAGATATTTTCTTCTCTCTGTGATTCTTCAGAACCAGACCCAAATTACTATTCACCATGCCTAACTACACTCTGTACTACTTCAATGGCCGTGGACGTGCCGAGATCCTGCGTATGATGTTCAACGCAGCCGGTGTCAAGTACAATGACAAAAGGTTCGAATTCAACGAATGGGACAAATACAGGAAAGGTAAATATTGGTTTCATAAATATGATATTTCTTTCATGCAACTTTATAATTACGTTATTATCGAGTTTCTTTGACCGGAGCATCGCTGGGATATTGTCTTCTGTGAGACAAAAAATGCTGACAATGCCTCATCCATAACAATGCACTTCATAATAATAGTACTAACAAATTTCTATCTAAAATGAATTTTGTTTCGGTGAACAAAATAATAATGCTGTAAACAATGTTTACGTTAAGTAACTCAACTACAAGGTGCTGGAAGATACTAAGTGAAATTGAAATTGGGCTTGAACAAATCACCTTACAAGATCCCTTCCTATTTTGCAATCTTATCTTACAGCGTGCAGTCTGATCAAAGTGTAGCTTCAAAAGTTACCTAACAAAATGAGCCAAATCCTAAACTAATTTCGCCTCATATGGTATCTAAGTGTATCATTCTGCTGTATATCCTGTTACGGAGTTGAGTTTTACTGTGTGTCGAAAGTATAAAGATACTGTATATATTAGCAGATAAGGCGATACTCGAGGAATGCAAATATGCTGCTGAAAATGAGATCGTCCTATGGCCCAGATAGACTGAAAATGGGTTTTCGTCTTATCTGAAAGTTGCCTGATCCAACAAAATGTACGATATTATGTGTTTCTTGGTGGGGGGAGTAGCCGGGTAATGTCTTATTAGAGTGATGCATCTTGTTAGCAGAAGATTCTTGAGTTTGTATCTTCTAGGCTTATTGATACCCCCGAGTAGATTAAAGTGAACCATGAATCCAATACTTTTTCTCTATCTACTGGAATAGAAATGCAAATACGAAAAATAGAAGGAAATAACGACTCTTCTTTATTCTGTATCAAAGCATAGAACCTTTATTTGATGATACTAAATAATGTGATGAAAAGCAGAGTATGTATGGAGAGGGAAACCACTTGAAATTTTTTGTGCTGATTTTTTTATGCTTAAAACAAAACTTGTTACCTAAATGTGGTTTTAACAGTCTTGGGTTGTCAATCCTAATTGTATGAACTAATTAAACCAAAAGAATCGTTACTGTCATGAATATCATTGTTACTGAGAGAACAATAATACTATAGTTATTATGTGAACTCATTGTTAACTTTTCTATAAAATGTATTGAAAACACTTTAACTATAGATATGCTTTTACCAATCATTTTACGATAAAAATGCATTTAAATCAAGGATACAGGGATTATCAGTGGTCAGTAATTACATCGTACATTACTGACAAAAGAGGCTTTTATATGTATAATGTAAATGCATTGCAACTGATATTGGAATGCGTTGAATATCAGGAGAAAAGGGATTATCAGTGGTCAGGAAATATGTATGGGAAAATTCGCTGACTGAATAGGGCTATTATATGTTGGATAAAGTTCTTTTTACAAACATTTAGGATTTGTTAGATGTAGTCATTGATTTTCCTTTCTTACTTTTACAGATATGCCCTGCATGCGTGTCCCCGTCTTGGAGATGGACGGTGGCATGAAGATGCCTGAGACCATGGCCATTGCCAGGTTCTTGGCCCGTGAATACAGTAAGTATCATATATTCATATGCAAAGCATTTTTACATAATAAGTGCATATAAAGAAGAATGGATATTGATTAAGATTCTACCATATATAGTATGCATTTGACTCTTATTTACAAATCATAAACATTGTTATGATCAGGAGAGGAGATAAATATATTGAGAAGAAGAGGAGACGAATATATTGGATATTAATAATTTTTGCAAGTGAGAAAATGTAACACACAAATGTGGCTGCTGGAGGGTCAAACTTCAACGAGTATATATATATATATATATTTTAATACATGATCACATGAAACTTCTCAGATTGGCTCATTTGATGAGAGAGCCACCCGGCAATCATTTTGTCGCAATTTCAAATCGCAGTAGGAAAATGTTAATGTTGTATATCGGTCAGGTTCAACGTAATGAAATAGACAATGAAGAGTTTACTTACTTATATTTCTAGTTAGTAGGGGTGGAAAGGATTAAATTAACCTTACTTTGGCCTGAGATTCGAAACTCCTATAACGACTGCTGTTTAACAAAAAAAATATAAAGGTTGATGCTGGATCTTAAGCTTTCACCAACGACTCTCTTTTTATGAACCCAGCAAGTTGAACATTTTCTTCTAATCACGTTGTGTTCAAGGCATGTGGATTTTCTAACCCTGTTTTCTCATTCAACCTTTGGGGTAGACATAAAACGTTGCTCTCAGCTATTGTTATAGAAAACCGGTTTTTATTTCGTTTTTTTTCTAAATTTCATTTCAACATTGTTGAACGTTGATGCTCGATATAAGGATCAGTGTTTCAAAACGGAATCCAGAACATCTAATATGATGTTACGAGTGTGCATTTTATTCGCACCTTCTTTCTCCTAACATACCTTATGGTAGGAAAATATATTCTGAATACCATTTTTTTTTCGATCTAGCTACAACTGAAGTAATCTCTGTCTGTTCGTCTGTTAGTATATTATATCACAATTACGTTATGATTGGTCATTGTACAAAATTGAAACTTGCCCTATACACCGGTCAGCGCGAAATCCATTGCTGTGTCGTATCCAAGGTTGTTTGGATCAGCCGTACTCGAGAAATCTAATCAGAATTTTTCTGAAAAATACAGATAATATATCTTTTATTTGAAATTATAGATTTAAATCAAGATATAAAATAAGTAGAGAGCAAACCTAAATGCTTCCGTATTGTTTTTACAGAAAAATATTTCACTCGAGTGAAATGTTACTTATTTTTATTTATGACAATCATGACAGACTGCTTCTCACATCATAAGGTCTGACTCCTTCCAAATATGCAAATTATGAATGGATTCTGCTCTATAGAAGTTAAATCTGCATCTTTGATTTCCTCAGTTTGACTATAAAGTATAGTACGATTGGTTCTAGTATCCTGAACATCGTCGGTTTTAATGCGTCTCCCATTACGTCAACTCAATGTCTGTCTATACTTTTATCAATTCCTCGTCTAGACTGAATCTATTTCTTGATTTCTACCATTTTAGCCTCTGTTTAATCTTGGAATATTTCCAAATAAACTGTGACCCAACGAGTGAGCTCATGCTTATCTCAAATTGATCGGCATTGCACACGTCGTAGCCAAAACCAAAATAACCTTTATTACAAGAATTGTCGAGCGCATTTTCAATTTCCTGTTTGCTATAGTTTCCTGTTTATTACTATCAGGAAACGAGACCCCCGATTCCAAAGCACATAGTGGAGAAGGATACGGAATGGATCTGCCGAAACGTTGTTGCAATAACTTGATAACCACAAAGAATCTGTTCAATTGTCTGAGTAACTGAATAAATGATGAAAACTGTTTTCAAAATCATCTGTACTATTGTAGAGTACTTTATATTTCAAATTCTAAACTAGTCTTCCATATTATTTATTGCCACTCTCAAAAAAATCTTGATCTGCCTCCGTTATAACGCCAAATGTATTATTTATGTTTCATAGCAGCTTCAGTGATACGTTTCTCAACATATTCACTATCTGAGAGACATAGCTGCAAGACCAAAAGTGATACAAGTTAGGCTTGGAATCGTCAAATAACCAACAAAGGGTGTAAGAAAAGAGAGATTTGAATTTGCGAGATAAATACCTTCATTGCTCCTGTCTCTTGACTTCTCTGTGTGTCGATTGATCTTTTCTGTGAGTAAGATTTGCTACATGTATCACACAAGGAAGGCTAACTGGAACGAGTCTTTGTGTCGGAGGAAATGAATGTTTATATGCATTTCTCGATCTTAAAAAATAATTCCGCTATACTTTCCCTCTGTACAGGAACAGACGCCTCGTGGGCAATGCTAGAACGAATTTTGATTCGATTTTAAAATAAAATGTCTTTCCTATTTTCGAAATTAAAACTATTTCTGTAACTATCAGTGGGATCTCCTTTACCCCTCTCGGTGTTTCTTCCCCTTCTTCATGCTTCTTCACAGAAGCTGGCCAGAACACAGCCACGTCCTTCTCTTGAGCCCTAAAATCAATTAACTTGCATGTTTATATCTCCGTTATTCGTGAAAAATTCATTGGTACTAAAAGATTCAAACCTCTTTGAATTGACGGCTTAGCCAATCACCGACAAGATCTTGAAGAGCATATCGGCCAAACACGCAACTGGCTAAACATTGATACGTATACGCTCGAAAACCAAATATATATACAAGTTCGTATTTTTTCAATTCATGAATAATTGCACCCATTCATAATTCAACAGTTAGCATGTTATTGTTTCATAAATCCCGGAGAGATTGGTGTAGAGTTCTTCCATCGGATGAATTATTTTGTCACCTGTCATTTCTGAAATGTTACACAGTATAGCAAAATGACAACACCATCACCTGAACGAATTGATTCAAAAGATTAAATTTTCCTTACAGATTTCTATCCCAAAACCAGCATCGAAATGATGAGGTGTGACTACATCGCTGACTGCTTCTATGAAATCATGCACGATTACATGAGGTACTTCCACTGGAAGAACGGACGCTTCAGGGTGAGTCAGTTATTCTGGATATGCTCAACATTTCATATCACCATCTTTCAACACAATATCAATTATCAGTTATCAATAGAAAAATAAACTCTACGCACACACTCACACACATACATATATGTGTGTATGTGTTTGTATGTGCATGTGTGTGTGTGCACACGTGCTGAGTATATATATATATACTTGTGGATACTCATGACGAATGTGTGCGTATATTATAAATGCATTAAAATACTTTATAATTTTTATGTCAGATTATATATCCATATATATATATACGTGTGCGTGTGTTTATGTGTGTGTGTACTATTTGAATTTTTTGCAATGGTATTTATATATATTAATTTGCATGTGTAAGCTTCCATAATGTACGTCAAACCCAGAAACAAATTTCATTAACCAAACTGATCAATTCAGTTGTCTTCCTTTTCAAGTTCAGTTTTTTTCCCTTAGGAAGACATGAACTCATTTTCCCTGAGTTCTATCCCATTGCTAGTTATTTCGACAATAATCTTTCGTGTGTTTATGGCATGGTGGTCGACGTAGAAGCAAATGTGTAAATCAATACCTGGGCCAACAACATTCCCGTAACTAAGTTATCTACTTGTTAGAGACAGAAAATCTATTTGGCCCTGTTCTCAACATAAGAAGGGTATAAAACCAATAAGAAATATGCATGCATCTGAAAATTTATCATTCTCGATTACCAAGCAATAAAATGAATGGAAATATTTCTGAACAAAATATTTTTTTCTTTATTTCCAGTTCGGAACTGATGGAAGCAGCACTGGTATGATGAGCCCGTCCGGTGGTAAGGGCGCCATGAGCCCATCAGGTGCTAAAGGTGGCATGATGAGCCCATCTGATGCTAAAGGCGGCATGAATACGAGTGACACCAATTATGATGTAAGTATATATATATATATATATATATATATATATATATATATATATATATATATATAAAATTAAAACTCCCTCTATTCAGGGTTGAGTACTCTTTGAGTAAGGTAACTCGTTCATTGTGAGCTTATGCAATGCTCTTCCATAGGAATGGAGCACTCTGGTGGATGGGGAATATGTGCGTAAGTAGATATAAATTCGACCTTATTGGCTGTTAAGTTCCGTGGAGCAGTGATAGGATACCAGCCACTGGGTCTAAAGCGAAGGTGTCAATCCTTCCTCGTGGTACTGCATAGAATAATTGAGAGTCTATATAGTTATTCCCCTGAAAAATTCACCGATATTTCGGTAAGATTATTCTTGTAAAGGAAAGTAACTATATCTATCTATCTATCTATCTATCTATCTATATCTATATCTATATATCTATATATATATATATATATATATATATATATATATATATATATATATATGATACATCGAATAAAGAAACCTATGTTAACACTTTGGGTTGACAGTTTAGAACAATTTACTGTAATCAAATTTGATAGCGGCTTTATCTACATAGGAATTATGATTCACTCTTGGTTACATATTTGTAGTCAACATTGGCTAAAGAATGGCAGATATGACATCCAGTTAATTCACCCACAACAATTGGTCGTTAATCAATTTTCGTGCCGTCGATTTTTCGATAAGTCAATTTTGTCTCCATCATTTGGATTAGTTATGATTTTTATTGGACCAATGGGTGTGATCTTTCCGGATTAAAAGTAGTATATCTATAAACACGAAATAAATTATCCCTTTTCTTTGTAGAACTACATGCAATGGAGATACATGAACACTGTCCAACGTGTTCTTCCATTCTTGGAAAGAACTTTGGAGATGCAGAATGGTGGAAAGAGCTTCTTCATGGGAGATCAGGTAAATATATGCATATATCGTGACATCAATAGTATTAATTCCATTAGTCTGGTGTCAATGCAAATACAGGAATACGCAGGATAAGTAAAATATGTTATACCAATCATCCTATTTGGTAAAGCTATTATCTATAAAATGATTATTGTTTGTTGGTTTTTCACTGTGACAGTCCATTCAGTCCATTGGTTTCTGAGTGATTGATTTGATGAGTATAAACTTACAAAAAAAGTCTGTCTAAGGGGGACAACTTCTGCTCTCTCAACTGCTAAGCACAGTTCATCACGAGGGAATAATGGAATTAGGCAAATAATTATAATATAAATCCTATAAATTAGATAACTCCACATCGAGTTCAAAGAGTTTTTATGTGATTATCTTCGGAATTCAGCATTGAAGATGCTTGCTTGCTTGCACACCAACCATTGGTACCAGTTGTAAATTCAAAACTATCTTAACCATTATATATGTATACTCATTCTTACATACGTTTCTTATTTCTTCTATTCAGTTGATGTGGTGTGACATGATGTGCCATTGTTGTCTTGAGAACCCCATGATGGAGAACCAGGCCATGTTCAGCCAGTACCCCAAAATGATGGCCCTGAGGAGCCGCGTCGCTGCCCACCCGAAGATCGCCAACTACTTGAAGAGTCGTTCCAACACCAACTGGTAAACAATGAGGCAGCTTTTTGGGAAACAAAATGGGAACAGTGTTTTTCAATGTACACGACTGAGAGAATGAAATTAATAAAACTTTTCTTCTAACATTTGACTTGTGATGCTCTTTTTTAATAATCCTTAACGAATTTGTTTTTCACAGGTTTTAGCAATACTTCGGTTAGCACATTGGAAAATTCCAAAAAATGCATCTCAAAGCGAAACGGCAACATACAGTATCATTTTAAGAATCTATTACTATGGAACATGTAGGGTTACCCCACTTGAAATATTGTGTTTGCAATCATCTTAAAGGGGTAAATGTCATTGTTCAGCCACAACAAGATGGAATCGATCAGTGCTTTGCACCCATTTTTAATCATAAATCATCCCCTTTCATGCATGCTCACCGTGGCTGCAACAAGGGAAGGACCGAAAGACGTAAATCTCATGTCGGGATTCGACCGAAAATAAATCGATAAACCTCATTCACAGAGGGGGAGAAAGAGAGTGATTGTCGAGCGGGAAGGAGAGTTCTATCGGTCTGTCTATTATCTGCGACCCGCAAACCGTTCGACCCTTTCTGTAGTTTGGTCTACTACTCTACCACCGTGGTACTCTGGTGACCACCATTTTTATAAGCAAGAGTCCTTTCTCCGCTGCGGTCTATTTTACCAAATCAAGTCACCCTCTTCTCTTACCTTACACTAGAACTAATTGATAATCTACCCTTTTCTTTTCTACTTTCCTCAAACCTTCTTTCGTTTATCCTGCAACTACTTACCGTCTTTCTTACTTCCGCTGTAAAAATCCTTATACACTGTACCCTTTTTTATCATCTGCTCTCTGCTTTCTTTTAATTCCTTTTAATTGAGTGGTTGTGACTGGCTATCTATCTGCGTGGGTTCCAAGTGACCATACTTTATCTTGTCAATAAATCGACTCAAGATGTTCCTAACGTCCTCATGGTGTCTGAAAAGGGTTACTCTATAACTTATGCTATATTGACCAAGTATGTAAGCATACTTCACATCTACCCAAACAAAAAGTATATTTAACGAAAAATACTATTCAAAACTAAAATCAAATATTTCAGAATAAAACGATATATTCAATTAAAGAGTTGCCATCAGCCCTCATATTGTAACAATCTGTTAGCTAGTTTTCCGAAGATGGTGAAATATTATTAGTTACCGGTACCACTAAAAGATAATTTATTGAACGCATGAATGTCTTTATTCTCTTACAAAACATTGACCGATGCGTATTGTAAACAGTTATTCATGAGGCTGTCCATGATGCTGTCTTCTATCATTATTTATCTAGGATATTCAACATTACCAAATTTATTACGAAATATATTTGAAAAAAGAGGCTATAGCAAAACAGTACTAACCGAGGTTGAGTTGATCGGAATTTTCTGTATTATATTAAATCTTTTTACACGCTGATGTACATCGTTGTCTCTGGAAATGCTGCTCCTTGATCTCTTAATGAAATCAGATTTTTCGAAGTAAACAGCAACGCTGAACTATGTATTATCGATACAGGGCAAGGTAATCAATCATGTGTTTTACTGTGTCACAGGATGTCTAATGGGACAAATGTATCCCATCATCATTCTGTTTCTATGAAATATGGAAACATTTTTACTTGATAAATTTAAAGTTTTCATTAACCATTAAAGACGATTAGAAAGATTTTGCCTTTTTTAATTCACTTTCGAGAATTCTGAAATAAGCATTGTAGTAGGTTACATACCACTAAATGTGTAAAACAATGTATTCAAGATCATAGTATCGAGATCTTGGAATGTTCAACGAGCTCACTGGACCTCAGTCTGAGAGAGAATATGTGGACTATAATCAGAAAAAAGGTCTCCACCTACGGGAATACCCGCTATGGATCATTCGAAATAAATAATAAAGGCAATTTGAACACCAGAATTCATCAATGACTTTCTGGGTAAGGGCAGTCATCAAAAATATTTTCCTTGCAAAAATTAATTTTTGAACTTTGGATAATAGACATTCCGTTTTGACACAACAAATAATACAATATTTCTACACTATTGTTTTGAAACTGTTGATAAACTGCACCAAGCCTGGTACAAGACCAATCGAGTTGAAGGGAGACTATTTTGTGCTAAGCATTCGAAATCCTGTTCAAACCCCGACAACAGGCACCAGTGGGGACCTCTCTATTACTTTAGGGGGAAACAACAGCCCCTTATTCAGCGAACAGAGATTAGTCCGGTACAGTTTCGCAATAGTAAAGCACCCAGTGAGGACTGAACTCGCCAATCTAGCAACTGGATATTACACTAGCTATCTAATCTTCAGATTTATATACTGTGCTTAGAAAAAATTGGCACCATGCCGTATGATCGAAATGGATGCCTATTTCAAATCGGTGCTAGGGGTCAGGGTTCAAGTCCAACAAAAAGCCACTATTTCAAGTGTTAAATTTCATCGCAGACTCATCGACTTTTGATATAGGTGTATGGCTGCCACTCTGTATGTATGACAAAGGACCAAGCATGATAAAGAAAGACTGTTTTGTAACTAGCTTTCAAAGTTCTGGTTTACACCAAGACCCACGCACACAGACTAAAAAAAAAAATGTTTACCAGACATGGAAAGGTAGCCTGTTACGTGGCGGAATAAAAATCAGAAAAGACTGGTACCACAGACAATACTAGCACACACGATTTGTAGAACTTGCGAAAAAAAAGGTACTTTGTTCAATACACACACTGTGCTTCACTTCCTGTTGACAGTAAATCAACTTCTGAATTCACTCTGTTCTTAAACAATGCTTCTTTTTTTGCCAACATGAGGATGAAATCTAATGTATCATGGAAGTATTGCAGTTATACATAAAAAGATTGACACTTCATTTTTCTACTAAATCTTTGAAGGAAATCTACCGAACTATTATTTCATGCATCCCCGTACACCCCATCACACATTTATCCAGCTAATGAAGGGAATTCCTATCCTCCGACAACGAACGTTGGATGTTTTCGTGGAGTCATTTTTTTATTTTTATTTTTTTTTTTTTGTACTCAGTTAATTATTCGGTCCGGTAACTTTATGGCCAAATTGCAGAAAATGGACAGGTAGGGTGGTGCATTGGGATTGGGCACTGGGACTGTCCGGCTCAGCCTTGTCATTTGGGGAGGGGGACAACTCCAAGCACCTTATTGATATATATTTTTAATAGATTTTTTTTTTCAAATTTTTTTAGATTTATTGGGAAGAGAGAGTCGTAGCGTATATACATGAATTTAAAATTATAAAACAATATTGGCAGGGGCGAAAATTCCATTAAAATCCATTTCGAACTTTTTGGAAAGCATTACGGAAAAAAACACCAACGATATAGTAAAATGTTCTGATCTGAAACTTTGATTCTGTTTTTTTGTTTGTCTCTTCACACAATTTCTGCAAAAGTTCCAAACGGATGTCGTCATTATCATCAAAATAACTGGCAACCACAAAATTCTTCTAAGTCACTGAATTTCAATGAAAATATGTCGAAAAGTTAGCAATAGGCTCTGGAAGTGGTGATTAAATTTTAGTGCAGATCCATCGATAATTATCGCCCTATATTTCAGCTATTAATTCACACAGCTATTTCATTTTGAAAGAAGGGTCCAAGACCTTTGATTACAAATCGCTCAAAAAGTTTTTTTTCAATTTTTTTTCCTGACAAAGAAAATCAGCCATTGTCAAAAAGGGCACAAAAAAGATTTTACAACAGATCTGGTATATCTACATACTCATTAGCTTTTGAAAGTCCCGCTCGCATGTCCAATTGTTTTCATTAGTCAAGTAAAAATCCCCTTCGGTGTTCTAGTATAGCGCCAGGACTAAGCTGACTGCCTGTAACCTGCAATCTGTAGTCACACTACTATAGGAAAGATCATAAAATCACGCTCAAAGAAAAGATACAGTTTTCGCCTCTAAAAGATGGACATTTACTACCAGTTTCTTCTGTCATACTTTCTGCCAATAAATACCGTGTCATTTTTGCATTTTCATGAATAGATGTTTGCATATTGTCATTTACTTTATTCTTAAAAAATTATATAGTATAATTTTCAAAACGTTACATTTTCCTGAAATTTTTATCTATCCTCTAATATTCAGATACAGAAAAAATTTTCTGGGGAGGGAATAATTCGTGACAACTTAACACAAAGAGCTTTTCAATTAGTCCGAAATTATCGAAATTGATATTTGTATAAGTTTTTTTGATTTTTTAAGTATGAACCTCAGTGTATTTAGAAAAATTGTAGATACTTTTTATCACAAAGTTAGGAGTAGCAAATTTCCAAATTACCCTCATCCCATCCTTAAGTTACAAAGAAACAGATCAAATCCATCCTGTAGATCTGTTTGAGTATCTCAGAACTACATGACTTCGACGGGTTCCATATATATTCAAGAACGTAGACGATCTCATCGCACATTATTCTGTGTCCGTCCATCTCTGCAAAACATAAGTATGAATTATTCAAAGCTAACTAAATGTGCACATTCTAACATTGTAATATTCATCTGTACCTTTAGGGAGTTGTTTTAAAGTTGCTTTACCCTTTTTTACATTGCCTCTAAATGTTACATTATTTTTGTTTTATAACTATCACGCATGAATTTTCTGTTGACATTTTTGTATGTAATTAAATACGTACATTTTGATTTCTGCCTTGCTTGAATTTCTCTTTCATGTATTTTTTACCCTTACATTTTACTAAAGCATTATTGGAACAATATCTAAATATAAACGCGTTTACTATTTAAACGCAACGAACATTACATTAGTACATTATATATTTCAACATCATTCCACCAGTCCCTTAAATGAAATATATATATATATATATATATATATATATATATATATATATATATATATATATATATATATATATGGAATGGGGCACTCTGGTGGATAAGGAATACATACGATAAATAAATATATCGCTTAAATTCAATCTCACCGACCGTCCACGTCCGTGGAGAAGAGAGGATACAAACCTTCGGGGCTGAAGCTAAAGTTTCGAACCTGCCGCGTGGTACTGGATGGGATAATGGACAGTCTATAGCCAGACTGAAAAGTTGTAATACAATGAAACAGCTGTCTGTGGAAGATACAATATATATATATATATATATATATATATATATATATATATATATATATATATATATATATATATATATATATATATATTATAGTTTAATCGCCAAAAGCATGTACTTTTCGAAGCGCACAGGACTTTCATCCATTTATTCATTTACCTTAATTATTTTTTTCTTTTGCTTTTTTTCTTATTTTTCTTCTTCTTTTTCTCTTTTCTCATCCGTTTTTAGTTGCATCTACTTATATTTTTACCTACATTTTTTTTAGAAAAGCACTCATATATCGGTGTTAATTCATCCAATTTTTTTCTATGTTGTTAATCTGTCTGCTTTCTTTTACTTAGTGCAAGAAAGGAGAACGATAGAAAAGACAGAATGATAGTAAACACTCCCTCTCTCCCTCTCTCTCTTTCTCACTATATATATATATATATATATATATATATATATATATATATATATATATATATATATATATATATATATACTTTCGTAAAATCACAGAAAACATACATAATTTTTATGCATTATTTATCTAATCACAGTGTTCAATATTCACACCGGCAATTCAGCTAATTAATTTGATCAGTTAGATTTAAGGGAAAAGAAAAATCCAATTACACTAGCGTTTCATGCTCTTTTGATTATTCAAACTGGAAAATGAAATAGGATGTATTGTTTGAAAATAACTTGTATCTATTCAACATCAGATTTTTGTATCATCCAATTAGATTCAATTGCTTTAGGAAATGAAACACGTGTTATTTAATTAAAAAAGAAAAAACAATGCTGTCCTTGTTTGATGATTCCATCTTCAAGAACAAGAAGACCCAATTGGTTTTAAAAAGAAAAAGACTACTGCGAGTGCGTTCTCCTGATTATCAACAGCTTTACTGAAATATGGCACTTAGCCAAGAGATTAACTCTAAAACTAAGTATCATGCAATGCTCACCGGGAAATCATGTTGAACATCACACGGACAGATCAGTAGACACCAGATTATATTAGAAAACAGAACATGTGTCAGAAGTGTCATAAAATCAACCAGATAACTCGAATGGTAAAGGACAAACCATATTGCGCTAATCTCAGACAAACGCTGGAAATCATGACTCACAATGTTGATCCCCTGAGATCATTATCGAAATTGATGCCAACAATAAAAAATAAGATGATGAGATGATTGAGACAAGTTGGAAATTTCTGGCAGTGTGACACTCAGCAAAATGAAAAATTGAAGTCTAAATCAAACCTTTAAAATTAACGTACATTCCAATCTCTCTGCAACATCTTCTAACTGGTCATATCAGTATCAATGAAGATCTTATTATTTTATTTATCATTTAAAGTATTGCAAACATTATTAGTCATTTTTTATCACCATTTATCGTTATTTCAATTTTTTTGCTGATCATGTCTTCATTTGATGTTTTTATTTGTAGAAACTGTTTTCGTGTTTTTTTTTAATTATCTTGAAAGTGCTTTTATATTCTAAAAGAATATATATCAATGTAAACTACTCACTGAATGACACACTAGTTGCAAAGAATGATTGGAAATCTTCCCAACATTTCATATCTATATTGAACAAGAGACTACTCAGAGAAATGGATTAGTAAATGTTCTAAATACAGGATAGCCGTATTTAATTACACATTACTATCATTACTATGAGATATTTGTGATGTGTGTTCAGCAGGGTTCACTAAGAAGATAGTAGGTCAATGATTAAAACGTGATATTTTATATAGAAAAGTATTTTTCGAACAAAACCACTCGTGGTAGTAAAAAAATGATAACACTAGAAAATATACCACTGAATGGTCTGGTGTTTAGCAGTTGGATGTATAAAAAGTAAGTTTAAATGGTTAAATTTGATCTTCTGTCAGAAGTGGGGCTGTGTAGCATAAGGCAAGGAACAGCAGGCTCAATGCAGTAAGAGGGGTAAACTTATTAGAAATGGATTTTCTCAGCTAATTCACTTGAAATGCATTCCTATAGAAAATATATTTACTGTGCCATTTCCTATGGATTAATTTGCATGCATTTCTGTATGAAAATCATGATGTATTTCTATTGCGACTCATTTGCAATGCATATCGAATAAAATCATTTACAACGCAATTTCACCATAAAATTAATTGCAATGTATTTATGAAAATCACTTATCATACATTGAAATATTCAGATAAAATGTCCCCTTTTTTAAACCAATCTCCTATCCTTTAACTTGGGGGAGGGTTTCTTTTTTTGAGAAAGCATTCCTCGTGCCAAATTTCGCTCGTATAATGTTCAAATGTATACCTTGTGTAATGATAAGATCGGTAGCAAAATGTCGAACACAATACAAGAATATACTGTACATACTTTTTCCTCATCATCTTTTTTTTTTAACAGTATTCTATCCCAATAGAATCCTATTTCAGTATTAATATATTTTTTATATATTCGGCAGTTTGGAAACAACGGAGTGATGGGTACTGATATGGGAAACTCGAGTGACTTTGACGTGAAAGTCAATTCATGGCTTTTCTTTTCTTTGACTACCTTTCGTAAATTTACAACCCCCAGTCTTTTTGATTGTTTCAATATTTCGAGTTGCATTGTTTAGAAAATCTTTTATTCCCGTTGATCAAGAGAGAAAATTAAGTTATCTCCCCTTGTAATGTTAAATGTTGATTTCAGCTTTTCCAGAATTTTGTCTTTTGGCCTAAAAAAGATAAAGTTAGCTCAGTTTCGGGGATCAGCTTATGCATGGCAGCATCTCCCCATAGCTCTGAAAGGGTCAGGTTTACTCTAATGCATTTGCAACACAAGCTGCGTGAACTGAGCAATCATTGTCATTGTCCACACGTATCTCCACTTTTAATTATTCATGTGTCAAATTTGGCTCCATGTGGGGCATCTAAAATGTTCGTGCTGACCGGTGAGATCTGCATAATTGATCAACCAAATAAATATCAATTTCATTTTCTTGGGTAATTCCCTTTCTAAAGGTGCATATTTGGAAGAGCCTAGACTTTTATTGAGAGTAGAGCAGCTTACTATAAAAGTCATTTAAAATAATTACCGTCCATTGTACAAAAGTACAGCTTCGAAGTTTCACGATACCTTCTGTGCAGTGTTACGAATTTAAATATTTTATTTATTTCTGAATTTAGATTTATTTCCGGTTTTGATACTTCAATCTAGATATTAAGTATGATAAGTGGATTTAATATAGTGAAGCCATTCAAAAAGTATCTCCTCGGTAGAATTTTCTGTAACTTTTAAGATGCATTTTTATTGTAAAATTATCTACAATCCATTCTCCGGTGAATTATTTCACCAATCACGTTCGTATGGTAAATTAATTGCTTTGCATTTCTACGAGGAAATTATGATACATTTCTATAGAAAAATATTTGCAAAACATAACTATTATGGAATCAATTTCAATGTATCCTTCCAGCAGTATTATCTTGCAATATATCTTTCTAGTAAAATCATTTATAATTACACAATAAACTTTATTCGCAATCCATGTTTTTTAATGAAAATCACTTATTACATATTTCTATTATCAAATCATTTTCGTATAATTTTTTGTAAAAATAATTGCAATTCTTTCAATAGTACTTCATTCTTTGGAAATTTTCTCTTGAATGTACAACTTACTGATTGGATGCAGAAAATTAATGCTTTTTATAGGTAAAAACGTAAAAATCACTTATTCAGTGAGTAGCGCTTTTACTCTTGATATGGCTTCACCCAGCCTGATTGAGCTACATTCCTACTTACTTGTCTTATTTGTGATACATGAAATAGACCTAGAAGTGACAAGCACCCATAGTTGTATCACTCACTTTACCCTGCACTATTTTCCCTTAGTGAGAGCACTAGTGCAAAGTGAAAACAAACCGTCTTGAGCTGATTTTTATTCTTGAAATTCCTCTTTTGAGCGATAATGTTATTTTGCTGATTTCATATATTCTCAATCTTGTCAACGAACTTAGCTATTTTGCACCTCCACCAACATCATTTGCTGTAAGCTTTCACAAATTCTTCTGTGACGGTAAGGGCTCAAAATATCCCTTTTGTACCTAGGGTCATTCATAAGTTCCGGCAACACAAACGTAACAGTAAGCAATGCACCAAGCGTTATGGATACCTATCATATATAGGAGGCAGTAGGATTTTCCAAGTAGAAATGGAAAAGTGTGAAAATGAATTAATTGAACAAAATAAAATAAGTCAACAAAAGAAATTTCCCTGAGATGAAATCAAATTTTTCATGAATATCGGACAGTTTAATACTTTCTGGTTGAACCATTCTCGATAAGCTCAGTAAGCCTTGGTCCGTTTGATTTAATAAAGTACCCGATATCCAATATTTGAAAGGGTATCAAGTTCAGCTTACACGTAATCCTAGGGTTGGCCCCATTTATGTCCTCTCTTTACGCTTCTGATGTTTAGCATACATTCGATTGTAGGATATTCATAATCATCATATGATCGATTTGAGAATAATACTATAGTTCACAGGCCAAGTGCACTATAAATGTTCAGGAACTTGGTTACTTCCTTTCTACGCTGACAGGAATAGTTCTCTCATTTTATATACACGCAGTAGAGTGTCATCAAGTTTTGTTTTTGTATTTTATGTTAAATATTTCATGAACCCTCCAATGATATCACAAATCGCCTAAACAACGAGTTTATTAGAACAGGATATATTTCTGTAAACATTATTTTAAAAAGGATGTATACGACCTATGAGGTCTCCTATTAGTCACCTAGTGCGGAAACATGGAAATTAGTCAAAAGATTGCCATTCAAACTAAGGACCATGCAACAAGCACAATGAAGGATCATGCTTATTATAAAATAGAGAGACCTCAAGGCAGCACAGTGTATTATTGAGAAAAAAGGGGGAAAAAACAGGAATTAGAAATATCAAAAAATTTATTAGAAAACTCAATTGACAATGTGAAGACCATGTTCCAAGAATCATATGACGACTCAAATTGTATATACCAAGAGATCATATGAGGAATTGCGTCTGGTAAAAAATAAGACGAATTTACGATCGGAAGGACTGGCTGAACTTGTGAAAGGTCTTTATCGAGTGACTGACTTTAAAAATTTGTTGGTACGGATAATGTTGATGATGATGGTGATGATGATAAAACTGCACATGGATATTTAACCAAGATAGAAAAGTCTACAATTTTCATATTTGACATTAACTTTCATAACATGAAAGAGACATTATGTTTTCCTTTTATAATAATACCTGCAATGGAGACATATCAATACCTTTAACAGAATTAAGCCTTCGTTGGAGAGAACCATAGAAAAACAGAATGGAGGAAAATAGTTTTACTTGGGAGATCAAATAAGTAATTATAATTATCTGTCAATATCACCTGTCTATATGCGTTTGGTATAGAAAGCAGACCCGTTTTTATTATATCAAGCGCTCTTATTACTATCAATATATTGAATGTCATTCAACGCTTGGTTTCGACTGTTTGAGTATGTTGCCTATCCAACGCCTTGTATAAAGTCGATTATAGGCAAACACTTAAACTGGGTTTGACTTTATCGTCGAACTCCCAAACTGGACTTTATTTTCTTACATTACTTTATCTACAACATATATATATATATATATATATATATATATATATATATATATATATATATATATATATATATATATATATATATATATATATATATATATATATATATATATCTTCACTAACTCTATGGGTGTAAACATATGCGTAAAACATTCACATACCATGATTTGAACACACAATCAAGAGATTACCAGTTTTAGTGACTGAACTAAATTGACTAGTAATTAATTATCATGCAAATACGCACGGACGGAACTCATTCTAATACATTAATGCCAAAGAATTATTTTTGATAATCTTTTATTTACTATACGTACAATACAGTTACAGTAATCATCTTCGGTCAAATAAAAGTGGGAGTAGTGTTCATCCCAGCAGAAGCCAGGCTTGTATTCAACTAATATCATATTTTGATACCTCAACTTTAGCGTTGTTTAGCAAATAACGTTTGGCACATTCGATCACCCAAAGATCTTCGTCTATAAAATGTACAAATCTATTTCACGTTTCAATTGAATTAGAAACCGTCAATCAAAACTGTCACCAAAACTGTTAACATAGGTTTCTTCAGTTTTCAAGTTGGTCAGACTGCCTGGATGGCTATGTATGTATGTATGTATGTATGTATGTATGTATCTTGCGTGCAGACCACACAATTGATGACCAGTCCATGCTCAGCAGCT
This sequence comes from Thysanoteuthis rhombus, assembly GCA_963457665.1. Taxonomy (NCBI): domain Eukaryota; kingdom Metazoa; phylum Mollusca; class Cephalopoda; order Oegopsida; family Thysanoteuthidae; genus Thysanoteuthis; species Thysanoteuthis major. Next base: position 18,913,250 of record OY735237.1, on the reverse strand, counting down.
ACCCGAAACTGATGGCCCTAAGGACTAGTCTTGCGTCTCACACCATGCTGGTTATCCGAAGAATCGTTCCAGCACCAACTGGTAGATAATTTTGTGAACTGATAACCATTACTGTCATGTTTTACAAAGGATGAAAGAGAAGGATATTAATACATTCTGACTTTGATCAAAATAAATGCATAGCAGATTTCAATGAATATCATTAATCTGAATGTTTGTCAATGAAAACACATTCTTACATAAATAAACGTTATCTAGTTTTGAGTATTCCGTAGCACGTTATTTGCAAGTTCCTCTCCTAATGCATGGGCTTTAAATGAGTATGTAAAACATTTCTAGCAAAAATGCCGGCAAAAAATTAAAACCTTTAACACGCTTGATTAGGAATCTTCGGAAGTTTAACAGCCAATAATTGGTGCTCATCGGGAATTCGAAACTTCCTTGGATCCTACGGCTCTTGTTCGCTCAAGTTATTATTTTATTGAAAAATCCAGGCTCCGGAGTTGATTGAAAAAAGTTCCTGAAATTGAAGGCAACTAGAAAACTAAAAGATCTTGATTCTTGTCTTCCGATAGTTAAATATCTTTTAAATCTTATCTTATTTTACGACGTTCAATTCAAGATCAAAGTTAATATCTATTCTTGTTCAAAATATTATTATTTTCACTATAGTTCACCGTCCGTCCGTTTGTGACAGTCTACGGTAAAAAGTACTCATTATCCCATAACATTTTCTGTGGGTACTCCAACGAACCCAAGGCAGATTAACAGCAAGCAAGATTTCGAGAAACGAATTCAGACCAAAAGGCATCAGTCAGAAAGACGACAATGAAGTTCGGACGACTGCAAGTTACAATCACGTTCGGCCAAAGGCTCCAATCCAGAATGTCAACAAAGTAGTATAAATATTGTAACAGCATTTGCACTGATATTTTATTTAAGTATTCCTGCTACTTGTTTTAACGGTATGAGTTTAAAAGAAATTCTAAAAGTTTCAAAACAACAAGGAAATTAAGAAAAACAAACCAGAATTGAATGATAAAAATAGCTCAGTCCGAAATTCAAATAACAAGAATATTTCAATATCGAATGGACGAAACAATATTTATGTTAAATTTGAACAATCCAATTATACAAAGGCAACTTACATGTTGGTACATAACACTAAAATAGGTATTTTGTGCCATCGTATTAATATTTTCATCCGTTTTCTGAAAGCTCTAATATAAAATAGACAAAAGTATTGTAATGCATCGACAAAAATAGTCTACATAGAATTGGATTGTAAAATTTTGTCACTGCAATGATTTTTTTCGCCTAATTGATATTGAAATATTCTTATTTCTATTATTATTCATACAACGTTTCGGCCGTTGTACTCTACGGCCTTCATCAGGTATCATCTGGTAGGTGTGGGGAAGTAACGAACCGAACCCTTTATTTAACCAACAGGTATATTGACCGCACTCCCCTCTTACCATTAGTAGTATTATTTTTGTCTCATACTGGGATTGAACCTAGAACCATCAGATTACTTGCAGTAATTTTGTCTGATTCCGTGACAACGACGCCATGTGTCCGAATAATAATAGAAATAATAATAATACCTCATCTCCAAAAATTCAGAGATATACTGAAATATTTTTGTTGAGAGCTCTATAACTTTGCACAATTATATCAGCGTATTGCGCAGGCAAGAATTTTTCTTACTGGTATTGTTTTCTTTGATGTTTTCTGATTATTCTAGAATGCGATTTATAACTTTGAGGTAGAGAATTATTATAACTCAATTCCATCATAGTGAATTTCCTTTTAATTATGTATAAACATCAACTGACTGCAAATCAGCCTTCGGGAATCACCTGCTTCATCTGATCCAAGATAACATTGATTTCTTTCTTTATCACAAAAGTTATTACAAAACGAAAGGTTTTGGACTGGTAAGGTTGAGATGGGAAGTAATGATGAGATGAAAAAAATTACTAAGTTTCCAATGAAAATGATTATATCAGAATTAAAATATTTCAAGCCTAAGTTTAGTTCTATCCGACAGGGGACCAAGTGAAGAATGTATTCAGTACCCAAGGAAATCATATCTTTATGGCAGGCGACCTTTGTTGGGAATGTGCAATGGAAGGTGCTTGTTGTGGTCCATTTGAGACATGTTCTTTCAGAACCTAGCCTATTGCATTGGCAAAATATATATAATCAGTACATTTCACCTTCATTGTCATGAATTTATATTTGTTGTTATAAATCCATCGTCATATTATCAAATCCATCGTTATAAACAACTAACACATTACAATATATAATTATAAAAGTTAATTTTTATTCTTTTGATTTTTTAGTGCTAACTGATGTTGATAACAATAGCAGTTTGATAATAATATCAATTTTTATAATAAGCAACTTCCTCTAGATGTGTTGAAATATTCATGAAGAAATGAATTTGACAAGAGGATTCAATAGTTTCTGTAAGTACCAAAATATCCGATATATTGAAAAACATGTTATAGCATACTGATACCGTTTGAGAATTGACAGGATTTTGACAAGAGTTTAATTTTGATACAAAATAGATAGAATTCAGGAAAACATTGAACATTGGAAAGTTACGTACAAGAATTAACAAATCCTTTAATTCTCTCATTTTTGAAGTGTTATAAGTTTGTAAAAATGAACTATGAACTGAGTATCGGATACTTCTTGCATACACTGTAGGTCATCGTGACCCTGATCACTAACTGATCTAACTCAATAAAATTGGCAATATGCAATGGAAATTGCCCTTTCAACTTTTGTTTTGCATCTGGGAATTGTGTCTAGACTAATTTTGCAGAAATTACCAACTCAGGTGCAAAAAGAACAACGCTATTCGCATCAAACATAATGCTCACCTGCTGTCACCACAAAAAAGAAAATGACTCTCCATGTTAATCACGTCTTTTGTGCATTCTTGCAAGTTAATTTACACAATGGCAATTGCATCCAACTCATTTGTTTATGCACATTGAATAGACAGCCTTGGACTGAACACTCGTTGACTAATCTCAAAGCCTAACTAATTACTTAACTAGTGAGTCATCAGTGAGTATAAAACCAAAGGGTTAAAATTCTCAGCACCCACAAGTCGAAGAGAATCCAAACTCTTTGGGAACCAAAAAGTAACCAAACATGCCTAACTACACCTTGTACTACTTCAATGGCCGTGGACGTGCCGAGATTCTGCGTATGCTGTTCAACGCTGCCGGCCAAAAGTACAATGATAAGAGGTTCGAATTCAACGAATGGGACAAATACAGGAAAGGTAAGTATTCTGACGTGCCCATTTCTGTTTTATAATGTGAATAACACATTAAATAGCATGTAAATTGTCCCACCTATTCCCAGTGAAATATCAGGTAAAAGAAAATAACTTTCCCTCTATTCTTTTTATACATATCCCAGTCTTTTTAGATCGTCTCAAAACTTTGGCCATTGTAAAGCTGGACAACATAGTTCACGTTAAGCTTTCGAGCCATTTGCAGAGAAGGAGGCGGGGTCTTATACGCTATCATGTGCGGTAATTGATACATACAAAAGTTCAATCGCACCTGGTTTTCATTATATCAAAGTGTCAAAATTCATTTCATGTCCAGAGTGTTCTTTCTACCGTAACAAGAACAACAAAAAAAAAATCCACAACAAAATTTAGGGAAGTGAAAATTCTCATTATCAACCAAATTTGAAATCACGTCAAAAAGATGGATAGTGGGGTCCCTTGGCGACTGATTTAGAATTAACAAATTGAAAATGTATGTTAAAAAAAAGCAAGGGCTTATCTAATATTATAATATTACCATTTTCCTACCATGATCTGAAATCACGACCAAGTGATTGGTAGACTGGTCTCCTACCAAGCTAGATTACGTAGTCATACAAAATTCTTCCAGATACACAACGACATATTCCATTCTGATTAATAAATACATTATATATATATATATATATATATATATATACACACACGCACACATGGGTTTAGGTGTTCATTTTCACTGTTAATTGAAGTAGCAGTAGATTGACTCTGCAGCAGTCAGGCTTCTTCATCTTCTAAATTCATCTAAAATTATTTCCGGAATTCTTGCAATCCTTACAGGCATTTTTATACTTAGTTTATTTTCGCACGAGACGAGATGTCATAGTAAATATTTACTAATATCTTCAGATAGGTTTTAATGGCAGATAATACGTGTCATGAAACCATATGTACTCAAACAAACAATCTTGCCCAGCCTTGCAGACAGGGTAGGACTATACTATTACAACAATTGATAGTTGAACTTATAGCATCTGATATACCTCATTAGAAAGTATTCACTGATTGGGAGGAAATGGACTGTAAATTGTGTCCTCTGGTTTTTGTAGATGATGAAGTTTTGTCTGGCACAGAATCCTGATGGTGGGTCAGCCAGTGAAGATAATACTCAGTGAAGTATTAATGTTCTGATTATGAGCTTGCTAACTATTACGCCATGGCTAGGTGTTTCAGATAAACAAATTTACTAAGCTTAGCTGAAGGTATTAAATCATCATAATGGTCCGCTGCGTGTTATTTTATAATTACGACTGGTACCCAAAGCTAGGTAAAACCTAAGATTATCATGACAGGCGACACTTTGACTTCTGTGTTATTAGCTCAGTATAAACTTGCAATCATGAATTCCTTTCCATCTGGTCTTTTTTTTTTTTTTTTGCCAAGTTCAGTAAATAAGCTAAGCTTTTATCAAAGCCAAAGCATTGAGGGGGATCTTGTAAATTTCGAATCCGCCTCATTTGCGATCTGGCAGACCATTACTCCATGACAGATACTTTGGAGTTTCACTAATTTTAGTTTAGCCCAGCAAAAGAACAGAATATTGTAGTTAGCACTGCTGATAGAATTCACTATTCTTCACAAATGTAAGGGAAGAAAGTTTTGCTAAATATTGCTCTATAGCAGGCGCAATCAAAACAGAATATGAATTGTATGGAAACTATGAATGGTCTCAATTGATATCACTAATTGGTCGCTTAACAGAAATCAACTGATCAATATCTCCTGGAAGTGTTGTATTTTCTAGGTTAGCAATGAAAAAAATGGAAAAGGGGTGATTAGTGACTAATTTCGCCTTTTGTTGGTGAATGATCATTAAGAAAAGTTTTGATTTTCAAAGAACAGACGTTAACAAACTAAGGAATAAACTTAACATAAGTTTACTTTGTAAATTAAATCCTATTGGAATACAAGATTTTAAAGAATTTTTTTCTACACATAATGAAGAGAATTTCAAATTTTCAGCTCTCTTGTGCCATTGGTGCAGTCTGTATGCATGATATATACATAGGCAGTCAGCCAGTCAGTCAGCCAGCCGGTCAGTCAGCCAGCGGGTCAGTCAGCCAGTCAGCCAACCAGTCAGTCAGCCAGCCAGCCACAGTAACTTGAAATCTGGATGAAACTATGTTGAGAGTTGTATTGATTCTTTGATTTGCACTTTCCAATTATCAGACAAGTACAAAACATGAATTCGTTCATATTTTTTTGGTCCTTATATTTAGTGGGAATATCTTCATACCAAAAGCACACAGAGTCTGTAGCCTAATGATGTACAAAGTATAAACGAATGTAATCTCGAACATAATCTCTTCCCTGATGAATAACCTCCTCAACATACTAGAAAAAATAGCAAACGATGGAATTTACAAAGTATGCAGAGGAGAGCCGATATTAAACAAAAGGATCAGAGGAGCCTGATAGAAATTGCAAGGCTACATTCTCATACGGAGCACAGGCATTTCTGGAAACATGGCGATATCACGGTCATAAATCAGATAAGGGGAGATACAAATGAATCATCCAAATTTTACGGTTTCTGGTACAAGGTTACATTATGCTTTACAGTGAAATCGAAGATAAAAATACATCGTTCTAAAGAAAATGTACAAAACGCAAAATGCAAGATAAATGCACAATCTGGGTGTGACACTAAGTTGAAGGCGTGGGGAGCTTTTCGTCCTTTCTATTCCCAATCATTAACCATATGCTGAACAATTTCATTCCCTGCTAGTCTGTTCATCCGTCAACTTCCATGCTTCTCTCACTCTGGGGGCCTAGGTTTTCTCCACCCAATAAATAATTGTGAGATATTCACAGGTGAGAATGATGAAGGTGATGATGAAAGATGGGGTTGGGAGAAAACCTGATCGGGGCCACTATTGATTTCTGGGAAGCCAAGTTTCTTTTCTTTCTTGTACCGGATAACATTGGTGGCCCATCAATAAATAGGGTACTGAGCCGAGAACAGTTAAAAAAAACAAAACAACCTGGACAAACTCGTACTCAACAAAGACAAAATCAACACAGATAATGATCTTGAGGAACAACGATCAGCAGGGGGAGAGAGAGTGGGCATGATGGACAAAATATGAGAAGACCAAACAGAGACAGATTTGCCCCACCCAGCATACAGGCGATAAATGTATTATTGATAACTATCAATGCACCTAATTCAGGTGAGGAAATTGATCATATAGATTGTGCAATAAACAATGAAAATCCTGAAAGAAATCAAGCTAATAGATATATATCAAGCTATGGACTTATCTATCCAACCTCTAAATGTTATGATCGTTTTTTTCCAGATATGCCCTGTATGTGTGTCCCCGTATTGGAGATGGACGGTGGAATGAGGATGCCCGAGACCATGGCCATTGCCAGGTACTTGGCCCGCGAATACAGTAAGTATTTTGAAGTAAATAACACCAATATATTCAATTCGTAAATTATTTATAATGATTATTTTTTTCAAATAATAACTTGATTATTTCGAACGAAATTCTAAATAATTGAATTCTCTCTCAATAAGTCAGCAAAACTGGGTTGTATTCTAGTACGCTGATGGATATATGATCTGATAATTACATCAATGCCAGTTACGAATAATTCTTTTGACTTACATACTTATCTTGTAGAAATCTACGTATTACTTTCCCACCTATAGTCTTGCTTACATAGTAGAGCATATTTAGCTAATGTCAGAATTTTAAAATTTGAAACCCTCAATTTTAATTTTTTTTCTTGTTAGAATTCTACCCCACAAGCAGCGTGGACATGATGAGGTGTGACTACATCGCCGACTGCTTCTATGAAATCATGCACGATTATATGAGGTACTACCACTGGAAGAACGGACGCTTCAGGGTGAGTCAGTTATTTTGGATAATCTCTAACATTTCATATCTACATTTATCAAGACACTATCTATGGGAATGGTTTCGGGAAAAGATTATAATGAAATGCATATCGATGCTAAAATACGTTAGATTAAACGAGTATCGAGTGCTTTGTAAATAATGACTACTTATGAAATCTTGCACGATTAAATGAGATATTACCACTGGACGAATGGAGGCTTCAGGGTGATTCAGTTATTTCGAATATGCTTAACATGTCATATCCATATATCTCAACACAGCATCCGTACAAAAGGGATTAGGAAAATCTGAGCCCCTCATAAATGAATTACCATCGTCTGCACTTGTACCAGAAACAACTATCTAAAATCATCTTTAAAAATTCTTCTTTTAAAGTTATATTTGAAAAGAGATGTTTTTATCTAAAATTATCTAAAAAGAAAGTAAAACGGTTTTTAATACTGAAAGACATTCTAAACTTATAGGAGTGTCAAGTGTTTCATCTTGTAATGACTAGTTCTATGAAATCATGCATGGTTATATGAGGTACTACCACCACGAACAGACTTTGATTTTGTTTTTTTCTTATTATTATCTCAGTCTGCTCATATCTACTAATCTATGTACCTATGTATGTATGTATGTATGTATGTATGTATGTATCTATCTATCTATCTATCAAAGGTTGAGTATCGATGTTCGAGCCTAGTTGAAAGTACCTTACTGTCATTCTCTTTTTGTGGATCTATGAACTGTATTAAAAATGTCTATGTCTTCATCAGGAGATCGATTAATCGATGTGTTATCACTCGAACACAAAAGTGATTTATCTCCCCCTGATCTTTTTCCTAACATCTCTCCAACTTACTCTCTTTCTTTCTTTCTCTCTCTCTCTCTCTCTCTCTCTCTCTCTCTCTCTCTCTCTTATATCTATGAATTTTCGAAAACAAATTAACGGCACAATTTACTTATTCTATTTGATGAAACAATATCTTATAAAATTTTCTTCGTAGTTCAACACCAGCGGAAGTGGCAGCGGCCCCAGCTCAACCACCCAAGGTGGTGACTCGAACCCCAACTTTGATGTAAGTAACCTTCGTTTTTTTGTTTATTCAAGTCTAAATCGTTATCGGAAGCACCGTTGGCTTAGCTGTAAGCAGTGCGGAAAATGGTATCGGTAAACTGAGTTCAAACTTCGACTGCGACTTGAGTTTATTTCACACTTAAGCCTTTGAGAATCCATCTCTTCTCCAACGAGTTATGGGTAAGAGAGTGCATGATGAAGTGAGCAACGCCACTCTGGGTGCTTGTCGTCTGAGTTTGATTTCCATATAGCAAACTGCAAAGAACTTCCAAATTTAGCCGAGACTGAGAAACTTGTGATATGTGGACCCGGGAGAGGATTGGCAGTTGTCGGCGTGAGGGCACTATTCCATCCCCTCTCTCTCCATATATCTATATATCTATATATCTATATCTATCTATCTATCTATCTATCTATCTATATATATATATATATATATATATATATATATATATATATATATTATGGTTAATCCTACAATATGAGAAATTAATAGTTTCGTTTTGAATTATTGAAATCTTTTTCCTGACTTTTTGTCCATTTTCCGGATTAGTGAGAAGTAGTGCAAGGAAACAAGGAGCAAACTTTTTATAGCTGAAATTTCCGAATTATGTGGGAATGTTTGGCTATAATAGATCGAAGAGGAAATCCACAGTCTAAATTGCACAAAAATAATACAACAATTAACACGCATTATCAGTTAATAAAATCAAATCTATTAGTTGGCAAAATCATCTAAAAACAATTCTTATACTTTTGTATTCTTGTAATTAGTGAATCTATTTTTCTTTTTAGAATTACATGCAATGGAGATACATGAATACTTGCAATCGTGTACTTCCATTCTTGGAGAAGACCTTGGAGATGCAAAATGGTGGAAAGACTTTCTTCATGGGAGAGCAGGTAAGCAAAAATAATTCTTTGGAAACAAAACAGTAATCTGTGAATAGCATTTGGCTAATTAAGATTATCAGTTGCTTACCGACAGATAAGTAGAGATATGACACGGGTGAAATTAATATTAATCGAAAAACTAATAATTTGTGAGATTAAACATGGTATTAGAACACGACAATATGGCCAGGAATTACCGTGAACAGATAGTTCAGTTACAAATAGCATTTTGGATAACTGTCCGGTGTTAACAGGTATATGTTATTTTAGATACACTTTGAATTCCATACCCTTTATTTTGGGATTGTTATCTTCAGATATCATCACTTACTTCTTGACGAATCCTTTGATGATACAAATAAATAATTTTCATTTGACACATGTCAGAAAGTGTCAACATCTAACCAAAACTGTCCGCTGGACAAGATTGGTTTCTTTAGCTTTTAAGCGGTGCAGCCTGACTCACTATCTATCTATGTATGTGTCGTCTGTCATGACAGCATTAATTGAGCAGTCTGTTGATTTTAGATACCGTGACGTTAAGACGTACTTTTGGCTGATTCGCATCTGATGTGTTGGGAGCCATATTTTGAGTCGAGATGTCCAGTGGTTCTTGCAACATGATCAGCCATTTGAGCTTTTTAAAAAAAATAGTTTGTAAGATATCTCTGACCCCTTTTAGATTTCTAAAATACTGTACTATCTGTTGATCCATCCTTGTGTGTTGACTATGATTAAAAAGTCTGAACAGTTGAAAATCTAAGCATTTACTCATTATTATGTACAGAAAAAAAGGATTTACCCTCCCAAATTTTTTGTGGTAGTCAATTCACAATGTAAGTTTATGCTAGATCAATCCATCCAGCAATGCTCATTTTTTGTTTTTCTTTTTGCTCAATTCAGTGTTTTAGTGATCATTGCTAAAAAAAAGTAAATAGATAAATAGAATAAGATTTACTGAATAATTGATCGACCACTTTTCTAATTGATCACACAGCATGTGGCCAAAAGACATTCTCCTGACAGTTTTTACCGGGTGACTAACTAAAGTTATTAATTATTTTCTTTTTTCAATCTGCAGATGATGTGGTGTGATATGATGTGCTACTGTGCTCTTGAAAACCCCATAATGGAAAACCAATCCATGTTCAGCAAGTACCCCAAACTTATGGCCCTGAGGACCCGTGTTTCTTCCAACCCCAAGATTTCCGGATACCTTAAAAGCCGCAGCAACACCCAGTGGTAACCAGCCTGTGATGATTAGCAAAAGTCCACCTGAGAAAGTCCTGTTTTGGTTCCTGAATAAAATGACCATTATGTACCCGTTTCAATCTTGTATGTGAATGTTACATGAATAAATAAATGATATTTCAAAATATGTTTTTTTAGTTGCCTAAATTTCTTGGATACAGCTTTGTCAACATGGTCAATTTTTGACGAATTTTTCTCTCAGCATATTTTCGTTGCTTTTTCTCGCAATAATCATGTTTATTTCTGATCCATGCAGTTTTTTTTAACTGTCACAGAAATAGAAATGCTGAGTAAATTTTAGAGGCTCTTGTTGGATATGGATCTTCCCAAGATTCACCAGACCTATTTATCTTGGGCGTAGTGGAGCCAATACTTCCTGAATTAACCATCAAAAGTTTGGCATGTTGTCTCTTGGGATCCACGTTGCTAATCATGATTTCTAGCAGTCACTTAACATTCTTGCTACATGACCATCCACAGCCATTTTGGTTTTCCAATGTATCCTACAATATCTCGGATTCCGATTTTCTCCCCATTATATTGTGCTCTCTTGTGATCCCTCCATGTTGTGTTGGGTATGGATCATCTCTGTGCATGTTGCATGGTTTTCAAGCTGAGGGTAAATCTAATGGTTATGTTCCACGTTTCAGATCTGCATTGATGACTATCAACAGAATGTTTTAGTTGGAAACTTTCTATTTTTTAAGTAATGGGATTTTGAGAAGGAGTAATGGGGTTCGGAGTTGGAGCTTGCTCTACCACACCTTTGCCATCCTGGTGTGATTCTTTGCTTGATTTATTCTCCTTTCGAGAATTTTATGGAGATTCGTTTACCTTGGTAGATGTAGCGGTCTACTTTCTTCAGCTCTGCGTTATCTCTCGTTCTATTTTTGTCCTCAACATGTATTTGTACACGATATATGCTTTGCTAAAGTTTATGTGGAGGCTGACTTTCTTGCTTTCATCATTCATTGAAGCATTTTCAGTATTACTCATTTTTGACTAATTTTCCACCATTCCATTTTCTCCTCTATCACGCTGTTCAGGTCATATATTCAACGATCAAATTGCCAGCATGATCGAAATTAAAGAAATAGCTACAATCGTTCCTATCATATATAGGAGTATTATGTAGATGGTTAATTCTTCCAGAATATATCTAGTCTCAATTTGTCCAAATATCTTACGGGAAGCTTTATCATTATTATTTATTCTGACTGACTTTCTTTTCATCTTAGATTTCGTTAGTTTTCCTCTCAAGCCTCAAGCCATTTCATTTTCCGATTGATGCCACTTATTGAGTGATCAAAGAAATACAAATTCTTTGTGAATGGATATCAAAGACTTGGGTCGTTCGAATTTCTTAGAGAAACCATTTTCATTATTCATAATCTTTTGCAATTTTTTCTTTCGTATCATTTTCCTTGATTTTTCATTGCAACATTCAGCTCTTCTTAAGATCCCCACCGTTTATGTTACAGTCGGAGGAATAGAAGTGCTTTATAGATAGGTACAATTGTGTTAAGTTATCTGAATTTCGTTGCTGGAGCGTTGTCATTATGATTTATCTTCGACGAAAGTTCACTTGTTTGTATGCTTTTTAACGCAAGGCCCAGCTGGTTTTACTTTTGAGTGATCATGCATGATAAATGCCTAACAAGCCATTTTTAAAAATTTGAGAAATTGTGATCATAATTTAATGAATTTTCACTAGGAAAATTTTCGTTTTTTTAGAGCTTAACTTTGAAAACAAAAAACAATGGCTCAGTTGTTTTACTTATTCACGCAAACGTTTCACTACTTTTTTAAACATGGTTCGTAGAGCACTTATCATGCGCTGTCGCACATTTATTCTATAATCACCAAACGAACAGCATGTATAAAGGGATTTTTTTTTAAAGTACTCTTCAGTCATCTGTGGGCAACATATGCTGGTGACGGTAAGACCTGGCAACACAAAGACTACCAGGCTTAAACGTAGAATACGGGAGACGGTACCCAAAGTCGGGATCTTCCTCCAGTTGAGACTCTTTCAATAGCAGCCTATGCAAGGAGGCCTACCTCTCCAACTTGGGCTCCACTGACCACTGAAAGGCTCTATAACAGAAGGAGAAAAATCCTATCAGATATCTGTTCGCAAGGTCACATCAGGATGATGATAAATTAATCTATATTAATATTTGAGTATTTGTTTGTTTATTCGTGCCTGATAACTTCCTCCAAAACTACAAAGCCTATCAATCTGATATTCTGCATGTAAACTGAGAAGAGGTCAGCAGCATGCATGAGCTTCATGAGGTGGATCTCTGAGATGATTCCAGCCAACATCATGTTATAAACATGGGGAATGAGTGATTTTTTTATTGAAATTTTCTCCAATGATTTTACTCCCGTATTGCACAAACATTCGGTACAATGAATTGATCTTCTTACAAGTTTGAGCTTTTTTTGCCCATGGAACAATATTAATTTGATTATAATTACAACTTGAAGAACAACATGCAGAAACCCATACGCATACACTCAACGCCCTTGTCTTTCATCATCATCATCATCATCATCATCATCATCATCATCATCATCATCATCATCAATCTGTTAGTATCCGTTGTTCGGCGTTGACCTTCCGTAGGATTCACCACACTTCTCTATCATGGACATCGTGAAACCGGTACTCCTTGAATTTATCTAGGTCGTCATGCCATCTTACTTTCTGTCGTCAACAGCCTCGCACCTGATATCTGGGAATTCACGTTGTGAGACGTGATGTCCAGCGGTTGTCTGTCATTCTTGCAACATGTCCAGCCGAAAGCTGGCCAGACTTGAGTGATTTTCACTTCAATATTTCTTGTTTTGATGGCATCATGGAGTTTCGCTGTTGTAGGTAGATGTTGCAGTCAATTTTCTCTGGCTCTGCATTTTCGATATTGATCATTGTGTCTTCGTCCCCAATCTTCTAAAACTTAGAATAGGACCATAAAGAAATCAGGATAGACATTGTCCATACGGATTCTTTATCCTTCTCCTAAACTTCTTACACTGTAATAGTTCCCATCATCAAAAAACAAATCCAATAGGTTGAATATGAAAGTTGAATTTTTGATTTGAACAAGAAATATTGCCAAGTGAGTAGTTTTCAATATTCTGATATCTAGAACAAATATATATGTGAAAATATAGACAAATTTCAAACGTCGACGATAATTTTGTAATAAATGAAAGAGCGGTTTCCAATTAAATATCATTCACAGTTTTTTTCAAATCTCAATATCAACCATAATACATGATATTTTTGAATCATGAAACATCGTGCTTACATAAGCAGAGAAACAAAATAATTGTTGATTTCTTATTTCCTAATATTCTTTTATCTACATAATAGAAAATTTTACTTTTGTCTGGTTCATAAGACATAATTTCTTGAATCATACAGCATTGAAATTATATTAGTTGAAAAGCGATTAATTTCTTGGTTTTACGTTTTTTAGCTAGCATTTTTTTTCACGCAATTGCACTTTAAACAAGCTCAAGTAAGTTTATAAGTCTAAAATAATCAAATTGTCATACTTTCCTAAACTTCCTTAAACTGATACGCGTACTTACGTACAAAACGAAATAAATCAAAGATAGTTACCACAGGAACTTTATTTACATAATTTCTTACGATACAGAGCTAGCATATCTGACTTACTTTGGTAACTTAATAGCTTAACAGGACTTTTTCTATGATATTGGAAATACATAACGTACTATTACTTCACACAGTGTATAAAACTTATTGCACGATAAACATATCTGAGGGTCATAACAAGATTTGAATTTATGCAATTTCTGTGGCTTCTCTTGGCACATTCAGCATTTTCAATCAAACGTGTTTGGAGGTAGCATGTACTTAAAAAAGACAAAATCAGGCATTTATGGTTTCAAACTTAATTCTAAGATTAAATCGCCTCACTTGCTTTTCTTCCTTTGATTCAGAATTGAGTAACTTGATGGCGTCAAGATGAAGAAATTATCTCCTTACATTACATGCATGGGAAATTTTAATTAATTTATTTTCCTATTAATTTTTAACGTTTTAAATCCATTTCACTTAATTTACCATACTTTCGGCATTATGGGGGTCGTGAATTTTCCGGTTACTGTAAAATCTGTCCAGAACCCTCAGGGGGAATCTCTGGGCGGATTTTTCACACCTAAATCCCCAAATATGTCAATTTCTCACATCCAGGGACTGGGATCGTCAAATGTCCATGTCCGAGGACCGGGGATGAGGGGTTGAAATCGTTAACCTGTGGTCTCGAGTATAACAAATTTCAATGCTCGAGGCCCGAGGGGTGCTTATTTCTCACGCCCGAAGCCAAGATGGTGTTGAGTTTCCATAACTGATGCATATTGGATCAATTAATCGAATTATCACAGCTGACTTTTGAGATCATCAGAGGTCATCCTCTACCCGATCTCTATGGCTCTCAACATATATATATATATATATATATATATATATATATATATATATATATATATATATATATATATATATATATATATATATATATATATATATATATATATATATATTCCTTGCAGAGATAGGACACCGGCCTCCGGGTCTGAAGCAAAGGTTTCAATCCTACCTAGTGGTACTGGACAGGATAATGGATTGTCTATAGCCAAACTGAAGTGTTGTAATACAACGAAACAGCTCTCTGTGGATGACACAATAATTAACGCTCTTCTATTCAAGCAACGCTTCTCTAGCAATAGATCACTCTGGTGGATGGGAAATTTCTATGCGTAAAAAAATGTATTGCTTAAATTCAACCTTACTGACCATCCAGTTCCGTGGAGCAGTGGTAGAATACCGGCGTCCTGTTCTGAAACGAAGCTTTCAATCCGACCTCGTATTACTGGACGGGATAATGGATTGTCTATAGCCGCACTGAAGAGTTGTAATATAACGAAACAGCTGTCTGTGAATGACACAATAATACATATATATATATATATATATATATATATATATATATATATATATATATATATATATATATATATATATTGTGGAAAATGAAGAAGACTTAAGACTACTCAGTGCATATCAATTTTCTTATCAAAATATACGACAGCTTATATACGTTCCAACCATGCTAAGTGTCATTTTTCAACAAAATAAAATGAAATGTACTAAGTAGTCTCAAGTCTTTTTCCTATTCTGTATCGTCAAGTTTTTAGCAATATCCTGTCAGATATACATTTTTCTCCTCATTTCATTTCTAAGTATAAAAATGATTTTTTCAATGTTCATTTTAAAAGTGTAATTAGGAATTTCAAAATAGAATAAAATACTAATGGGAGCAATTTATGAAATAATGACATCTTTTCACACATAATGAAGGTGCCTGATCTTACATATCCCAGCATGACGATATTGGTTCCAGAATGACAAAATTTTCTCAGATATATTCTGTGTGCATCGAAATCCTCTTTTCTCTCCAACTAGATTGAATTTAGCAGTATAGTCAACAGAGGGAAATATTAAGTTGGGATAATTCAATACCGCTGGCAACATTGCACCATTTCTGTTACTTCATATAATTCACATAGAGATAACAGAATCGGACTTTCAGCATTAGATGGATAGATTTATTCGAATCAGATCAATATTATGAGGATGAGCGCGAACGCAGACCAAATTTTATCATTTTTGTTGAAAATCATACAAAATTTGTAATTTTCTTCAAAGGTACGTCAATCTAGTAGCTGTGACTCCAAGGCACTAGTTCGGCTACTTAAAGGCAACTTACATAAATGGAATCAGACTTTTAGTATTAGATAGATAAATGGATAGATTGACAGGTAGATGGATAGATAGATTGATAGATAGATAGATAGATGTAAATAAGATCATTGTTATCGGAATAATCGCGAATGCAGACCCCACATTATTATTTTTTTTAGAATTTCTAAAAAATAACCTCGTAAACGGGTCTCATTAGATGGGATCTATGGGGATATGACACACGATTCCTCAGTTGCACTGTCACTGACAGACGAACATTACATGAACTATGAATTATAGTAGAACTAAGTGTTCTAAATCTAACTATTCTACCGTTAAGCTTAACTTTCCAGCTAGTCAATTTAGAAGAAAGTGTGTCAACACGTCAAAATCTGTTGTGTAGATCAAGAGCCACTTTCTTTCTTTCAATGACTCTTGAAAGATTACATAAGTTGAACAAAGTTCAGAAAATTCTAAAGAAATTAAATTGTCCCAATTGAGTAAACAATCTTACGAAGAAAAATCAATAACATTTTTTTTTTCATTTTCAACACAAAGGCTTCTATATGAATAATTTGAAAAAAATACTTGTATAGTCATATTTTTTAAAACATTTCCATAATTCAAAATTATCTTTTAATATATTCTATAAATTGTGAAACTTCACAAATTTTCTTACGATTCTTTATTATATAGAAACTTGACATCAGCGTACGGAGAACATACCATTTGGAGAGATTATATTACTGGAGAAGGTTTTTTTGAAACAAATATTTCACCAATTGACGAAACGTCAGTATTTTGTATTTCAGGAAACAAACGTCATTGTTAAATATCATTAGATATTTTCGATTGACTTATTCCTACCCAGGAAAAGAACCAAAGGAATGACTTTTTCCTATGTCGATGTTTCCCTACCGAATATTATCTTTCGTTATAACTTTCTTTCTTGGACCTTTTTACTATGATCTTTTTTTCGGTCATCGATTTTTAATCCAAACCGCTGGTGTTGGGATTCATATAAAATAAGCAAGAGATATAATATTTCAATGGGTGCACAAATAGTTCGCTCCGATTTTTGGTAGAATACCGGAACACTGATCTTAGGCAGCACACAGAGATGATCTGCTACTAGATGGAAGTGCTGATCCATACGCAAATAACCCTGTTTTTTTTTATTGGTACAACGGTAGTTATACATGTAATAGCCCTACTCTGCCAGTAATGCTTGCATTATTTCCTAACCATTAACAAAGCCAATTGCAATTGCATTGATTCTAGTAGCATTTGCACCAGATGTTCTGCTACGAGATAGAAGTGCCGATCCATACGCAAATAACCCTGTTTTTCTTTTATATAGGTACAACGATAGTTATACATATAATAACCCTATTCTGTCAGTAATGCTTGCATTATTTCCTTACCATTAACAATGCCAGTTGCAATTGCATTAATTCTAGTAGCAATTGCACCAATTCCTAACCACTGACAGTGCATTTCTTAATGATTTTCAATGCTTTGTTATAGTAAAATCATTAGCAATGTATTTACATTATTCATATAATAGCTCTGTCTGGAACACTTCAATTAATTCCTGACCTCTGATAATTCCAGTACCGGTGACATCAATTCCTGACCACTGACAATACTTATCTCTGGAAGTTGAAAGGATTTATTTGTATTCGGCCAGGTCAGTTCGTCAGTTGCTCTGTCCACATGATATTTCCGAAATTAGAGAATTAATTTGAATTTGATTTCCCACCGAATGAGTAAAGTTTAAGAAAGGGGTGGTAATATTTTAGGATGGATCCAGGAATATTTCCTGGTCAAGAGATAATTTTCTGTTATTTTTTTTTCAAT
The DNA here is from genome assembly GCA_963457665.1 of Thysanoteuthis rhombus. Lineage (NCBI taxonomy): Eukaryota > Metazoa > Mollusca > Cephalopoda > Oegopsida > Thysanoteuthidae > Thysanoteuthis > Thysanoteuthis major. The sequence goes on along the minus strand of OY735237.1, from coordinate 18,895,164 downwards.
TACATTCATCACTAAGTTTCAATCAGATTTTATGGATGGTTGGGCATTAGATTACGAAAGACCTAATTAAATTTGGATCTAGGTCCAATTATTTCCCTTTTGTAGTGATAATGCATTTAAACTACATAGTATCGCCAAGATTCCATGTCTGTTCCCACTATGTCTCCAAAAGTTTGTGGAAGGGTGGAAAATAGGTTATGTAAGCAGTAATTGCATTTGAGGGGGGATCCACGCTCAAATACTCCCCCCTGGCGATTGCTTTGGTAGGGATATACACTCTCTGGGCGTGTTTTGGTTTTCACTATATTTCTACGGTAAGATCATTAGAAATAGTACATAACCTAATAATAGCCCTATATTGTTAGCAACATCTTTTTTCACCAATTATCATTCAAGTAGCAATTGCTTCAATTCCTGAGCATTTAAAAAACGTTTTTCATTGATTCTCAACGCATTGCTATCGCAAGGTCGTTAGCAACTCGTTTTCATTGTACAAATTACGGACACGTGGAGTGAAACACGTGCATCGAACAAAGGAAAAGAAACAATTACTTTCTGCGGGAATTATTTGGAGATTAGTTGTTCAATCACAGTCTTCCTCACAAACACTTCTAAGTCTCTCAGCCAATCAGTGCACAACTTGAGAGTGGCTCTCACTTCTCACTGTTCGACTCTTCAAATAAATAAGCCATGATGACAATATTAGCTACAGAGAGATTTGAATTGTTGTAGGTCAGTTGGATAAAGACTCTAGGAGTGTATACATCTCTCCTGAACCATTAGCCTTTTCGAGTTTTTGAATCTATTCAGAAAATATCACTGACATTGCATAATTCCTTGATAGTGGTGTCAACCGAACTCTGAGAAATACAGTAGTTATGTGACGTGTCTCAAAAGCACTATCCCAACTGCAAAACTGTTTTTGATGTTTTGCAAGACAATTCTTGGCTCTTAAACTTTTCCGAGAGCAAATTTAAAACAAAACAATTAGCATGACGCATTTTGTCACTCATGCCGTATCTTTTAATGCACCAGTTGAAATGAAGAATAGATTAAAATGTTCCTCTTTTAGGAATAATAAAAATGGAGGGATTCTTATATGAGCTTATTTACCAGTTGTTAGTGATGTTTCCCAGAGCAAGCGAATTCTCCTTACTTGAATGATAGACACATTATTTCCCTGCCCTGATTCCATAGAGATAAGACAGGGTCCCGATCCTAGGCCATAATAACTCAGTTGTGGGAGAGAATGGAGACAGACCAACCTTTGGTTCAACCCTTCCTTCAAATACAAATATTTTAGTAATTAATATTTTACTGCAGTAATACCTTGGTTAAAGCTTTTGATACGTTCCTAAAGACACAACTCTGGAGTCATTTAAAAAACATTCTTGTTGGTCACTCATTAGAAATCATCAGATAACAGATAGTTTTTAGTATCATGTTGTGACGGGGATGATCAATTAAAATATAAATAAGAGTGATCAATAAAAGATTACCTCAATTACCTTTTGGGGGGACATGATCACTGAAACATTCTGAATTTTTAAAAACAAGTGTGAACGCCAACTGACACAAATTAAAGTACCATTTTAGAATAAATTTACATTGTAAGTTGAAACTTCAACGAAAAACTTTTTGTAGGGCGTATTTCGAAAAATAAACATCAAAGTTTTTTCTACATATGATAAGGGGTATATGCTCGGATTTTCAGCCCTCTAGCTCCATCAGTGTGGTCTGTGCACGTGATACTCACATAGATAGTCAGGCAGCCAAACTTTCTTTGGAAAACTTGAGGTTGACAGATATGATGACAGTTCTGGTTGAAAATCTCTTATATATAATGTCATCGTTGAACTTCGGCGAAATGGGATGAATAGTGTTGTGTACCAGATCTGGTAGCTACTTTCTGAAGTTGGTGAAATATTACTAGGGTCGATATATATATCATTACAGTTTAATAAAATCTGTGTGAATGTATACATGTTTATGTTTACAAGAATGGCACATCAACCAAAGTGTACAATAAACATTTATTCTAAAGACTGTACACGATGATATCTTTTATCATTAGTTATTCGGGGAATTCAACATCAGTATATAATTACGAAGAATGTTTTTATTGAAAAGGTGCTAAAGCGAGTCTGCGGTAAACGGGGTCGTGCTAAGCAGGATATTACGCTAAGATTGGAGCCTCTCACTCTGGGACAACTTAATTCACTTTACACACATACGTAAGCACAGAAACATTTCTCTTGCTCTTTCTCACATACACACACATACACACATGAACACGCACATATATGCACTCACCAACACGAGCAGATAGACAGACATATGATCATCAGCAAGTGATTGATTATATTCACTTTATAACGTTTGACAAGAAAAAGATCATATTCCGTTGAAAACCTGCAACGTACTAAATACAATTTTTGACATCATTCGGCAATATTTGTCACCATTCATTTCAAATTGAAATTTAATTCCTGTTAAAACGTCAAAAACAAAAATTTGCATAAAAACAAAACGAATAACATCGTCAAATACAATATGATTTTTTTGCAAATGGAAAGATATATATATATATATATGTCTGTGTGTGTGTATATATATATATGTGTGTGTGTGTGTGTGCGTGCGTATATATATATATACATACACACACACACACACATATATATATATATGAATATATATATATATATATATATATATATATGTGTGTGTGTGTGTGTGTGTACGAACTGTACAAATTAGTTATAAAAATTTAATAGTCTGTTTCTGTTTTTCCGTTTTTTCTTTCTTGAGCAACATGTTTTACATCACCAGAATTGATCTAAAAAGAAGGAATAATATAATTTGATATGAAGTAAACATATACAATTCTTCTCCCTTCACACATTTTCACTATTCTTCCTTTCTTATGAACGCTATGAACCTTTGAAATTTGGTCTTAACGAAAACATTAAGCATTCATAGCACCGTTGACGTTTGTCGTGGTTAAAAAGATGATTTGTACTGACTCAATCGACAATACTTTGTTCCTCTATTTCATCATGTGAGAGCAGGAACTTCGACACGTAATCCCATCATATAAATACCCGTGTAACCAAATGTATTGTTTTGTTGGTTCTGTCTTATTGGCTGAAAGGTTACAGTAATACGTATATCAGATAGTTAGTTTCGTTTGTTAACGTCAGATAGTTTATGGCTGGCCATGCTGACCGGATAAAAAAAATTATATTAGGAGGGCTCCTTGAAAGAAATAACTGAAAAGTAAAAACTGATTTTGTCGACACGCTCCCGCTTAAAAAATCTAGATAAAAAAGAATAGCTGGTGGGTGTGAAATATTGATCCATAAGATACTTTGATTATTTATGTATGGCTTATTTATAGAAAATATATATCCGTGTATAATTGAATGAAGTTCTGGGTAGACCAAGGAATTGGACCAGCTACAAAAGCACTGATGGATAAATAGTAGAGTAAAGTCTTGGAATCACATTTTTTTTCAAAGAATGTCATTTTTAGAATTATTTATATATATATATATATATATATATATATATATATATATATATATATATATATATATATATATATATATGTGTGTGTGTGTGTGTGTGTGTGTGTTAAATTGTATAATTTATCCGTGGCACGAAAGAGCAGTAAGCCCAATCCAACAAAACTCTTCACAGCCTCCCACGAGATGATATATCAAAACCTAAAGGAATAAAGATAGACAACAGATATCTAGGTAACGTCAGATTTGAGCTGAGAATCCTCTTGATCTCCAAATATTGCAACACGAGCTGAATGAAAAAGGCAAGAGAGTTGATCTTAGCGTGAACATCAGTAAAATGAATGTCATATACAAAATATGCTGTGATGGAAACATAACAATCAGAATTATAAAAAAAGCAAAGCTTAAGGGAAGAGACACTACATCTACCTGGGTCAAAAAAATTTCATGAAATCCTAAAAAAGAAAATATCGGGCGAAGTATCGTTCCAGGTTGGCAAGCTTTTGGTAGAGCAAGCTCAATCCAAAAGAAAAGGAAAATCCAATTAGTCGTAAATAGAAGAGTGCATAACCAGTATATCTTCCTGATAGACAGCTAAAGAACACGAAACACAATGCAAAGATTTATCCACGAAATGAGAACCATACAAAGAGCAATAAAGTGAGAATCACGCCCAAAACAGATATTATTAGGTAATACTGATTACTAAACTTCACGCAGTGTGCCAAAATATAAATATAATACTGTCCAAAAATGAGAACACTCAGCAAAAACATGTTTGTTTCATTCTATATAGTAACTATATTTTGGAAGCAAATTGGGGTTTACATGAATTCGAAAATAAATTGGGCATAAAATGATTTATATATATATATATATATATATATATATATATATATATATATATATATATATATATATATATATATATATATAGTTTATTCGTAAATAAATATATCGCTTAAATTCGGTCTCATTGACCGTCCAGTTCCGTTGCTTGGAGATAGGATATCAGGGTCTGAAGCAAGGTTTCAATCCTGCTTCGTGGTACTGGATCGGATAATGGAAAGTCTATAGCCGCCCTGAAGAGATGTAATACATCGAAACAGCTGTCTGTGGATGACACAATAATATATATATATATATATATATATATATATATATATATATATATATATATATATATATATATATATATATTCTAAAGATATCCTCTCCAGTGTACAGAGGTTTATTTAAAAAATGGCTTCACATTGACATCTGATTTGAAGGTAAAAAGTATTAACTTGCACATGCAAAACCATGACTATCACGAAGGGAACCGCTACCAGCACTAATTGGTTTGAAGTTTGTACAGGAAAATAAAGATAATAATTCAGAATTTCAGACAACATACTATGGTCAGATGAAACAAAAATCAATATATTTGGATCTGACGGCAACCTTTGAGTTTGACAGCTTCATGGTGTACCAGGAGAAGTGTTCAGTCTCGATAATTAAGCATGGTGATTGAAATGTCATCATCTGGGTTTGATTTGATCTGACAGCACATAATGAGTAGCATTTCGTCGACAAAATCATGAATGCTGAAGTTTACTTCAAACTATAGAAAGAAAAGTTGCTTCAGGAAGAAGATCTATTTTCCAGCATAACGTGATTCAAAAGAGTTTCTGAAGTATCAAACGTAAAAGTGCCTCTTTGGCCTAGCATGTTCCTAGATCAAAATCCATTTGAACAATTGTAGGATGTACTTAAATGGAAAGTAGAAAAACAGCTATCATCCCACAAAACAGAATTCAAAGACACCATACTGTCGGAATCAAAAAAACATTCCAGTGACTGTTCATGCGAATCTTATGAGATCAATGCCATGCAAATACGGTCACATATTGATTTCAAATAACTTCCTACGCTTGGTTGCACTTAAATATTTTTGGTTATAAATTTCCATGCTGTAAAGCTTGGTAGTAAAGACTTCCTGATAATATCCATCTCTATTGTATAATGATCCAGTGGAAATGAGAAAAATTTGCGTCAGTTTAATTCGCTGGGTTGTACTTATTTAAGTGCAATACCGTATATAGAAAGGTAAGAAGGGTTTCATGCCTTAAGTAAATACACTTATACGTACAAATACTTGCCAGCGAACCTCCAAGTAGATTTTTGAAATCCCATACACCAATTACTGAATGTCCAAATTACAAACATTAATTTTATTTATGTATTTAAAACAATTAAAGACATCACGAAGAAACGAATTTCAAAATTTTTGTTGGGAAAATTATTTTTTCAAAAATATATTTTTGTAATGTTGGTTCCTTGTGCTATCGCCCCTTTTCCGCCCTTTATAAACCGGGCCCTGACAATTTGCTTTCAGTAAATGATATTCCTCAGCAGTTACGCATCTTTGGGTGTTTATAAAACTTCTGGTATAAAACCACACGTTACAAACTCATGCCAGCAAACATCCAAGTAGATTTGCATTGTTCCCATTCTCCAATTACTGGAGATCCGAATTACACGCAGTAATTCTATTTAAAACAATTAAGGTGTTATAATGAAATTAATTCCTAAATGAATTCAAAGCAGCAATAATTAATGTATTTCTTACTGAATAAACACATCCATGGGTATGTATTTACTTTTCATAGTCTGGTATAAAGCTGCAAGTTGCAAACAATACCTGTTATTTCTAAGCGGTATACAATTGTGGGGTATTCATTAAGTCTGGTACAAAGTCACTTGATAAGAGAACTTGTTATTCCTCAAATCTACGAGTATTTACAAAACTTTTCCTAACTTGGCAGGAGACCATCAATCGCTTTCAGTACGTTTTCCATTGGTAGTCCCATTTCTAAAATTATTTACACAGGTCTAGATATGTATGTAGTGTGTCACAAGGCAAAAAGTTGCTCACAATGCCTGTTATTCCAAAGTGTTAACCCACCTGCAAGTATTTAGTAAGCTTTTCAAGCCTGGTACATGACAACAATTAACATTCTATTATTGTAATTCCTTAGCGACCAACTATGTAAGGACATTTGCTAAGTCTGTTACCAGATTAGGAATTACTCTCCTCATTCGTCGTTTGTGAGCTATCACCAATCTTTGGTTATTTACCAAGCTCCTCCGAGTCTGACACAAGGCCACATGTTGCTAACAGTGTATGATACTCTCACAAGATCTCTCATCTAGGGAATTTTTTAAAGCTCTAATTAGTCTTGCACAAAATCTCAAGCTTCTTACAGTATCTGATGTTTGTAAGATGTCTACAGTGCTGGTCCTTGGTATTGACACCATTCATATATCTGAGACAAAGGACTTTTCAAAAACAATTGCAAAACGAATAGATGAAACAGTAAAAAGAGTCAAAATGAAAAAAAGTCATGGATATAAGATCAGATTATCCAGGAGTTTTTAACAGTCGGATAGTTTATGCTTTAGTGAGATAAACTATTAGCGAGGGAAATTCTCATGACAAACGACAAGTTCACTCAAGGTTAACTAGTTTGGTGAGATAATATTCTCACATTAACTAGAGCCTGGTATGAAAGGTCAGTAGGGTCAGGCAAGGTCACAAGTATAAAAATAAACAAGATTATATTATGCTCTTAAGGGGACCGAATTTCACATTGCCGGAAAAAAAACGGGTCCAGAAGAAACCTGGGGCTAGCCCTGGAGGTCTGTCCTCCTCTGAAATTTACAGAGCTTTGCTTAGTCTAGCACATGACCAAAAGATACCTTTGATGTATGTTGTTCTTAAGTAATCACTTTACAAAGGAAGATTTGTCAAGTTTGGACATGGGCTTTTTATATTATGAGGTGTCCATTCAGTTAGCCATCTTCAGCAAGTTTTCAAACTTTGGATAGTCTGGAACAAGGGCACAAAATCCTTAGGGTATCTTGTTTTCTTCAGCGGTCTCCTATTATAGTACTTTGATGATGATGATGATGATGATGATGATGATGATGATCATCATCATCATCATCATCATCATCATCATCATCATCATCATTATTATTATTATTATTATTATTATTATTATTATTATTATTATTATTCCCTCTGAAACTTAAGTAGACAACGATGCTTTAACTTTGTTGGCACTGGTATCTTCTTTTCACGCATTTTAGTTATTATGATTAGTATCAAAATTTGCATTTTCACACTAGTTGCCAGGTGGTCACCGCTAGAGACTGAGTGGCAGCAAGTCTCCTCCAGTCTCCAGCCATCCTCTTCTCACTCTCACAGTCTACAGCAGTACTATAGATTACGGTTTCACACCAGTTGTCTGGTGGTTATCGCTTGAGGCTGAGTGACAGTGAGTCTCTTCAGGTTCACTCATATCATCCTCACCAGCCACAGCAGTGCTGGGATTTGTACTGCCTCCACCTTGCCTTTTTCTTAAATGTCAGGCCATTGCTACCTGGAAGGGGTCGTATGTCGTATTTCTAGTACTCTCCTAAGTATTTATGCAGTCCCAAGTAGTGCTGTGGTCTGTATAGTCTAAATCCTTCCTCTTATCCACAGTTTCTCCAATCTCGTTTTTTGTGTCTTTGGTACAGTTTCGAGTGCACCTACTATTACTGGTATTATTATCATAACCCTCACTGTTGTTATTGTTATTGATATTATAATTATTATTATTATTACCCATATCTGTCAGGTAATCTTTTTCATCTAAATTATTTAATGCCATCTACCAAAAATTTGCTCAGGCCGTCGATGTACGGTTATGAATAAACGATGCGAACCGGTTAGACTCAAATATACTTCTTTTCGTCACTGTAAAGCCAGGTAAACTCATCAGCAGCATTAACCATCTGCACTACCGGAACCTGACAGTCTGACAAAAGATCAAATCTAACCCTTAAAACTACTTGCTCGTCCCTAAACTCTCTCTGTCCAATTATTGTAATTGTTTATACACAAGAAGAATTAGCTGCCGCAATTTTATCGTTGTTTCCTCATATTAGATGAAGCATATCACTTACTATTATTGAGTTTTGGCCAGTATTTTCTTTAGATAAATCATTTTTCATCCTTAGTTGCTTTTTATCCTAATTTTACTCAACTTTGCGTAAATCAGATATAAGTCAAAATATACTAATGGTGGTTAGCATTCATCTAGCTATGTCAAAATCTTGATTGTTTGGAAAAATAATGACCGGTCGTGTTCTACTTCATTACTGTAGTATATCTCATCAATATATATATATATATATATATATATATATATATATATATATATATATATACATACATATATATATATATATATATATATATATATATATATATATATATATATATATATTATTATGATTATAATTATTATCATTATTATCATTATCATTAAATAATTATGTTGTCCACAGGCAGCTGTTTCGTTGTATTACAACTCTTCAGTGTGGCTATAGACTATCCATATATATACATACATACACACACACACACACACACATATATATATATATATATATATATATATATATATATATATATATATATATATATATATCGTTTTAATGGTCAAAATGTGCTCTTTTTCACAAATATTCAGACTTTACTTCCAGAGTTATATGCCGACAGGGTTTTCCTTTTAATCTGGACCCGAGGAAAAATTGTGTAAAATCTTTCTGCACGAGTATAAGTTTGGTCCCAAACAGCTTCCAGCATTAAGCTAGCATGAAATTGAAGAATCAGCAACGAACATAGGGTGCAGCATTGGTTCCAAAGGTTTCGTAATGGAAATTTGAGTCATTAATATCTAGAGGGCAGGGGACGTCCATCTGCTACTGAAAAGAAACACTGAAGATGTTGATCCAACAAAATCCATGCAAAAACGTCTGAAACATGTCACAGGTGCCGGCATTCTGATAGTATCAAATCATCTAAGGCAAATCGGTGAAAAAGTTCGATAAGTGGTTCCCGCATCAATTCAACGAAAACGAATAACAACAAAAAACGGTCATTATCGTCCGAACAACCTAACACAATACTTTTCATATTTACTAAGCTTAGCTGATTACGGCTAAAGGTTGAAGAAAGGAAATATGGTGATTGGAATATCGTTTCTTCGAATTTCCAAGTCAAGCTAAGCGTCTTAAAAGATCAGCCCTCGTAATCTTAACTTTTTTTCTTGGCTCAAACATTGCCTTTTGGCAGCAGTGCAAAGTAAATCGTGCCTCGTCCATTTTGGAAATGAAGAGAGCCAGTTATTCAAGGACTGTGCTCAGTCAACTATTTCCGTGTCATTAACCCTCTTTATTACGAGATTCCATTCACCTGTGGCTAAATTTCCTTATGTTTTTATCATTACAATCTCATCCTGTAATGTTAATAATCTTACATAGAATTCATTTTGTATCAAGAACAAAAACGTATGAATTAGCACATTTATCAAGAGATTATTTTATCTAAGTCTTTGAAAACCTTGAAAATATCATGAGACACTTAAGAGTGACAAAACGTTAGCAAAATAGATCAATACATTTTCCTAGTTCACGTTAAGTACGGTCTCTGATGTTTAGATGTTTGCTTATTGTATATGTTAACCATAGATTATTTTGTAAGTAAAGAAAAATATCAGAGTAAATTAAGTCATTTACCGTTCATGCTTCATTCACTCTTCATTCACACCTCTGGTCTCATTTACAACACAAATGATTTAATTCATTCTTGAGTGAATTATTCACCGGCTGAAACAGTGACCTGGTGAATCAGCTTTCAAAAAATGACGTTTTAATTTGGCTTGAACCTCAACTCCTGGCACAAGTATGAAAGACATAAGTATTTCTGTCACGTAACAGGTCATAATTTCGTTATTCTTTCACCAAACGCTTTAGTGTTAGAATTCAAACAAAATTACAACAAAGAAAGCAAAAGATCATACTTAAATGAGAATAATGTGTCATGCATCAGGTGGACATTAGAGCCTTTCAGTTTGGCATTTGAACCCAACAAATAAGTCTAGACTATTTGTTTTGCAGATAACACAAAGGAAAACAGATTTTTTTTCCAACTGCGTTGAGTTAAATTGCACAGAAAATTGTTTTACACTTTCGGTGCACGTAATGTCATTCATTAAATGAATGCATTTGTGCTATGTTCAAAGAACAATAGGAATTGCACATCAGCCATTCGTGAAGGCATATTAAATCTACGCCACTGGATTCGACAACATCTACATGACGTCACACACAACATTTTATATAAATTCCGATTTGTTTCGACTGTGAAGTATTCCCATCCAGCAACGAGTCGAATAAGACATTTTTCTGCTGCAAGAGATAAGACCAAATTCTCACTATGCCTAACTACACTCTGTACTACTTCAATGGCCGCGGACGTGCCGAGATCCTGCGTATGATGTTCGCAGCTGCCGGCCAAAAGTACACGGATAAGAGGTTTGAGTTCAACGAATGGGACAAATACAGGAAGGGTAAATATTGTTTTTATCATTATTAGAGTTTTCTATTTCCAATGTTTATGGTTTCTCATAAGGTGTATAACTTTATAATTCTCTATAGATTTTCATGTCAAGTTAACTACATGGTAATTAAAGTGTTTGTCACATACATGACACTCCCAAATTTGAGATGAAAGCCGGTGGAGGACTCCTCGTTCTTGTTGCACGCACCAACGTACTAAACCTTGCAAGTCTCGTCTGATCAAAACCAGAACTTCATACCAACAAGCAGGTTTGTTTTCTCTCTGCTTTTGTTTTTTCATTATCACCCGGTGAGTCCACCGGAAAAATACCTCCACCATAATCACACAGGTGTCAGCAGCTGAGTGCACAGAGAAATTGATCGTAAGGAAAAATGAAGAGCTTTCAACACTCTACACTCATACAGAAATCAAACCCCAGACCTCCTTGTGGGGTAGATGTGTTAACCATCAACTACAAGTGATTTGACCATAGGAAGATGTATATTATCTGATGTACCTGCTGAGGTATCTCTCTTGAGAATGTATACTGAGATCTAACAGAGGATACTTATCCGGACGGTTATTGACAAAAGCAAGCCTATTTCATCTTGCGAAATTTCACTTTGTACTTCTTAAATGACTGCAAGAAGTGCCGAGATCCTACACGAGATGTTGCTGCTACTAGCATCAAGTACACGGACGAAAGTTTCAAGTTTCCCGAATAGTTCAAATATATCAAAAGTAAATATGCATTCAAGTCCAGCTATGTTGAGTCAAACGCAACGTCAAAAGTGAAGTCTAATTCACAAATCGCAAGCTGAGACAAGAGAAATTTGAGATATTCGAAGCCCGTGCAGTGTTAGGGAACTTGATAGCTAGACTTTCAAATTGGTTAACTGTCGATTATTCCTCTCATCCGGAACAAACCTACTTTGACATAGGATCGTATATTTGTAAAGAAATTCCTCAAATTATTCCAAGTGTGAGTACAACACGTATTATTGAATCAAACAATGCTGTGATAAATCAAGGCTTTGTACTTTCTAATTACTATTTCTTGATATTGATATCTTTTTTTTTTAACTAACCAGTTATTGATTATAAATCTAATTGCATTTTATAATTATACCCTGTTTCACTATTATAAGAGACTAAAATACAAGTCACCATTTCTAGCAATACTAGCAGTAAAATGCAGCTAAATCCGTTTTACTTGAAAAATGGTTTTAGGCTTCAGATATTTCTCCTGGGATGGTTTTAGACTATAATTTCTCAGAAATCCATGTTTTTGAAATCAAAAACAATTATTTTGAGAGCTTAACAAAAAGTTACGTTTAGGAGTGGAAGCTTGAGATGGTTATCGTTACGTAAGTTTTCGTATTTAGCTAAAACTTAACTGCATTTTCTATTCATTTTCTTTATATTTGCTGCATTTATTCTGCTAAGCGTTCAATTTTGTTTTTATCATCCGTTAAATATCATATAAAAAAAATTAAAAGTGTCTCTGCGGAAACAGCTATGTAAGCAAATAAAATCACTTGTTGATTAAAACCTATCAAATTGATTTGAATCATTATTTACTTCCTTCATAAAGCATACAAAAATAAGGTATTTGCTATCCCTACGCTAGAATGTTTGTCATTAGAGAATCAACCGACACAAAAATAAGTTCAAACCGAAACTTAATGGTTAGATTTTCTAAAAACGCTACTTGTGATTCGCAAAGCAATTTCACATGATGCAGCTACTCACACAAATTCACTAAGCTATTGCCATAATAACGATGTTTTTTACCACTAATTTTGTTATCGTGTATAATCTGCATGAAATGAAAATTGAATTAAAAAAACGGTGATTCTATTTCTACTAGCTGAAAATAACGTCCGAGAACGCAGTTATCACCAAATAAATGAAGCTTACGCATACAATCTTGATTATTAACGATTTTCCAATCTTATCTGCAACGTATTTTTAGCAGATAAATAATTTGCAATACTTTTCTGTTATAAAATTATTTGAAATGAATTTTGAATAGCAAAATCATTTGCATACTAACGAGATACGTCGTAAGCTGTTTTTGGAAAAAAGATCTAACAAGATACCCTTGTCAGCCGTTACAAGACTGAGATCTTTTACACAGGATATTCATTTGCACTTTAAAAATAATTTTTTGCGAGACATCTGGTTGGCTGCTCCCCACGAATTTCTGTAAAATATCTTTTCAGACGTTCCATGACATATTTCTGGATATATTTTGTTAGCCGGCATAAAAGAAAAAAATGTCTTGCGAGGTACATCGTGTCGAGTATTCAAGTCGGTTGCAAAAGAGTTATTTACATTTTTCTTCGTCCATTACATTATTTCGCTTCTTGATAAAAGAGCAAAATCCTAATTTTCAAATTATAAATCCATTTTTATTCGATATTCCTTTCAGATATGCCCAGTATGTGTGTGCCTGTCTTGGAAATGGACGGCGGTAATAAGATGCCCGAAACCATGGCCATTGCCAGGTATTTGGCCAGGGAATTCGGTAAGTCTTGGGAAAAGAAGCAACATTGAAAAAAATATTCAAGTATATGACCAGCTTAACAAAAGCAATCTTCGAGTAAGTGACCAGCTAAACCAGCCCGGCTACTGCAATTCTACGTGCATTCTGACCGAAAATAATTACTACTTTTCTTTTATATATATTGTAAATAAAAACTCATATAATACATATTTTTAGTTTAAAGTATATTTAGCATAAAATTTGGTAGATATGTGAGACATGTCAATTCAAATTAGTAAGAGACACGACTAACAATCAGCTAGGTCATGATTTCAAATGATGGTAGGGGAATGCTGATTTTTACTTCCCCTTTGAGTAGGGTTGTTCTTGTTAGGGTGGAAAAATAAAGTCAACTTCAAGTTTTGACTGGACTTAGACCAAAGGAGATGCGAGGTAATCGAGCAGATAACGCCACAGAAAATGTGAACGGCGAGTCGAATTCAAACTCTGACTGAGCTAGCACACTTCTTCATTCATAATTATGGGATACAATCTATAGAATTGATTTGTTAATAGATGTGATTTGCGGAATACGCCAAGATTTTATGGCGACGAAACTTAATTGCAGTCTTCGAGATCGTTTCTTTAGCTACACAGGAATATCTGAGCTTGCCTATTCAAAGACTATTTTTACTGATTGATTTTTTAAATTATTCAATAGGTTTCTACGGCAAAAGCAACATGGACATGATGAGGTGTGATTACATTGCCGATTGCTTCTATGAAATCATGCACGATTATATGAGGTACTACCACTGGAAGAACGGACGCTTCAGGGTGAGTCAGTTATTTTGGATAATCTCTAACATTTCATAACTACATTTATCAAGACACTATCTATGAGAATGGTTTCGGGAAAAGATTATAATGAAATGCATATCGATACTAAAATACGTTAGATAATACGAGTGTCAAGTGCTCTGTAAATAATGACTGCTAAGGAAATCTTGCACGATTGCATGAGATGTTACCACTGGACGAATGAACGCTTCAGGGTGAGTCAGTTGATTTTCAATCTGCTCAGCATTCCATACCTACATCTCCAAGACAGTATCTATGAAAATGGATTAAGGAAAAGGTTATAATGAAATGGACATCAATACTAAAATACATTAAGTAATAACTGCTTATGAAATCTTGCACGATTACATGAGATATTACCACTGGACGAATGGAGGCTTCAGGGTGAGTCAGTTATTTTTGAATATGCTCAACATTCCATACCAACATCTTTCAAGATAGGATCAGGAAAGAAGTTATAATGAAATGAACATCGATACTAAAATACATTAGCCAATGACTACTTATGAAATCTTGCAAGATTACATGAGGCACTACCACTGGACTAATGGGCACTTTAGGGTGAATTGATTATTTCGAGTCTACTCATCATTTCATATCCACATCTCTCAACAGGATAGGAATGGATTAGCAAAAACATTATAGTCACATCATCATCATCATCATCATCATCATCATCATCATCATCATCATCATCACCATCATCATCATCTTCAATAATAATAATAATAATAATAATAATAATAATAATAATGATAATAATAATAATAATAAAATACATTAGCCACCACGAGTAGAAAATAAAATAAAAAATCTTACATAAGACAGCATCCAAACTCTCAGCAGCGTCGTACTGCATACCTTTCAAACATCTAAAGTAAGCATTTGCTGTAATAACTTTATCGATCTATCTATTTGATGATTTATCTAACGATTTGTCTTACCCTTCATATCTTCCTATCTAACGCAACCTCTTCTCACGTAAATGTTTAGGAAGTTCACTTCTTATCTGAGTCCTTCCTTTCAAATTCTCAGCATTTTCTTTTTCCTTAGGAAATTATTCGCTTAAAATTCATAACTCTAACTTCAATCATACTTCAAACGCAGTTCAAGATTTTTTGTGAAAATATTTTCAATATAATGGTTCAATATTTTCTTTTGTCCAGTTCAATATGGGAGGCAGCGGTGCTGGAATGAACAGCTCCACCGGTGGAAGCAGTGACAAGAGCTCAAACTTTGACGTAAAGAAAATCATTTTCTTTTTTTGATATCTTTTAACGATTATTTAGATGTAATTTGAATTGTTTTTGTCTGAACTTTGTAGACGAGGGAAAACAGAAACCATGGGCAGGTCACCCGTGTTCCAAGAAAAGTGGTAGAGGGGAAATGTCTTAGTAAAAGTATGTCTTCTAGGCCTGATGTGGTGCAAGGGAGGTAATTTTTTAATACTATCATTCAGTCAAAAATACAATCATTATCACCTGAAGGTGGTCTACGACAGCCGAAAGATTGCTTCAAGAAATGAGAAAAGACGGAGACAAAAGTCTGAAAGAATCTCGTAATTCGAATCGCTTTCAATTTCTACAACTCAGAGAGTAACAATACAACCATTGATAGTAATATTATCCTTAGTATTTCATTACATCAAGCATTGTTTATAATCTTTTTTAGCTAGTTTTTCTTTCAACTTGATTCCAGTTGCTTTTTAATTGCAACTGCTCGGACAACCTCTCCACAATCATTAATTGCGATGTAATTTAGATATTCTATAAGATTTAGCATTGTCAGTCATAATTAAAGTTTGTCTGTTATTTTCTACCCCAATTGCTGTTGCTTTATATTCCAAGTCCGCAGACCTTAACTTTACGAATACTGATGATAATAATATCTTTATTTTTTTTCATAAGATATGGGATTGTCAATTGATTTTTCTACTAATATTTCTCTCGCTGTGCTGGATGGTATAACAATTTCAAACATTTTATTTGACAAAAAATATATGATAGAAATTATTTCTTTTTCACAGAACTACTTGCAATGGAGGTTCATGAACACATGTAACAGAGTTATGCCCTTCTTGGAAAAAACTTTGGAAATGCAAAATGGTGGCAAGAGCTTCTTCATGGGTGACCAGGTCAGTTTTATTATTTTTTTATTCACTTATAATCACATACAGTTCTTGATAACTTGCCATATTAATCTCATTTATTTACCACTGCAAGCAAACTTGAATGAAGTATATATAATCACTCATCTTCGCCAGTCCGTCCATACAATATCTCCAATTTCTTATGAATTTCTGGACGGACGAGCCATGGGATGAAGACAAACTTGTTTAATTTGTGAGCCGATCCAGGATTTTTTATGATTCATATTCTCATATATTGGTATGTATTAACGATCGTTCGTCTCTAAGTCCACACAATATCTATGACATTTTTCAATAAATTCTGATGACATTTCGTGGAAAGTTTAGATATAGAATGAGAAAAAATGATTAAATTCCGATGCGAATCCCAAAATTTGTTTACGATTGAGATTTTTTTTATATCAAGACGATATTCCGAAATGATGTTAAAAGCTGGAAGGACTACAAAAATATTTAAAAAAAAAAAAAAAGCAAACACCAAGTGATGAAAAATACAAAATAATAGAAATGAAATAGGTGATTATTTATTTTGATCTTATGAATTCTTTTCCTTTTTTTTTTTTTTTTTTTTATAAAATAGAACATCATAGATTTATGACTGCTTCAATATATATTGTTTATAACTTTAGCCAGTGATAGTGCCAAAAATGAAAAAGTTGACTGCTCTCGGGAAGGCAAAGCGCTTCAAGCGATCTCCATCTTGAGGAATGTGGAGATTTTACCAAATCCATAAATGTTTTGAGGCCACACAGGATGATTTTTCTTATCTGTGGTTTGTTCAACAGGAAAATTTTTAGTATTACGAAGAGAGTGAATGGATGTCTTTCTCCATACCTCAAAATGGAGGAACAGATGCCACACCTTCCTGTACCCCACTCGCTTTAGCAATATTTTCAGTAGTCTAGTATATAAAAAATATGAGACAGGAAATATAGATCGAGCAGAAGATATTCCTGGAACAATTTGTTATTCTGTCATCAGGATTTCAACTTTCAACAAAAATCTATATCATGTTTAGTATAATAGGACCAATTGAGAGAAGATCCATTAATTACATATTTTCACCGTATTTTTTAGAGTTAGGAGTTTTAGGATATTTATCTCGGTCTAGTCCTCTCTCTCTCTCTCTCTCTCTCTCTCTCTCTCATAGACATATGTTCCTCTCTGTCTTTTTTTCTTATTTGGATCTTTTCATATCTCTATTTGCCTTCTTTTTCTCTGCAGATGATGTGGTGTGACATGATGTGTTATTGCTGCTTGGAAGGTCCGTTTATGGAGAACCAAGCAATGTTCAGCAAGTATCCCAAGCTGATGGCCCTGAGGACCCGGGTTGCTGCTCACCCCAAGATTTCTGCTTACCTCAAGAGCCGTTCCAACACCAACTGGTAAACATGATGATTAAACGTTCCGGACAACAACAATTCTCTGTGGATGTAGTATTAAAGATGACTGGAAGCAGAATTCAATGATACAAACGATTTTCAAGTTTTAAAAAATAAACAAAAATGATCAAGATATATTCGTTTCTTCTATTGTTTTTTAAAAAATCACCTTTCTTCCAATTAGAATTGTTTAAACCGTATTGTTGATATCAACCCAAAATTTGCGACAGTTGGTGAAGGGTAATTGTTATCCATAGCAAGATAAAAGCCCATGTACATTGCAAAATAATCTACTGTAATTTACCCTTTGCAAGATGAAAGCTCTGGCTCACAGATAGAACTGATATGCCGTCAATCATGCATAGAACAGCAATAAAGGAAATTCCAATCTCTCGCCCTCAATGGGCCAATATTATCTTGATTTTATTTCTGCATGTTTACACCAGATGTCTTCCGTCATCGCTGGAGACAAACAGCTCGTCTCCTCAAGTGTCCATCCTCCCTCTCAGCATTTCCAAGGTGAGCTGTGGTTTGCACTTTCCCACCTGATGACTGGTTATCCTCACACATCACAATAGCGCTGAGGTCATTAATCTCATATTTTCAGCACTCTCCTAAGCATTCGTGTAGATCTTATTAATAGTATAATCAACATAGTTTCAATCTTTCCTCTTAAAACCAGTTCCTCGAATCATGACTTAAAAGTCTTTGAAAGTTTCCTGTGCGCCCACTATTATTGGTACTACCCTGACCTCAATATTCAACACTTTCCTAGGTTCTTGGGTTGAGTCCTGGTATTTTTCCAGCTTTTTGCCTTTTTTCATATATTCTTTATGTTATCTGGAGGCTCAGATACGTCTATGATTTAACAAGTTCTTTTCTTCTTGTTCAGGATTACTATATCCGTTCTTCTTGCTTGGACTGAGTGGTCAGTTTGGATGAAGTATCAGAGTGATTACCATGAGAGAATCTAGTTTGTAGTGGTGCCACATGTCTACATGATCAAATCTGTGTCGTTTGCATAGTTCTCAGTGTATAACACTTCCTTTTTGTACTCTTTCTGTGTTAGTTTACTACATTCACTACACAGCTGTTTAGAGTCCCATCTGTTTTCCACAAACGGGGCATTGCCGTTTTCCTAGGTTTTGTCGATCTTTGCCTTAAGATATGATCTCCTGAAGTATTTCTTTTGTGCTACTATGATGAGAAGTTATTTTTCTCTCTTCAGGTGTCCTATGCGTACCAATGTCCATGATCTTTCGTCTGCAATATTTTCTGTTTTTCGGATTCCCTTTGTAGCTTTTTCTGTCTCCATTCTCCTCCCTTGATTTCTTTTTTACTACACCATTGTTTATTACATTTTCGTTGCTTGCTACTCTGCTTTAAGCTCTCTTCATAATATCCTCATTGCATACTTGCATTTAATTTCTTAGTCCCGTTTTGACCATTCCGACCAAGTCGTCTATGCTGCCGTTGTCTTCCTCCTTTGCATTCAGTCTGTATGTGTCATCTTCTGGAATATAGAGCCTTGTGCATCGTCACACCAGTCCGTTGATTGGAGTTCGTCTTTTGTCTATCCAAGAAATGGTCCTGTGTTTCATATTACCGATACTGTAATATGTACATATGCTCTATCAGAGTTCTTTCGATTTAACTGAGCCTCAAATGATTTCCTCACTCTCTTAAGGTATTCTCTTTTTATTTTCTCTTTCAATTCAT
>OY735237.1:18803103-18870603 GCA_963457665.1 Thysanoteuthis rhombus | reverse complement strand
GTTATTGCCCTTACATTGGTGGTGTTCTTTTATTTTGATGGACTCAGGACTGGCTGTGGTTGGTCATCATTTTTTGAAGAGTGGATCCCTGGTTATAAAGAAGAACATTTCAAAATAAACTTTTATCCCCCATCCCCACCCAATAAAACTGACGACTGATAGAAAAACAACAGATTGTTAAAAAAAAAAAGAAAAAGAATGAAAAGCATTTATTTTCACCATTTTTTTGTGGGGTTTTTTTGTTTTGTTTTTTTTTTTTCACGAGAAAACCCAGCAAAGGAATTACAATTTTGAGAATATTCTTGGCAGTTAACAGGTTTAGTTTTAGGATTTCAGGTAAAACAAAAAAAGTTCTTCTTTCATTGCTGAAAAATATAACAAGCGTATTTCTTTCAAGCTATAAGGAAGTACCAAATTTTTTCTCAGCTCCGTCTCGAGAGGCTATTGTCTTATCATTTGTTTACTAACGTTCCTATGCTATGCAAATAATGTGAACAGCCAGCCACTGTGGGGACTGATATAGATTCGAATAGATAAGAGCAAAATAGAATGAACTGACAGAGAAGAAGGCTATGGCGATCAGGGGGAAAAAAGATGGAGGGCCTTGGGGGGGGGTTATATACCTCAAAGTTAGGCCAGAAAATACAGTAAGTAAGTAATGCTCCTATGCTACCAATAGCTTCAGTCCTTGCTAGAGCTATACATACTGCATTCTTTACTTTGCCCGTTTGCGATGTGCGAAGGGTTGACAGGTAACTAAAGTGGCATCAAAAGCTTCGCCCTGTGATATTTTACTCATAACTTGGGGGAGACATTGTTTCATGCCTTTTCCAAAGGTGTCAGAATGAAATGTTCGCCTCCACGAAGACCAGTTTGCATATTTCTCTGCATACTTACGAAATATTTCTTCATCTTCTTTATTTTTAAGGTAAAAGTTCACTGACGTCTTTAATTTGGCACAATAGCTTTTCTGGTTCAAGCAGAAAACCCAGAACAAAAACGATTTTAGAAATAGTATAGAAATGATAAAAAGATAATTAATTGTATGCATTAAATTCGATCATTAGAAGATGTTGAAAGATAATCTCTTCCTGATTTTTTCAGAATGAGAGATTATCATTAACCATGGTGTTTTTTGTCATAATTTCCGTACATTATTTGAACACAACGTTTCGGCCGTTGTATTTTACAGCCTTCTAAAGGTGGATGTCATAATTGGGGAGAATTTGGATTGTCGAGACAGGGTCCGCCACCTTTGTGTGGAAACAGATTGTCCTAATTTCTGTGTTTTTTGGTTAAGACGATGGTGAACCCCATATCAGAATAATAAGCTTTATTCATTTACAATACCCACCTGAAGAAGACCGTACGGTACAACAGCTGGAACGTTGTGTTCAAAAGATTAACTGAGACAATAATGTTGAAAGATCGGAATGGGCAGCCTCTGACCTTACTTTCTGAACTTGTCTAGCTCGTCTCTCCACCTAATATTCTGTCGGCCTCGGTTGCGCATGTGATCTCAGGGGATTCATGTTGTGAGTCGTGATGTCCATCGGTTGTCCGCCATTTTTGCAACATGGCCAGCCCACTGCCATTTGAGATTTTTAATGGATTCTATTATATCTCTGACTCCTGTTTTTCCACAGATGTATTGTGCTGTCTTGTGGTCTCTTCATGTTAGGCCCAGCATAATTTTTCCATGTGCACGTTGCATGGTTCTCAATTTGTGGATCTGTTTCTCGGTTAGGTTCCATGTTTCAGCTCCATAAGTGACTATTGAGAGGATGCATTGGTTATACATCCTTCTTTTTAGGATTAATGGGATCTTCTTATTTTTGAAGGTTGAGTTTGCTTTGCTATAAGCTTGCCATCCTTGTATGATTCTTCACTTTATTTCTTCTTCTTTTGAGGGTCTCATGGAGATTCGTTTTCCTAGGTAGATGTGGTGATCCACTTTCTCCAGTTCTGTGTCCTCGATTTTGATCTTAGTGTTTTTATCTCCGATGTGGTTGTTGCACATCATCTTTGTCTTGCTGAAGTTCTATGCGGCACACGAAATTCCCTAATTATACCAACATACTTACTTAATTCATCAAATTTCAGATACCCCCAAATGTTGAAAACTGTGTTTAAAATGTCTGTTTGAAAATGCTAACCCAAAATATCACATAAAACTGTCAACATAGGTTTCTCAGGTTGTTGAAGTCGTTCCGGTTGGCTATCCGGCTAGATATGTATCTCGCGTAGAGGCTGCATCGGTGAAGCTTGAGCGCTAGAATTTAAACGATTACTCCTTACAATGTAAACAAATGATAGTTCTCTTGTTTGTTTGCTGGTTTGTTATTTGTGTGTATTTTTAATTCCACACATGAATAGGTTTTTTGTAGGTGGTTCAGTTTGTAAGTCTATGTTAAATTAGTCCATATTTTTCTCGCACGTTTATTTAGTTATTGAAGCTCAACAAAAGTAACTTATTCATCGATCCCCCTCTTGTAATGTTTAATTGATCAACCCCAATATGTCAAAAAGGTTGGTCATAGTTGGCTATTTCTATTGGGTGACTGACAAGACTTTTTTTTTCATTTAAATTCGTAAGTAATTTCCTTATCTTTCTTGTTGAATGAAACTTTTCGTGAATGGTTTCATTTTGATATACTTTGCACTACGATGTTATTTTTTCCTTTTAGGAGTATGGCATGATTAGTGATGAATAGTTGCTCATGGGGCCTGCTGCTCCTAAAAAATTGGCTACGCCTTGTTTAAATGCTGACCAATGTTCGCTCCCGAAGGTTCATTTGCAGCCTCATTTTTGTAGATTTTGGGGTTTTCCGAAGACAAATAAACGAGGTAATATATTTGACGCTCAAGGGACAAGAGGGAAGCTCCAGAGACATTAGTAAGATTTTCTCACTCTAATGTAAATGATGGCACTGTGACATTTTGTAGTTTCTTTGGTATAGCTGAATAGCAATTTTGAACTTTGAAGGTTTAAGATTTCGCACATAAAGAAAAACATGTTCAGTACCACGGAATTGACGACTCGTCTCACGATGATATTTTTTCGCAAAATGACAAAACCCCATTAGAAAACGTAAAATATGTTTTCAAAATGAAAAACGCACAAAGTTGGATACGAGTATATCAATTTTTTTTCGGTTTTTCGTGTATATCCATGTTTTAAGATATATCGCACCCTTTTATATTATTAAAATGTTTTATTTTAAGACTTTCATGTATGCATTACATTAGTTAGATACCTTGTTGTACATATAAGTTGATTTGTTTGAAAAATATAACTGTTTTGTACATGCAATTTAAACTTTCTACTTTCATCAATCTTTTTTACGAGCAAAACAGAACACAGGAGTAACAATATTGAAAATATGCTTTGGCAGCCAACAGGTTAGGGTTCCCTCACGTTGGCCTCAGCTTCAAACATCCCTGCTTTGGTTCTATATATGACATTACTATTTACTCGGCCTGTTTGTGATGTGTCTAATAGACTTTGTGATGACAAGCGACCAAGCTGTGCCACTAATTTCACCGTGTGCTGTTAACCCATAGCTACGGGGATAGATGGATTCATGCTTTTCAATAATTGCAGAAGTTTTAACTAATCTCGCCGAGTCCATTCTTCGTACCCGCGCCCGCTCGGCCAACGTTCCCTCCAACCTTTTGAGAAAGAATCAAATAGTCATTTTCACCTAAACAAAACCAATTTACACATTTGTCAGAGATTCCTCTCTTAGAAAACAATTAATTAACTTTCTTACAAAGTCAAATAATTACCTTCATTAAGTGCAAAAAGATCAGGATAGGTTGCTGCGACCAAATCACGTCGGACTTAACGGTTCCGATAAGATCACCAGTTACGCAACGTCTAGCCTGGTCAGTACCTATGTGGGTGACCATTTTGAAATACCAGGTAACGCCAATGTCTAAATAGAGATCCTGCTGAGGCGATCTTATTAATCCTCCTAAGGGGAAACTGATCCCTAGAATCTATGATGCAATCCATGCACCCCCATCCTTACCCCCTGAACCTTGTGACAAGCATGGACGCTAGCGATACGGAAGGAAATAATTAAAACGTACTGGATCTGGCCACGATTTCCTTTATGATGGGTTCTCTTAAATGTATTTAAAAAAAAGGTTTTCTGTGTCGAGCAAGCAAACATTGAGAGTAAGTTGTTGAGTTTTTGATACTTTGACTCCGGTAAATACGAAGGTTTGGGCGTTGTTATAAGATGGCAAGGTTTTGTATGGAAGGCAACCAATGGCCGAGTTATGAAAGATATATAATCTTATGGGATTCCGTTTTATAATAACAAATATCATATTATAACAAAATTTTTTATCATAACGAATATTATATCATAACATATATTATAATTGATAGTCAATAATAAAGGTCAGCTAAAGAATTTCAACTTGCTCATTGACATACTATCGATATGAGAAATGTTTTTTTCAATTATAATTGTACAAAAAAAGGTCAACATAGATACAGAGACATGAGTGAACATTAAGTGGTTGATTTGGTACCATATCAAAGCAGTTAAGCAAATAAACATGAGGTTAACATAAAGAGACATTACTTGGAGTCACATCGACGGATAGCGAGGATTTATAAGTACAGCTCCGTCTGACGTTGGTATCGGGCCACGAGTCTGTCTCCACTGTTTTGCGTGACCGGCACCCTTTAGAAATTGCTGTCCTTTGGGTTTATGCTTTGCCTCTTAAAAACCTTTTGATAGTATCTGTGAATTTCCAATATATATATATACATATATATATATATATATATATATATATATATATATATATATATATATATATATCGATCAACCGTGAAAAAAAGCTGGCTAAAATTTTAACAAAAAAGAGTGCCTTGAATTTATCTCACATCATCATCATCATCATCATCATCATCGTCATCATCAGTCTCTTAACGTCCATCATTGGACACAGACCTTCCCCACATTTCTCTATCGTGGGCGTCGTGGAGCCAATATTTTTTGAATTTGTCTAGCTCGTTTCTCCATCTTGTGCTCTGCTAGCTTCGGTTGCGCATTTGATCTCTGTGGATCTATGTCAGGAGTCCATCGGTTTTCTGCAATTCTTGCAGGATGGCCTGCCCATTGCCATCCCATTTTGGATTCTATGATGTCCCTGGCTCCTGTCTTCTCCTGGATGTATTGGGCTGTCTTGTGATCTCTCCAAGTGAGGGTGAATATAATTATTCCGTGTGCAGGTTGCATGGTTCTCAATTAAGGGGTCGGTTTCTTGGTTAGGTTCCATGTTTCAGCTCCATAAGTGACTATTGGGAGGATGCATTGGTTGTATACCCTTGCACATTGATTGAAATGTAACAAAATGTTTTTCGCCGCCCTGTTATGTGATCAATATCTGATCAACTCCAAGAGATGGTTTCATCTACCCTGCCTCGTGATGCAAATTGGAATTCGACCGTAGAAAGAACCTACATAGAGTCATCACCATCCGGCTCTGATACTAAGTATTTAAACACCAATGTTCATTTTTGTAAGTTCATTTGGGAACCATTTCCCGGCTTGTCATTTTTTTTTTACTGAGGTTAGTAAACATTGAAATACAGTTGACTCTAGAGAGAGAATTGATTATCCTAATTAAGGGTAAATAATTAGAACATTTGCAAATTGCCAAGTTTACTGATCAGACAGCGCTTTGTGTTTTATATAATGATTGACTATTGTAAATGATTGCTGAACGCCTAACTGTTGGTTATTGTCTGATGAACTGCTAATCACAGTGTAAATAAGTAGGGTTTAGCCAGGATTTCAACCCAATGATTATCTCAGGGTTTTGATAGAAGCTCCTCATTTGCTGGTAGTACCAGCAAATCAGTTCTAAATTGTATGATAGCCAAGAATCGGGGTAATATTATTTAAGCAGTGTTGCTCTTGAGTAGATGTAAAGTAATCGCCCACATACAAAAATCCGGACAGATAATAAATTCATCGTTATCATGTCCAAAAAGTATTTTCTGTGTCGAGTATGAATTGAGAGACAAGTCTCCCATAATCAGGGAAAAGCTAGTAAGTCTGTTGAAGTTGATTTTGAGAAAACAAATGAAAAACTGTTGTGTTTCCTTGAGAATGACAGACTTGATTCTTCCTAAAATCTCTCAATAAGGCAGAGTTTTCCGTACTTTAATATGAAATGAAAAGGGTGCAAACTAGTAAGCCTGAGGACAGATCAAACTGATCTTTGACAAACCATTTCGATAAACAGATAAATAGATGATAGATAAATACGGGCAGCCCTACATAGACGGAAAGACAGAAACCAAACGATAGAAAGGTGGATAAACAGAGAGATGGATAGTTAGGCAGACGGACAAATAGATTGATAGTTGTAAATCTAACTTTTTTGATATCTTTACCCATGACCCGGAATCCATTTAAATAGTATGTCAAGTTGAATTGAATTATAAAATCCTTAAGCATCTAAAAAAATTAGATTGGGTTAATATTCCATTACATAAAATATTTTTGTCCAATGTATAGACACTGAGATAATTGTTTTGAACCTTTTTTTGATCATTAATGAAACTATGACAAATGAATAAAACCTCGATTGTTGCGAGCTAAGTACAGTCACTTTTTCAACCTGAAATTAAGGATTTCTTCAGAGACAAGATAATAGAATCAGAATTGGGAATTATGCATAATATGCATAAATAAATATATTGTATAATTCTACGTTGGGCTGGAGTATAAAATCTACCTCTGGGTCCGGAGCGAAGGTTTCGATCCTACTTTGTGGTCCTGGAAGTGATATCGAGTCTATAGCTTTACTTAAAAGTTCTAATACAGTCAAACAGTTGTCTGTGGATGACGCAAAATTTAATTATAATTAACTTCCCTTCTTTCGTTGAGAACTCTCAGGTAAGGCAACAATTTGCTAAAAGCAATCATGCAATACTCTTCCATCTCCAGAATGGAGCACTCTGTTAGATGGAGAATTATGCGTAAGTAAATAAATCGCCTAATTTGGTCCTACTGACCGTCCAGTTCTGTGCAGGGCAAATATTTAGTGTTAGTTGCGCTGCATTTGCAACACAATGATAAGTACTTCACTCTTCAAAAATGAAACAAGGTGATTGCGTATGTAGCCTTGTGTTGTAATTGTCTGTCTAAGTTTTAGCTATTCGAAAAGAAGAAAATTGCTTTCAACTAGAGTAAATAAAGAAAATAACAATTTTTTCACCAATAGTTTCCGTTCAGCTGGAGTAGGTAAATTTATCCTCGATGTAGATAAGATTCATTGGATTTATTAAAAAGTAAATCCTTATTTTTTCAACTGTAAGTATCTTGTCTCACATCACTTTTTTCTTCGTCGAGCAGGATGAGGAAGATAATGATAGGGATTCAAACGCTGATTAATGTTCCTTTCAGTGAGTTCATTTTCCTAGCTTATTGACTAATTGAGGAATTTATTAGATTTCACACTAATTGTGCCAAATATAGCTCTGTGAACTTGTGTATCAGCCGAATATATCGGATATCAGTGTGTCATACACACACCAAAGTGCAGTAGCATGGGTGACAAATTGTTTAACTGCACTGAAATTTGGATCCAATAGCTGATTTCACTTTCCCTCTGTGGCAATCTGCATTCATTCTGCACTAATGCTCTTGGGAAAATCATGAGTCCATCTCTTTCCCTTTTTAATTTGCAGCTTTGGTTGACATCCAGTCAAGGAAACGAACAACTTTAAATTTAAACTTGGGAAATCGAACCCATTACCCAGCGTCGTGGGAGACGGGGAACTATCAGAAATAGGGATCTTGTTCCTAAAATGTATGTTCAAAGGGGCTGCGATAAGCATCGAAGAGCTTAACCATCCGGAAGTAGATTTTAATGAAACACCACAGTGAAATTAGTGAAGCATGCTAAATGGCTGGCGAAATAACGCTACCACCTCTAAATATCTAGAGAGCAATGGATGATTGAAATAAAACTACCAAAGAAGGTGAATTACTAGTCATAACTACATAAAACAATGTCACTGTTTATACTAAGTAAAATCATTATCTTAATTTCTGATTAATAAATGAACATTTCTTTGTAATAAACATTTATTTTTGCTGCGAATTTTAATTCTTCCTTTCAGGTAAAAACAAGGCAAATGATCCCCGGGGATCGTTGCGGTTAGTTTGGATTCTACCTGGTTTGAGTCGATTCATGTTTGTTTTGTCCATCAGTCACCGGATCCTTAATGACTCAAATTTTTCCTTTACCACATGGAATTGCAACGCCCTTTGAGATAGGCACAGATTTTCGGATGGACAGCAACTCGGTCCCTCAAAGCCATCAGTTGCGGATATTTAGCAAACATTGCTTTGTTTTCCATGAAAGGATTTTCCAAGAAGCTGTAACACATCATGTCACACAACATCATCTAAAGAAAGAAAATAAAGGAGAGAGAAATTATTAAAGCTTGTCCCAAAGATAAGATTGAATGGTTTGTATTTCTTCTAGATTATATTCTATTCTAATTGTGAAAATTGTGATTTTCTAGGTTCGTTGGTCGTATGAATACATAATGAGGAACAGCTCATGATCTATATATTGAGCATTAGAAAAGTTCGGTTTCCTTAGAAAAATTTGAAGCTAAGTATTTTTTTATATATCAAATTTATTGAAAAAACATATTTTAAACTATTACTAGTTAACCAGTACTTTTTTACTAGTCTTTATTTTAATTTCATTTGCTTTTAATTGCAACCATTCAAACCATTATTCTAAATCCATTAGTAAACAGCACGAATCAGAAAAGAAAAAAAAACTATGGGCAAGACTCGAACGCACACTTCTTTTTTAGTATCAGCTTCTTTTTCCAATTGATCTAGAAAGCTTAAAATCAAATCTAACCATATAGACCTCTTCATCATTTACTTTTTTTCGCTCAGCGCCGCCGTTATTGATGTTTTGTTTTTCTATTAGTATTATAAGTTGTGATAATACCTAAAATTTATATCAGATAGAGCATTTGCATCGTTTTAACTTTCCAGCTACTATTTATTTCAATTCTGATCTGCGTCGTTTATTAATGGCTGCAAAATGACGGCTTGAATAGTTGCGAGGAAAAGCAACTCAAATCAAAATGAAAGAAAAAAAAATAATGATAATTGGCAATGCTTCACTTATTTAAAAGTTTCTTGACAATATTATAACCAATGGTCGGAGAATTGCGATGAAAAACAGCTAAAATTAAGATGAAAAAGATTCTAAGCA
Organism: Thysanoteuthis rhombus; assembly: GCA_963457665.1. Taxonomy (NCBI): domain Eukaryota; kingdom Metazoa; phylum Mollusca; class Cephalopoda; order Oegopsida; family Thysanoteuthidae; genus Thysanoteuthis; species Thysanoteuthis major. The sequence goes on along the minus strand of OY735237.1, from coordinate 18,861,321 downwards.
AAAGTTATTAACGGTTTAAAATGCTTCAACTATCAAAGATAACATATCAACAGTTTTGATTCTTGTCCATCTAATGTCACTTTTGCTCGTTCCATTGAATCAAAGCATATGACATTAACTGCTTGACCCAGATATTGAACTCACGACCACCATGAATTGCATACACTTAACTAATGCTAATGCTAACGCTAATATCCGCTTAGCCATTGTTCGAGAGAAAGATAATATTGGCTAATATATTGAATTATATCATCTTGTTGCCTCGTGCTGTACTGAGTTATGCCTAGTAAAAATAGAGAAATTAACACCTGAAAGTGCTAGTCCTCTCCTGAGATTGACTATATCATTTTGGATTTGTTTGAAATGAGGGCCTACCTGATCACCCAAGAAGAATTGATTTTCATTTAAACGGGAACTGAGGGTTTTCTCCAAGAAAGGAAGAACTCTGTTGCAAGTGCTCATGTATCGCCAACGCAAATAATTCTAGAAATAAAAGACACGAGTTGTCAGCATTGAAATATGAAATCAGTTCTTAAAGATATATTACTTCGTATCATCTGGTATTGTCAATCTGATTCTTTTACTTTTGGAGTAGGATGTATCAGAGGAAATTCTAGATTTACACCGATACAATATTTGGTGCTACCGTGATAGATTTCAGTAAATGTCTTTGATTAGAGGTCATTCAATATTGTCAGACTGGCTATTCTACTACTGTATAGGGTTCGATAAGGGGAAATGTCTGATTTATGGCAATTTATAATGTGGTGACTCATGATGGATTTAAGCAAGCGTGTATTATGAGGGGTCATTTGGTATGGCCAATCTGGTTAGTCAACTGCTGTATTGGATTTATATTGGGAATATTTTTACGTTTTTAATAAGCCTGTAAGAGATTTTTGCTTCGATTCACAGTGTTGCAATGATTGCTGAGATGTATGAATTTAATTTTGGAAGGACGTGTATGTTCAAGAGAGGTTAGCATGATATCTAAAAAGAACTGTCTGATAGGGAAATGTGTGAGTATAAACATTTGAGTATAATGTCGTAACTCAAGCAATGCAAAGCTGGACGAAGTAGACCGCTACATCTACCAGGACAACGAATATCTATGAAATCCTCGAAAGGAGAAGAAATAAACCGAATAATCACTCTAGGTTGGTAAGCTCCGGTTGAATAAGTTCAATCTTCACGAACAAGAAAATCCCATTTGTCCTAAAAAGAAGATTATACAATCAATGCATCTTATATAGATGAAACATGGAACCTAACCAAGAGACAGACCCCCAAATTTAGATCTGTGCAATATGCACATGAGAGATTCAGGCTCAACATCACATGAAGAGACCACAACATAGTATAACAGGAGAAAAGACATCATAGAAACCATGAGAAAAATTAAATGGTACTAGGCTGGCCATGTTGCAAGAATGGCAGACAACCAATGGACATCACGACTCACAGCATTGATCCCCCAGAGATCAAGTGCAGAACCGAGGCTGGCAGAAAATGAGATGGCGAGACGAATTGGTCAGGTTCAGAAAACACTGGCTAAGCAACGCCTACGATAGAGAGCTGTAGCAAGGGAAGGTCTATAGCCAACGACGGATCATCATGACTGATGCTGCTGCTACTGATGATGGTGACATCAGCCACAGCTGAAGACGAACCCCCACCTCCGACATCAAAGCAGGTGGGCAGGCAGGTATAGGCGCGTGTTATTTTTTGGTCTGGGGACGCTACGAAAATTCCTGCATGCCAAATAATTGTAAGTACTTCACTATCGGGAACCTTATACTTATGAACATCTTTCATAAAAGCAAGAAAATGGCGGAAAGGGGAATTTCCAAAAGCGATGATAACTATTTCTATTAATATTCAGACCATCCTCATCTTGGTTGTTTTTCATACAACGTTTCGGCCGTTGCACTCTATGGCCTTCATTAGGTATCATCTGGTAGATGTGGATAAGTAACGAACCGAACACCTACCAGATGATACTTGATGAAGGCCGTAGAGTGCAACGGCCGAAACGTTGTATGAAAAACAACCAAGATGAGGATGGTCCGAATATTCATAGAAATAATGATAATACCTCATCTCAAAGATTCAGAGCGATGATAACTGTATAAGATTTACCAAAAATGATCTTTTCCGGATTTCATACGTCAAATGTGCGATGATTAAAGTCAAAATACTACGGTAACCCATTTAGCACTATCCCGGTTAGTGCTGATTCACTACAGATTTCGGAGGTTTGGAAAGAGCTTACCAAGAGAAATCTAGTAATGTCAGATATCCAAAATAAGTAATGAATAATGAAGATAGAATCATGGACAATCTCGGATATAAGTGTACACTTTGGTTTATATACAATGTGTATGAGAGTAAACACATACATGTACACAATGATTTATCCTGCTGCAATATACATCAACAACTAAAGATATTTAACTAGCCCCTGGAAGCAGCTACCAAAAGAAATACATAGCACAAATCCATTCCATCTTGTTGAGGATCAACAACATCTTACATATTTTTTTTAATGGTAGGATTTCTATTTTTTGCTTTGTTACAATGACACTGTAGAGCTCTGTTTCGTTTAACGCTGCATTCTTTGGAACATATCTAAAGTGCTAACCCATGTATTACCGTATAACTGGAGTAAAAAAATGTAAGTACGTTCCTCTTTTCTTCTTAATATTAGCATTTTTGGAATAGACATGAGGGTTGGGTGAAATACAATTTGACTGCACACACGAGCATCATTTTTGGAAATCAATTAGACAGTAACCACTGACATAGTGGACTACGGACAGATGTCTCTTAGAACAGGGGTTCTCAATTTTTTTTCATTTCAGCATACCCCCCATTCCTATCCAGCAGTCAGTGTAACTAGTTCAAAAAATATTTTGGGGCAGCCAAATGATGCAAAATAGAATGATACCCCCCAAAACAACCTGAGGGGCCAAAAAACACCACAAGATGCTGAAAAGGGGTAAAAATGGTCGAAGATTGTCCCAAATGATCACAATCTCCGCACAAATTTCATAATTTCCGCATTGCCAAAACTAGGGACATGCTAAGGTTAGCACCAAAAGCGCTAAATTGGTAACACTGATAGTAGTGCTAGAGTTGGAAAATATACTGTATGAATAGTGTATAAATGTACGTGCGAAGCATGAACTTGCCTAATTAGCAAAATATTAACTTATATAATTTCACTTCGATAACATTCACTTTTGATCGTGAAAAATACTATATCCTTGCTTTGATTGAATGACTATTTGATCAAATTAGAACTACAATTTTTCTATTACATAGAACGATAAAACAACGTATTTTTCTTTAAATTTCGATTTCACAAACCTTTGATTGGGAAAAAAATTGTTGCTTTATATCTTTGTTGTGATTAAATGAACTTTTGATCAAATCAAAACTAAGAATTCATCATTTTTCGTAAAAAAAATAAAAGAAGTTGAACAATTCGCCAATTAAGCGATTTTACCGATCTGGCAATAACTCACGCAGTGGAACAGACGATAGACCCGTAGTATTTGTAAGTAATTTCAATAAATTCATCATCAGCAGCTTTTAATCATCCGTCGTTGAATATAGATGGTCCCAAAGATTCACCTGGCCGATCATGGGCATCGCAGAAGCTTGGCTTTTTCCAACAAGTAACACAATTCAATGCAGAGAGACACAACTGCATATAATTCTCAAATAACAGTCTTATTCGACCTTTGTCTGTTGATACACAGACTTGCAGTGTTTTACAAAAATAACGAACAACAGTAATTTCTCTTGTGTATTCCAAAGCGTAAGTGTAATCCGGTTTTAGAATTGCTGTGCTTAAATTTATTCAACATACCGGAATTCAAATATTATATATTCATTTCCTGCAGGCCAAAAGGTACCTACGAGTATGATTTTATATTTGTCTCTATCTCTATTCTTGTCTGTGCAAAAAACTTTCATTTGAAAATTATCTCCCTTTTCTGATGGCTCGTATTTTTTCTATTTATATGACGAATACCTCACCATGCCTCTCCAGGTAATCTACTTATCAGTCAGTTTTTGTCTTTCTAAAGTCATCTGTTCATCCACATCTCCATCATCATCAGTCTTTTAACGTACGTCGTTGGACATAGACCTTCCCAAGGATCCGCCACATTTCTCTATCATGGGTGTTGCGGAGCCAGTATTTTCTGATTTTGTCAAGTTCATCTCTCTATCTTGTATTTTGTCGGCCTTGGTTTCGCACGTAGTCTCTGGGGATCCATCTTGTAAGTCGTGATGTCGATATATTGTCTTTCACTCTTGCAACATGACCAGCCAATTGCCATTTGAGTTTTCTGCTGGACTCTATGATATCTCGGACTCCAGTTTTCTCCCTGATACACTGTGCTGTCTAGTGATCTCGCCCCGCAGTATGTTTCTCAGTATGCAGGTTCGTCTCTTGGATAGGTTCCATGTTTCAGCTCCATAAGTGACTATCGGGAGGATGCATTGGTTTTATACTCCTCTTTTTAGAATTAATCGGATCATCTGGTTCTTGAAATCCATCTTGGATTTTATTCATCAAAAGAATGACTAAACAATTGTATCACGAGGACAACATAATAATTTTTATTCAAATTTTGTAAAGTTCTTGATTCAGTTTGAAAAAGGCACTTTTGTTCTCGTGACGTAATTTTCCAATTTTAAAGGGTACATCATATTCACGTAAAGACGATCGATGTAATTTTATGGGGTGTCCATTTTCAAATTTTAATTTATATCTTATGATAAATAAATAAATGATAATACTATACAAGATCAAATAACTATCGACAATAAAAGAAATATATACTTTCATATGTTGCTATTTCATAAGGTAATTGAAATATTTCTCCAACAAATATTTTTATCAGAATTTAAAAGGTGTGTTTGATTCATATCAATATTATCATAAAAGTGAAATGAACGGAGAAATAAATAAGATTACTGAATATTATTACATAATGCTTACATTCTACATAACTGGTTTTGAAATATATATATATATATATATATATATATATATATATATATATGTGTGTGTGTGTGTGTGTGTGTGTGTGTGTGTGTATATATATATATGTGTGTGTGTGTGTGTGTGTATATATATATATGTGTATATATATATATATATATATATATATATATATATATATATATATATATACGCAGCTAAACCGAACGCTTCCGCAAAGAGTATCAATAAACTTAAGTGTGTCCTTGGTTGTGTTTTTTTTCTGAGTCCCAAATACGACAAAAGAGAAAGGTTTGATTATAAATATCACGGTGCATGAATACGTCCATAGCCTGACACATACTTATTAGCTGAATTTTTGCTCAATAATCAATATATGTTTTTAATATTCACCACCGAATATGGTGAAGTGACAGGGAAGGAGATTATGCTAAAAATTAAATATTCTTAGATTGAAACTGATATATTTCATAATTAGCCTGTGGACTTATTGATGCACCTATGCATAGAGTGTAACCAAATAACTCCTTTTGATGTAGTAAGTAACAATGAAAGATTTTTTTAAAATTTTCAACAATAGCTTTATTGAACGACATATTCACAATTCTATTCCAAGGTGCTCTCAGCAGTAATTTGAATTGCAGGAGTAAACTGTATATAGTTCGGCCTTCTGCCGTTAGGTGGAGCCGGCAGCACACTTTTTGCTCCAGGGTGCTACCAGTTGTTTGTGCCAGGGGATGTGTTGCTGAGTTGAGCGTATTTTTGTTATGTCTCGTCCAGATGGTTTAACGATGGTGGATCTCACAGGGTAAAGAAAAACCTGCATCAAATTCTGCTTCAAATTAAGAAGAGGGCTGCAGAAATTCCCCGATATCCCCAGGAATCCGTTGCTGGCAATGTGATGTCCTAAAGCAGAACTTTTTTTCTGGTAAAAGCGTTTCAAGGAAGGACGAAAATTTGTTGAATACGAAGACTGGTCAGGACTACCATCGACGACCACAACATTGGGAAATGTCGAAAAAGTGTGCCCTGCTATCATTGGATATTGTAGACCAACTATCAATGAACCGTCGTACGGCAGCATTCAATGCAATTTGATCGTAGTTCCGGACTTTTAGTAAAACAGAAGTCTTTCCCTACTCATTCTATTCGCCTAAACTTGCCCCCTGAAGCCTTCTCTTGTTTTCCAAGCTCAAATTCCTGCTGAAACGGCTTCGTTACGACTCGTTTTGGGAAATCCAGAAAGAATTGCATGAGGTGTTCAAGGCCATCGTATTTCCAGGGTTGCAAGGAACCGTGAAAGAATTGATAGGCACTAACCTGAAGGTTACTAGTTACTAGTATAGGTTATTTCTTGTAGTTCTGGGCGGATGCTTTTAGTCGATTACTACTTTCAGTTCGTCTAATTACGGGAGAAGTTGTTTGATTTAAATGTTTGCGTCTCCAGGAGAAGCGCACAATATAAGTTCTTTTCAATCCCGAAGTATACAACGCATCGCTTTCTGTAGATGAAGACCAGCTTTTGGTACAATAAGGTTCGCTTGCTTTCGCTTGCTCTCGCTTGCTTTAAAAATTTATAATGTTTTCCGCTAAACCTACGTAGAAGTCACACATCAAAAGTATTTTTGTGTTTAATTTGGATATTTTTTGATTTGTTGGCTATTTTTTGAGTAATGTCTTGATTTGATCAACCTCAGCTAATCTCCTGAAGCGTTAGGACATTGGTCAGTGAGAAATCTGACACGTCCGATCATACATTGTACCTTCTCATCTATACTTGCAACCTTTTTTTATGAACTCAATCTAATCGAACCCGGGCCACCTAACGACTAACACAAATATTTTACGCAATATCGTAACATTAGCTGTTTATATTTTACGCAATATCCTAACATTAAATGCAGAATCACCATTTAGATCATTAGCAAAAGTGTTCCGTAAATTCCTAATAATTGGATATGATTTGAAACTTACGTCAAAACTGGTGGACTTCGCCTCATCACATTTTGCAACTGTTTTCCCCTTGGCGTCAGTGGGCACGGGATTTTGCTGGAGCAGAAAGAAAGTATCAGTTAGACCTAGATGATTTCGACGTATTTGCTCAGCAAGGATAGTGTCGGGCTAAATATAGATATCAAAAGTTGATCAGATTCAAAATAACTGACTCACCCTGAAGCGTCCGTTCTTCCAGTGGAAGTACCTCATGTAATCGTGCATGATTTCATAGAAGCAGTCACAGAGATAGTCACACCTCAACATATCAAGGCTGTTACGTCCATAAAATCCTAAGCAAAGAGGAAAAAAAATGGAAATAGACGGGAATAGTGAAGAACTACCGGTGTTGCCTGGAGGGAAAACTTCAAATATAACAACACTGTTTTCCTTGCTTTAGACCCCTGAAAAAGAAATACACATGAAAAAATCCCTATAGCTTTTGATTTTGACCCTCATAAATGGAAAAAAAATCGTCAAGAGAAAAATATTTTGCTGCAATTAAGACCCCTAAAAGTGACTCCTCGGTTTTGGCCTCTAAAGGGGAAAAAACTTGATTTTCAACCTTTAAAATGAAAAAAATCTTAGATTTTGATTCTGAATGGAAAAAAAGTTTTCCTTGATTCTGATTCATAAAAGTAATAGGAAATCTCCCATCCCTGGTTTTGAACCTGAGAAGTGAAAAGAGAACTTTTTTTCTCGACTTGACGCTAAAAAGGTAAAGACAAGAATCTCTTAGAATTTAAACGCTATAATTGAAGCAAAATCTTCCTATCGATTTTGATCCCTATATAAGAAAAAAACAATCGATTTTGATCCTAAAAGCGAGGAAACTTCCGAAACATTTTGATCCAAAAAATTCAAAAATAGAAATCTATTATATTTGACCCCGAAGTGTAAAATAATGGAAATTCCTTACACGTATTTTACATAACCTCCAATCATCGAATTTCGTGTTTCGGAAAAATAATGAAATCAATGAAGTAAATCGTTCAGCATTATAGTTGCATCATAAAAACAAACTCCTGTGCACCCTTCAAATGTTGTGTTCTGTAGGAATTATCAGAATGCAAAAGCAACTTATAAGGAATAGTGCCGTCTGAATATGAAGTGAAAAAATGTTTAAAAAAATCCTTCGAAGAATACATTTGAACGGAATAATTATCCTAAAATGACATCGCAGCGTTTCCCAATTTCAAACACAAAAAAAGAGTTGTTAAACATTATAACCATGCAGTAAACGCCTTCCACTTAAATGTCACAAATACCCCCCCCCATTTTTTTCACACTCTAATCCTGAACATTTTAGGGTTACTTAATAATCTCCGGCTTTGATTCACAATTTGGGAAGGAAAGAAGAACATACTTTCATAGACATACGTATAATTAAACTTTCAAAAATATATGAGTAGTGTTAATAGTTAATGATTTGTTATCTATTTACTGAGCTCAGCTTAGTACAGGACCAGGCCCACCAATGTTGGGCATTTCTAAAGGACCTAAGTCACTCTTTCTAATTAGATATCATTAATCAGCTCTTTTACACGGGCAAAAATTTCATTTTCAAGAGTTCGATCAATCAGCTCATCAAACATTAAAGAAGGAAAATCTATGTAAAGTGATTTCGAAGAAGATACTTACCAAACACACGCCCTAAATACCTGGCAATGGCCATTGTCTCAGGCATTCGGTTACCTCCATCCATTTCCAAGACAGGGACACACATACCGGGCATATCTGGAATTCATCATAGAGAACTAAATATCAACAGGTCAGGTTAATCACTCAATAGAAACCGTCTCACAAAAACATTTTGACATATGCCGCGTTATGATAATTGATTAGAAATTGAAAAAGTTAGTGATCGATAAAAAAATTACTTTTCTCGCCTTTTATTGAGCATTGATCATTAAAAAAAATCCGAATTTTCGGAAAAAACAAATGTGAATGCTACCGGGCACAAACTAAGGGATGAATTTTGCATAAATTGAAAAATGAATCGTTCACAAAAACCTAGTCAGGGTAGGAATTTGAAGAAAAAGCAGAAGACATGCTAAGGAGCAAATGTTAACAATTTCAGCCCTCTAACTTCATTGATAAGGTCCGTATGCCAGATTGATGTCAGCCTGCCTGACTAACTTAAAAACTGGTTTGGTTTCCAATGACACTATTTAATACCCTGCGTTGTGTTGATTTGTTAAAGCACTTTTTATGGAATAAATTTGGTAATGATGAATTTATGAAATACATAAAGTCAAAAGAAGAATACCCGATCTGCTTATCGTGGATAAAGAAAATAGAATCTACTGGATCATGTAAGTTGGTGTACCGAACCATAGAGTCAATTTGAAAGAAAGCAAAAACCTAGGAAAATACCAAAGCCTGATGACCGAGGATTTGGAGAAGATGTTAAGTATGGATGATTATATAGTTCCCATGATAGGAGGCACAGTTGGAACCATGCCCAATTTTTTTGAGTTACGATTGAGGGAATTTGAAATGAAAAGAATGGTTCTGATTGCATTGACCAAGACGTTACTGGGTTATGCAAGAATATTGAGAATATGATCACCTTGGCTTCATCGATGACCGTAAGAACTTATTAGACGAGTTCAAAAACTGGGTGACGGTCGGGGTTGAACTGACCCCGACGTTTTTGTGATCGGTGAGGATGCTAATACAAATGTAGGAGACTTACGCTCATTCAAAATTTCATCGATGACCACATTATCTAGCATGAAAATATAGGCACATGGATGATGACACTACTACTACTACTACTACTACTACTACTACTACTATTACTAATAATAATAATAATAATAATAATAATAATAATAATAATAATAATAATAATAATAATAATGGGAAATACTAAGAAGACCACAAAATTGCTGGGTTTTCACGAATACTGAGGACAAGACTGAAATTCGCGACCTCCAGTCGTCAGAAATGGCTTCACGGCCATAAAATAAGGCATGTGTAAGCTGGGGGAAGGCTGGCATACGGCAAGCCACGGCGCCGTAGTATGATATGACGACAAGATGAGAGGAAGGCATGAGACCTGAAGTGACTATCATTTAGCTTTCAGTTAAGACATCTATCGCAAATATTATTATTATTATTATTAATATTATTATTATTATTATCATTATTATTATTTATGATAATAATGATAATAATAATGATAATAATAGCAAAAATGATTATAATTATGATAACGATGATAACAATAGTAATGATTATTATTATTATAGTAATCATAGTATAATTTTAAAAATAATAATAATAATAATATTTGGTGTGAAAATTGATAATAATAGCAATAATAATGATAATAATAATAATGATAATAATAATAATGATAATAATAATGATAAAAACGGTAATAATAGCAATAATAAAAATAATACTGATAAATATAATTATAACAATGAAATGATAATAATGACGATAATATCAATAACAATATTATTAATAATGATGATAATAGCCATTATATTCCTAATGATAATAATAATAATAATAATAATAATAATAATAATAATAATAATAATAATAATAATAATAATAATAATAATGATAATAATAGTGATAATGATAATAATGATGAAGATGATGATGATGATGATGATGATAATTTTCAAAAGCAGCACTCACGTAATGAGTTGAACTTCGGATATTTTTTGCCTCCACTTTGCTTATTTATCGGTTTTTATCCTAATTTAAACTCAGACTTTCACTCTAAGACTGCGACCAAAAGACGCCTAACGGAAATGAATAGTTAATTTGGGGTCAAATTTGAATCTCAGACCCTCTTTCGAGAAATCTCCGAAAGCTCACTCATAAACTCTGATACACACTGTTTGCTTGCTGACTAATAAGTTGATTGAAAAAATTATTAAAAACAAACTCAATAGCTTACAATACTGATAACAAAAATAAATTATCATATATATATATATATATATATATATATGTATATATATATATATATATATATATATGTATGTATATATATATATGTATGTATATTACCATTCCTGTAACGGTCCCATTCGGAGAATTCAAACCTTCTGTCCAGGTATTTCACATCAGCTGCCGCAAAAAGTATCCGACAAATTTCGGCCCTTCCGCGACCGTTGAAATAATAAAGAGTATAGTTTGGCATCGTAGCTCTTATAATCCGTGTGGTAAGCCCAAAGCAAGAACTTTGTCTTTTCCCAACAACGCAAAATCTATCTGTGAATTCCAAGTAAAAAGCTTGCAAACTATATACTTTATTCTGACTCACAGTTGGAATGATTTGCAACACTCAGCAAACTGTTTTGCAGCTGGTTAATCCAAGGCCATTCGTTCTATATTCCGCAGTTGAAGACTCTTGCACGATTTGCGTTGTATTGAAACCAAACAGAGAGCGACATTGCATTAAAAAAAAACGATCATTAAGTGTGGTCTTTCGTTTTAATTTTCCACAGAAAACGTAAAAAAAACTGTCTCTATGTGATTTAAACTAATAATTATTTGCATGATGTCTTTTTTCCCATTTCAACCGCTCTGAAAAGAAAAAAGTTCTATGTGTTGTTTGACTGGCGCTTGTACAACATTAGAATGACTTGTGGTTCTAGGGCAACTTTCTGGACAACTCTGTCGCGAAGAAATTCGGTTCGGTCATAGGCGTCCAAGACATTTGTGCACCGGATATTTGTGTACCAATATACATACATACATACATACATACATATATAAATAAATAAATAAATATATATATATATATATATATATATATATATATATATATATATATATATATATATATATATATATACTTAGATTAGATGCATTTTTAAAAAATCTCCTGTCTTGATCATCTTCATATAAAAATACATAGATTTCACACTAGATATAATTTTACTTATTCATATAATTTTTATCGAAAGATTTTTATTAATTGAAGAAAGGTCATGTAACAAACTGTTCATTGATTTAGAAATGTAATTCAGAGGTCCAAATTTGATTAATGAAAAACATCGTACTAATCAGAGAATTCAATAAATGAAATCATCGTGCCAATCTGATAATTTGATTAATGAAAAAAATCATCGTGTCGAACGATCTGGAAATTTTTGCGTGCTCTTCCAAGACACTGTGTTGTTACTATTTCACATCGGTTCCAACCACTGTTACGAAACCTGATTCTTACTTTGATGAAAAGACCACATAAAGACGAACCTCAATGACTGTGATAGCGATATGAAAATACGGGAGAGCATGGCCAAGAGTCGCTATGTGTGGCGGAGTAAAATCGCAAAATGGACTGATGCAGCAGAAACCTTAAGAATTGGCGAAGTTGATTGAAGATTCGAAACATTCCAGGTCCAAACTGCCATTAATGATTTTATATCATTTACCATCACGTTTCCTGTATGTGCAAGACTTCAGAGGTCACTCTGGCCTCATTGGAGCTGCAGTATCACTTAAAACTGATGCCGTACAGCACCGCTCATTAGTATTTAAGGATAAGAACAGAAACGTTGTAAGATTGGTTTCAAGACTTAAAACACAAGTTTTACTCAATAAGAACCAAATTTTATTGCAATTAGCATAACAATGCATACATTCAGGCATATTTGGCGGTTCTCAATCCTGAATTCCAGAAAAAAGTGAATTGTATTCTTAAATATATCAAAACAATTGTTTTTAAATGGTTAGCAATTCTTGGCAAAAGTAGTGGAAAGGCTAACTAATATTTTCATTTCGAAAAGTGAGTTGAATCGGCTTAAATTAGTATTTGTAAAGAATGTAACTTTGCTGCGGATTCGAGATTATTTTACTAAACCGAACCAAAAAATATGATGGCACAGTGTTCAGACATTTTAACAAAGGTACAAGAAATGTCTGGTTTAATTATAAACCACAATCATAGGTAAGAAACAGAGTTGTGCTTATTCAAATACTTATGAGCAGTTCTGTAGTTAGTTTCAGCTATACAGGACAAATATCAGACCACATTGATTTATTGGATTTCCTCGTGTTTGTTTAGTCATTGTATATCTTCTCTTTTTTTTATTGACGATCAAAGTTACTGTTCAAATACTTATGAGCAGTACTGTAGTTCTTTTCGACTACGGAAGACAAAAATCAGACTACTTCGATTCATATAATTTCCTTGTATTTGTTTCTTTTGTCGTTATATACCTTCCGCTTTTTTATTGACGATCGAAGTTCTGCCGAAACCATGTGACAAAATAGCAGAAGAGAACACACTGGTCTTAATAAAACGATGTAAAAATTATACAGAAAGTTGTGCGTAAAATAGAGCAGCCGAAACGTTGCAATAAGACAGATGAGGAAACAATCTGGAATAATTCAAAAAACTCTACTGCTCATATTTGTAAAAATAGAGTAAAATATACAACTATTAATTACTTAGCTGGTTCAGTTGTCGCTGTCCGGGTTTCCTGTATCACGTTTATTTTTTGCCTCTGCATGTCGTATATGATATCCTATTGAAGGAAATAAGCATCTGAAATTGCCTTATTCACTGTTCAATCCTCGCTTACAACACCTGGCATTTCCAAGCGGTCACCCATTTAACTATTGACAAGACTCGACGTCGCTTAACGTTCGTGTATCTAATGTGATTTAACCGTAAGCTCTCCGCGGTAGACGCTTGTTCGAAATGGTTTAATTGCTGTTATTATTTGAGAATTTCAAGTCCTTGATAAGGATAGTTCATTTCCATTTGCTATTCGCTTGGGATTCTATCAATTTTTTCTGAAGGTACAAGTTCTGAAATCCAACTTAATTTTAATCTGACAAAAATGAGATCAAATTATTTTATCTTGATTGAATATTTGTTTGGGGATAGATAATTTATCCCTCAGGTACAACTGCTGTAGTCCCAGCTTCTTTTAATTTGAACACAATTTGATTGATAGTTTTCCGGAGTAACATTTTTTATTCACATTTAATAAATGCTTGTTTTTCTATCTATCAGTTTTATAAGTACTATTCCTTTAATTCGACCAAAATTTGAAAAAAAAGGACCTAATCTCATTTACAATTTATTTAAAATTCTGCCAATCCATTTGAAAGTTATGATAGATAGGTCTGGTTTGTCCTTCAACAGAAACTGTATTGTGACCAACGTTTGTTGGTAGCACGCTGTGTTAAGGGTGATAATAGAAAAAGATTGGAAAAAGTGGGGATCTTTGAATAAGTTACTTTTCTTGCGTTTTGTGGAACAGGGATCACTAAAAAAATATGCTTTCTCAGAACCATACATGATCCATACTAAAATATATATTTGGAGGGGGGCAAAGGGTTCAAAAAACAAAAACATCATTTCTCAAGAGATATTAGGGGTACCATGATTGATTAGCGCGGTCTACACGTGTGATGCATGCATAAATAACCATCATGACCAGCTCAAAGCTGAAGAAACCTACGTTGATAGCATTTGTGACAGTTTTGTTTGAAAGTTACTAATGTGTACATATCCATAAGGATATTGTTGAGCCGTTACGACATGATAAACGTGGAATATATCAATTAATCTAACCTGACTTCGGAACCATATATACATATATATATATATATATATATATATATATATATATATATATATATATATATATATATATATGTGTGTGTGTGTGTGTGTGTGTGTGTGTGTGTGTGTGTGTGTATGTAAACATATACATATATACCTACATGACCATAAATTACGCTATATCATATTGAAACAACGAAAAACGAAATAAACAGTTATAGAAAATGGGACTTTTGAAGGACACAATTTCCTTCAATTGTTTATTCTAATTTATGCTATCTTGTCCAAATGATGCATTCACCGTATGATGACAGGAGATCATTTTGTAAAGGAGATTTAATATAATATACCTCAATTAATTATCATTCTGTTGGATCGTGTATCCAATTGGATAATATAACATTAATTATTTGCATTTACTGCATTATATATATATATATATATATATATATATATATATATATATATATATATATATATATATATATATATACATACAAATATGTGTGTGTGTGTGTGTGTGTGTGTGTTTATATATATATATTGAGCATCTTTGGTATGATTTAGGGGTTTTCTATCCCTAACAATGGACTCTTTCACTTAATCATAATCTTGATTATAATACCCCCAACCCACTGTTCGAAACTATTGACTGTTTAATCTAAAGTCACTTTTTTGATAAAACCTCTGATGGAAACATACTTTTATTCACACAGCGAACGGCTTTAGTGTAATAGAGTGTCTTAAAGTGAGTGAGAGGATTCGAAGGAACCTCTTGAACTCTACAGAAAACAAAAGAAAAAGATTATTTTATAGAAATTCAAATATAATTTTTTATCGTCGGGATCAACTTGTTTCTTGAATAATCTGTGAATACTGAGATCACTCTTGAGGGCTTGCAAGAACAGCACTTTGAATATTGCACAAGTCTCTGCGCTCTCACCTAACATCTTTCCGACTTGCTTCTCCCTTTTTGTTATTTGTATTGCAAAGTTTCAGTCATTGGAATTTCAAACTTTCATCGGGTCACATGGGAGTTGAATTCACAATTTCTAACAAGTTTTGGGCGAATCTAGTAATGTTTTTATCGAGGAAGCTGCTTCTTGTGATATCTTCGGAATATTCTCCTCCAAATAACAATAACTTTAAGATATAAAGCTTGAAACAATTTATACTAATCATTATAAATTTACATGTTATCGACGCATTCTAATTCTATCAAATCCTTTGTTATAAACAAGTCTGCACTACGAAAAATATATAAAATGTTCTGATATGTAATTATCTTTGAATCATTAATTATTTAATGTTGGCTTTAAAAAGAATTACTTCGTTTATTTACATCATTGGATTCTTTGATATAAAGTATTTTACATTATAAAAAAATCGATATGAATTTTAGTGAATTGATATTATCATTTTTTGACGAATTAGAACTTATCAAAATATAATATCTAGTGTTCAGTTATTCCATTGAATTCTTTGTCATAAACAATCTTACATTTTGAAAAATCAATATGAAATGTATTGATTTTAAATGAATATTTTTTAATTCATTACAACTTACTCAAATTCATTTATTAAAAAAGACCTCTACAATGTTGACTGTATAATGTTTATTCATTAATCATGTGATTATACTCATCGTTATTTTTTTTCTTGACGACACGACTCTACGTTTCTTAATTGCTTTTGCCCTCATGACGTGGGTTGTTTTTCTCATGATTATCATCATTAGCTTCTTAGTTTTACCGGACTTCTTTCTGGCGTTGGCGTCATGGAACCAGTATTTTCTGAACTTAATTTGTTTGTCTCACCATCTTATGTTTTGTAGGCCGAAATTTCGCCTGTGATCTTTGGGAATCCACGTTATGATCCCTAATATCCAGTGCTCGTATACCATTCTCGCAACATGACCAGCTCATTGGCTTTTAAGTAATCTTATGGATTCTATGGTATCCTGGACTCCTGTTTCTCCTCTGTGCTGTCTTGTGATCTCTCCATGTTATGCGGAGTATGATTCTCTCGAGTGCACTTTGCATGGTTTTCAGTTTAAGGGTCTGTCTCTTGGTTAGGTTCCATATTTCATCTCCATAAGTAATTTTTGGGGGGATACTTTCGTGCATACCCTTCTTTTTAACACAAGCTGAATTTTCTTATCCTCGAAGGTTGAGCTTAACCTGTCGGATCCTTGCCAATCTTGAAAACACTTTCGAACTTAGTCTGCGTAAAGATTTTGATAATAATACCCTGAATTCGGATTATAATGAGCGAATGATTTTTAATTAATTCTAACAATAGTGTTTGGGACCAACTGATTTTCAGTAATAGTAACAGTTTAATAACATTACCTTTGATTATAATAAACAGCTTCCTCTGTTTCCATTCGGCTACGTCTTAGCATTTTTGTAACATTACGCCTCATTTCTCAGCAGTTGAGAGTTAATTCGATTCTGTGATAGAATGAGGTCTACCGGGCCTACTATGTGATCACGCTAGACAGTAGCTTCTCGGCCTTTTGGCTTAAAGCAGAATTTCGTATCCCTTCTTATAAGCTGAATATCTGATACGCTCCGATGTGGGGACTTCCAAATCAAATAAATTGGTATTAAAACAGTAACTCGTCGGTAGCCCAAACCTTAACCCTAGATCCTATATCAAAATGTATTGATTTACATTGTTTCGTCTTTGACTTTCAACAACAACGGTTACTTAAGTCATCTAACATTGGGGATCCATCAAACTTATAAAAACAGATCTACACTTTGCTCTTATCCGAAAATCCTAAAATCTGCTGTCTACTAGGACCACAGAATACGTTCGGTAGATTGCACGCTACAGTATCACCCTCAATTATTTGCTAATTCAACTTATGGAGATGATTCTTTTAGTTACTTTTTTTTCTCAGTATTGGTCTAACTCCGTTTATCAAAATTCTTTTCGTGAGGGTTGTTACACTTTTTTCTCTACATATGCCATTCATTAGCTGAGAACCACTTATCGTTATATTATCTTGAATTTCATGCAATGGAGGAATGTCGAATAACACTTTGTTCATTTCAATATCAGTTGCTTTTTTACAAAATCTCAGACCATCATTCTCCTGCTTTTAGTAAAAGATTCGAAGATGTCTGCATTTACTGAGCTTGGCTTATTAATTTTTGACAAGCATCTCTTCAGTATGCCTTTCAATTAACCCATCCGGTACCGCAAAGCAGAATTGAAACCTTCATTTCATACCCGCAGGCCGATATCCTACCTCTGGACTACGGAACTGGACAGTCAGTAAGGCTGAATTTAAGCGACATATTTTCATTTACACAGAAATCCCTTATCTAGCAGAGTGCTCTAATCCTATGGAAGCGCATTTCATAAGCTTACAATGGATGAGTTGACTTACTTAAAGAGTGCTCAACCCTGAATAGAGGAGCATTAATTATCGTGTCATGCACAGACAGCTATTTTGTTGTATTGCATCTCTTCAGTGTGGCTATATATATAATATAATGTATTCACAATGTGTATATAATACAATGATTTATTTTTATTATATTTATTCATCTAATTTGGATTGCTTTCCATTTACTAGGTCCATCAGTCTACAACAATCAGTAAATGGTACAGATTGAAAACAAAGAATAAATTCAGGGTGTGACTCAAAATCATATCCCTCTTTACCTCGGGGAGCTTACCGATGTACAACAGCTGCTCCACTGATTGAGCTACGAGAGCTTTCACGGGTGGCAGAAGCTCATATCTCACCTTTTAACTCATTCCTTTTAACCCCAATTTGCACACTTATTTTACATTTTTCACGACCACAATTAGTAATTTAAAGTTCGTGACAATGCCTCATCTAGAGGAAACATCAAGCCATACGGTTAATTGTTTTTCTAGACACTATCACGATTTGAAGTATATTATTTCGATTTATATCCAATCTACACTGGTTACTAATGTCAACACAATAACTGTCAAAGTGATTGCAATGAAAATCAACTGGAATTAAGATGGATAGAAATACTAGTCATCTTGATGTCTTATGTCTTATGTCTTAATTTGAATCCGTGTGAAAATTAGACCAATTTTTCGGGTGGACACCTCCATGCTGTTAGTGGCTTAAAACCCTGCTGTAATAATGAGTCATATTCCTATTTATTTGAATATAATGCATTTGCATTTGAAAATATATCTCTTTCGGCATTTTCTTCTATGAGTGAAAAACGACATTTCAAAAATAACAATCAAATATTTCTGAAATCCTGTCAAGTGACTGGAATGAAAGAAAGAAAATTGAAAATTTATGAAATATTATTTTATTTAAAATATATAATACTTATGCACAACCTCAGTTATCTTCTATTCCTCAGAAATGTTTCCACCTTCTAAAACAGGTCCATCGTAAAATAACTTCAATATTAAGCCTTTCATATCGAACATTATCCTGTGATTGTTTCGTCATGTGTGTTGATTTCTTTACCAGTTGGTGTTGCTTCGACTCTTGAGGTAACCAGTGATTTTTGGATGGGAAGCCACACGGGTCCTGAGAGCGATCAGTTTAGGGTACTTGCTGAATATGGATTGGCTTTCCATGTAAGGACCTTCCAGGCAACAGTAGCACATCATGTCACACCACATCATCTGAAGATTTAAAAAAGTAACAAAAAATAAATACGAATACTATTTCAGAAACTAATGCGACGGATTGGTCTTCAAAAAGCCTGAAAGTCAGATCATAGATGCGCTAGTACGAGGATTTTTCAGTTCAAATCATCAACTGACAAGCAGACGATATCTCTTCTTGAGTGGAGATCTAGCAATGGCTTCAACTCTCAAAAAAGCAGCAAACACGAGTTCTCTCCCTTGAACCTTCAGGTGGATCGAAGGAAGAGAGGGAACGAGAGGGGATTGGAGTGTTCCGGTATGTCAGTCTTACAGTTAGTCATCGACAATTATCAGTACTAGATATGCTCGTGCATCAAAAAAAAAAATATTCACTTTACATGATCGAATACCACACATACTCATAGATTGAGTTCCTAACTAATTTTTGATTAGAAATTAAAGACTGACTTTTAGCTATTCTACTTAGCCAGGTATAAGACCAAGATATGGGAAATAACCTTCGTAGATCGAGAGTTTCTTCTAAAAAAAAAACGATTCATACACATGAGAATAAAGTTCCCTACCATGTTTACCAGACTTTTTATAGGGATATGCTAAGGACAAGAGTTCAGTTCACCAGTTTTTGACATTCAAACTTTGAAAGCAATGATTGTACATACAGTGTCACAAAATTGTTTGGCCTTTGGAGTTTGGAGAGCAAAGTCGTGTGTTATGAAAACGTAGACCACATTTTGTGAGAAGTTCTCGAATTCTGTTAAATACGGCCTAAATGTGTTGGTCTGATTGGATGATTTGCTATCGGACTCAAAGAAGATAAACATTCTGATGGATATTTGACGTGGGTCTATAGAGATATTTTGGAAGAGCTAAAAGGCAAAAAAGACATCTTCATGAACTCCTTTCTCTCATTTAATTGAAAAAAAAAGATTATGATCCGATGAAGGCTTTCAGTCGGATATGAATGAGAAAATACGTTGATTTGGTGTTGCTTGCCAGATAAGTTGATTTAATTCCAAGATAAATTTTAGCTTGGTTTCTGGAAAGGCTTCGGTTTGGGAATCAACGAGAGAAACTATTGATTGTACGTTGATTTAGCGTTAGTTTGGAAAACGTGGATATATATTATATAATTATATGAATTGCTAAAAAATATTACGTACGATACGGGAAATATGCATAGGTATGAATGTAGATATGTTCAAAAACAATTACAAAATCAATCTGAAATTTACTGACCTGGTCACCCATAAAGAATTGGTTTCCACCATTGCATTTGATCAAAGTTCTCTCCAAGAAGGGAAGGACTCTGTTACATGTGTTTATGTATCTCCACTGCAGGTAGTCCTGAATAAACAGAAAAAGGGATTAAAATCGGGATCGATATTAGCTTATTTTTATCTGCAGATTTTGCCAAATAATGTTCGTTTTACATGATTTGAATTATTCATTATTTAAGTGCATCAACAAAGTGCATATTGTGTTAAAAGATAAATACATGAGTAAAATACATTTTTTTTTCATTATTTGGCAGCCAGAGTTATTTATGTATCTACATGTATATACATTTATCGATAATTTTATTTTCAATCCTATATTCGACAACTTTTGAGGGATTATCTGCTCAATGGTTTAATTGCTTTATTAAAAGTGTTTGAATGCGCGCACACACACACACACACACATATATATATATATATATATATATATATATATATATATATATATATATATATATATATACATATATATATATATATATATATATATATATATATATATGTATACAATGTCATCAGCAGGTCGCTAAAAGGTTTTTTCCAAAAGTTTTAAAAGTTGCAATTAGAACGTTGAGCAGATAATGTCTTAGAATTACATGAATAACATAGAAAATACAATTAATCGAGGAATATGAGATATAAACATTAGATTTTCAAGAACAAAAAGAAAAAAATATAAGGCTACTTACGTTGAAGTTGGGGCTCATCATATCACTGTTTCCACCAGATGGGCTCATCATTCCACCGCTGCTGCCGCCCATGTTGAACTGGAAAATGGAGACATGGATTCCATTAAGAGGCATTTTATACATCATTGATATGATTTGAATATACGCTGTGTAAATATTAGTTTTATTCGATGGGTTTTCAGCGTTGGCCATTACACAATAGTAGCAGAGAGCAGTTGATGCGTTCCAATTGTTGACAACTGTTCGTGAAAAGCTTTTTCTTTCTAGAATTTTAATGGAATGTTCCTTATATATATATATATATATATATATATATATATATGAGCGAAATAATAATATATATCGCTTAAATGCAACCTTACTGACCGTGGGGCAGAAGGCAGGATACCTGTCAGTGAGGTAAGCTTATTGTAAGCTCATGCAATGCTCTTCCATAAGAATAGAGCACTCAGGTGGATGGAGGATATAAGCTAAATAACGATGTATATCACTTAAATTCAACCTTACTGACCGTCCAGTTCTATGGTGTAGAAGGTAGCATACCGACCTCCAGGTCTGAAGCTGTCAGTGGATGACTCAATTATATATGTTTTATCATTCATTGTAAAGATTTTAGCTTGGATGTTGTCGATGTCCATTATTATCATGTACGTTCGTAGTATTCTAATGTTTTAATTTTTACAGAGAGTTTTTTTAAGTCTTGGATCAAGTTTGCTCGCTATTCAAAGGATGTTTTCCAATTCTTTCATATCGCTTTTGCAATGTGGAGAACTGCACATTCTAATTTTGGTCTCATGTATATGCAGATATTTTCATCGTTTTAAATCGAGGAATTCAAATCTACCTATTATTATTCCGGTTCATCAGCTTTTTAAATGATTTTTTTATATATGGTTATGGGTTTGGTGTTTTGATGTTATAGTTGAATTAGATGTTTCTTTGTGGTTTTTAGGTTTATAATCCTAAAAAGAAGAGTATACAACCAATTCATTCTCCCGATAGTTACTTATGGAGCTGAAACGTTGGACCTAACCAAGAGACAAGCCTGCAAACTGAGAAGTATGCAACGTGCGTATGAGAGAATCATGCTCAACTTTACATTGAGAGATCACAAGACAGCACAATATATCAGGGAGAAAACAGGAGTTAGAGACATCATAGAAACTATTAAAAAACTCAAATGACAATGGGCAGGCCATGTTGCAAGGATGAAAGACAACTGATGAACATCCCGACTCACAGCATGGATCCCCAGAGATAACAAGCTGACAAAATACAATTTGAAGAGATGAACTAGACAAATCCAGAAAATACTGGCTCTGCGACGCCGATGATAGAGATTTGTAGCGATTTTCTGGGGAAGGTATCTGTCCAACGACGGATGTTGAAAGACTGATGATGATGAATATGTGTTTTCGTATTTTTTGGATGCATTATTTCATATTTGTCAATATTGAAGTTTGTATGTTTTGGGCCAATTGTCTTTATCTAGTTTTATAAAGTTGCTTTGATCTTTTTGTTTAAGATTAGGTCTCTATATATTCCACCAATCATGCTGGTCTCCTTGGTATTACTGCACAAGGCTGCAGTCAGCAATTGCTTTATTTACATGACGTATTGAAACAAAGACTGGAAATTTTGCTGATTGACAACAGCTAACCTCATGCGGAGATAAGACGTTTTTTGATATAATTCATATTTTCTCGATATATCAGTGTCTTACTATTGGCCTTATCGAGTAACAAATATAGAGGAGATAACTCAGAGAACTTATCGAATCAAAACTGGGATCGTCCTTTTCTGATGGAATAACAAGTTTAGCTGAAATATATCTTGATTAAAAAAAAAACTAGAAAAAATATTGAGATGGCTGCATAGTAACGTTATGAATTCATTTGCTTAAAACGGTTTGTCAAAA
The DNA here is from genome assembly GCA_963457665.1 of Thysanoteuthis rhombus. Taxonomy (NCBI): domain Eukaryota; kingdom Metazoa; phylum Mollusca; class Cephalopoda; order Oegopsida; family Thysanoteuthidae; genus Thysanoteuthis; species Thysanoteuthis major. Next base: position 18,838,247 of record OY735237.1, on the reverse strand, counting down.
GGGCTATAAATTTTCCACCGTCCGTAGGAATGCTGCATGTGCCGTAATTTGTCGTTTTAAGCGCATTTTGTGGCAAGAATATATGGAGATATAAAATGCAAGATATATTAACCAGTGGTAGTACCTCATACAAAAGTGAGTGATTTCACAGAAGCAGACCTTATTAACAAAGAACCCAAAACTTGTATTAGTTAATGGCTTTTAATATAAATGATAGATTTATTAAAGTATTTTTCCAGACCAATTTATATGTATAGTGTATTGAAAGATGTAGGTATGAAGTGCTCAGCAAATACGAAATAATTGACTCATCCTGAGGCATCCATTCTTCAAAGCTCTCGTCACCCGAATTAGCTAATAACTCTTTGTATTACAGATCATTTGACTATTGCTTTTTGCTGAACCTTTTCTATAGGTATTGTTTTGGAAGATGTAGATATGATATATTGGGCAAATTTGAAATACTTGACTCATGTTAGAAGTGTCTGTTCTTTCAGTGGTAATGTTTGAATAAATCTAGGAAGATTGCACGAGACTAGTCGTTATTTACAAAGCACTTGATTTAGTATATCTCGGAATTTTTGAGATGAGGTATTATTATTATTTCTATTGATATTCGGACCATCCTCATCTTTGTTGTTTTTCATACAACGTTTCGGTCGTTGCACTCTACGGTCTTCGTCAGGTATCATCTGGGAGATTTTTGGGAAGTAACGAACCGAACCCTTTATTTATCCGACGGGGGTATATTGACCGTACTCCCCTCTTTTAGCGTTAGTAGTATTGTTATACTGTCTCACACTAGGATCGAACCTAGGACCATCAAATTACTTAACAGTAATTTGTCTGATGCTGTAAACACATAGCGCAGTGGTTACAGCATCAGACAAATTACTGTTAAGATTTGAAATATCTGACTCACCCTGAAGCGTCCATTCTTCCAGTGGTAGTACCTCATATAATCGTGCATGATTTCATAGAAGCAGTCAGCGATGTAGTCACACCTCATCATGTCCATGTTATTCTTGCCGTAAAAACCTATTGAATGAAAAGAAAAAGATTTTGAAATTACTCTATTAGACGAGCTTCCAAATAAATGCTCTAAAGGAAGCACCCCAAACAAAAAAAAAATAACAACCCATACATGAGATAACACTAAGAGTTTCAGAGAACTGTAGGCACGTAAACGCTTCATCTGAGCAAGGAGACATTGGTAGAGAATCAAGTTAAATTTATTTATTGGTGTAATGGTTTCAAAAGTATGTGATACGTCCGATGAGATTCGGTAAGCCTTGGGTAAATTCACAGATGAACTGTAATCAACTTCTTGAATCTTTTTGATCATATCTCATACATATGTTCTCACGTAATCTACTGATCCTTTCTTTATTTTACACTAAAGAAACCCCTGCTACAACAGCTTGTTTGATGAGCACAATTTGTACTCGAAAGTTGGTAACATCTTTTTACTGACATTGAGTAGGTATGTAAATTGTCACTCGTTTATCCAAGTTCTATCTCAATTATCTCTTTGGACATCATGGCATACCAGTGATTAGATGTTATGGGAAGATATAATAATGAAACAGATCCCAATGGACTCACATGTTACTTATTATTTACCAAAATTTCTTTCAAATGCTCAATTTCTTCTATGTTTTTGTAGTCTTTATCAGGTTTTGCATAGGGAGCTAAACCTTGAATAAGCAGACTACAATAGGTAATTAAATACATAGCAGTTTCCCTTATGGTGGTTACGGCTTTATACGGCCCTGTCCAGGGTTACCATATCAATTGTCTTCTCTCAGCTTGCGATACGAGAAATAGACTGCGGTGAGCACCCAATGAGGCGTCACTCACTTCTTCTCGTCTTTGGCATTTGTATTTCCAAACACTCAACCATCTCTAAGTACTGGCAAGTCTCGACATTTCAAAACTTCGGTGATCACATGAGAATGCGTTCAGTCGGAAAAAATTGATTAGATTTAATTTGCTTTGAAAATTAAAATGAATAAATAAAACTTACCGAATTCCCTGGCCAAGTACCTGGCAATGGCCATGGTCTCAGGCATTCTCATGCCGCCGTCCATCTCCAAGACAGGGACACACATGCTGGGCATATCTGAAAGAGAATTATAATGGAAATTGACGAGAATTAAAAGAGATCTGGTTAGTCAGTCAGTAAAAACCATCATATGACCAATGTCTTCTGGCAGCATGTCATGTGGGGTGATCAATGAAGAAAATTGTAAAAGGGGAGATCAATGAATGAGTTACTTCTATTGCAGTGATCTAAAAAAAAGTGTGAATAAAAAAGATAGGGGGCACAAAAAGGGGTCATTTTAGCGAAAAACCTACATCGTAATTTGAACTCCTGCTAAAAAACCTATTTAGCAGAGGAATTAAAAAGTACATATTTTTACCTTGACATGATTAGGAGTAGATGTTGATATTTTCAGCCCACTAGCTCCTTTGGTGTGAGGTCAATGGTGCGTAATACGTACATAGTCAGCCAGCTAGATTGACTCAAATACAAAGGAAACCTATTTCACAGATTTAGTTGACGGTTCCTGACCAAGCCTGCTTAATGCTATTAATTCATTTCAATTAATACTCGCGTTAGATGAATTTTCGTTAAGCAATTAATTGAATCAATGGGAATAATTATAAGAAATCCCCGTCTTTCAAGCTCGTCCATCAAAACTTATAAAAATGTTGTTTTTTTTTTCTTTTAAATAACGTTCATTCGCACATAATGCCAAAACTATTCAGATTGATATTTTTAATTCATTTCATTACATCATTGCTAGATTACATTCAGTGAAAAATATTTGTCCGAAGTTAACAGCAGAGATTTCAGTTTCCCATAGCTATTATGTCTAAATTTATGTGGACTTCAATATGTCTCTCAGTGTTAGGGTCGAAATTTAGATGAAAGTCCTTTGTGATTTAAAAATTAAATCCTTCTTCAAGTCATTTGATGATAATTTCTTCAGACGTGTCTGTCATCATTGTTTGAAGTCACTGATATAATTTTCGAATTGCATAAGCCTTATACCATTAGTAAGAACACGTCTGAAAGTCAGACCATAGATACGCTTGTTCAATCATTGATACTTTCAAAAGCTCCCTCCCCCTGATTCGAAGCCTTATTCCTTTCAAAGCCGCTATCTTTAAGACCATTCCCTCTTGAAGTACTTTCATTTAATGGCCCCTTCCTTTAGAGTGCCCTTTTATAATTTTGCTTCGGCATATCAGTCAGTCAGTCAATCAGTGACTTACAGAAGCTAAATACACCAAAAAGCAGCTAGATCTACCTCTTTTCAACATCATCAAATTTTTGTTTCGGTATGTCAGTTTGTCAATCAATGATGGGAATTGGTGCTAGAGGGTGCAGGCATTATGAAAGTAGATAGGAGTAAAAATGTAAGCATTTAAAACGAATTGGAAAATATACAGATATTAAACTTATCTTTGTTCCAAACGCAGAAACGGAGATATTTGTGCTTTCAAAGGATCAACTCTTAAAGCTGAGGGACTTGGATACGAAAAATCTACGGAAATTCAATCAATTACTGGAATTTAATAAACTGTCTGCCGTCGTTGCATTCATGACAAAATATGTGAATTGAATGGTTTCATAGTGAAAATAATTGGCAAAATTACTTTTTTATGCAAGAGTCGTCTCTTATTAAATCTTAATTAAATGTTGCTTGATCGATACGTTTTGCATCATTCAAATTCAAAAATCAAGAAATATAAGATACAGTGAGATATTTTTATGTATTAATTACTGCAAGTTTTTCTCTTCATATTTTAGATAGAGTTTTAAAAAACAAGTTTCACTCATTTATGACAAAAATAGAAATGGATAAGTGATCAAGTAACACTACTGACATATTCATTTCATTCGACGTTCAGCCAGTTCATCCTATTTTGTTTTTTTGTTTGTTTTTTTTTTCCGAAAAATGGTGATGTAGATACAAAAAAGTGTCTGTTATGTAGAGTCCATGTCTGGTTTGGGGCAGCTTTGGTCCAGTATGAGTAGATATCAAGTATTTTGAATAGTAGAGATTCGGGTGATGTATTTTGAAATCAGAGTCTTCATTTTCCAAAGTGTTCAAGATGCCGATCAGTGTCCCAATAACCAAGTCAAGGGGACAAAAACAAATATTTTGAATCTCTTCCAAGATTCTTATCCGCAGTTTTTGATTATAAGTTTGTCAAGATGATGCAAGCATATTGTGAGTCAAAATTGGGCTCTAATTTGTTTCAATGAATGAGAACGGTTATCTCTAGAGACATATTTGAAAAGCTATATATATATATATATATATATATATATATATATATATATATATATGAGTAGGTTTATGTATGTCACGTTTCAATGAACGCACTGATACGATACTCTGATCACAGACAAAAAAGGCAGGACGTGACTTATTGATCCTGAGCATAGCACACAGATACTGATCCATCCGTAAATGATCCTTCGATTGTTCACGGGTACTATGTTGATAATGAAATGTTAATAGTAAACACGCATTATCTTAACATAAAACCTGTATTACTCTATATTTATATCTATTTATATATATATAAGTATATATATATATATATATATATATATATATATATATATATATATATATATATATATATATATATATATATATATATGACCTGAAACAGTTGAATGGTAAAACAGCTGATGATCCCTACGATAGAATTGAGTTTATAACACAAAGATCCAGACTCAAATAATAGTTGTATAATTAAATTTTGTACTAAGCACTGAAAACTCTAAGCATAATAAACTTACAGCAGTTTGAAAATAACTGACATCTATGACGGAACATCGCAAATGATTGAATAAATTTTCTAAAAGGAGAGTTCTTTTTGCATTTGATTTCCAAGAATATATGTATATATATATACATAGATAAATAGATAGATAGATATAGATATAGATATACTACAACTCAATATATATATATATATATATATATATATATATGTGTGTGTGTGTGTGTGTGTGTATTTGCGTGTGTGTGTATTTGCTTGTATGTGTGTGGGGGGTGTGGGGGCGAGTGGGTGTGTATTTTGATTGATGCACTGATGTCAACAGGCACTGCTGGAATTTTATCAGTATTGACGTCTCAGAGAACAAGTGACATTTATATTTTGCAAACTAATTCGATCCAACATTTGACACTAGGTACTTGATTTCAATAGTTATCGGATTTCTTCATCATTTCTGTAGATATCATGCCTTTAATTTTGAATCTAATTTGCAAATTTTCGGGAGTAAGATCACTGCCAAACTCTCCCGGCACTTGAAGGATGCAGTGGGTTGCTTCAGGGGAGGAGACTCTCTAGCTGTTGCCCATCTTCTATCGTCTTTAACGTGGCATACCAGTGCTGGTAACTTTTATCATAGAATTTGGTTATAAGACAATGAGTTGTGAGAGGTAGGTTTAAACTTTTTTCGTTTGCAGCTTTGGTTCTAATTCGCACTCTTTCCCCGTAGTTTTGTTTCCTGCGATGGAAACTTCTAAACAACCTCGCATCTACTTTCGACGATATAACGTCGGTCTGATTATCAAAATAGAATCTCTAGAACTTCGTTGCTCTAGGCATCTATCTCTGGTGGATTTACTCCGAAAATGAAACCAGTGTATTTTAATCTGAGAAAATAGAAAAACAAGATTATTTAAAAACAAAGAGTTTTTTTTATGGTCCCTGTATCAAATAATTTATGTATTATCAGTATCCATCTTAAGCTTGGGACAAAATCTTGCCAGACGAGCAATTTTCTCTCGTTGTATGTAGTTTTCATCGCAGATAAAAATAGGACCTTATCATCTGAATATGCAAGGGGGTAAGATTTTTAATCGAATCAGAATTAATGAATTTCTTTGTCAAATTTGCAGTCAGTGTAAATATTTCCAATGATACCAAACACATTTTATAAACAAATAAATTGTTTTAAAAAGTGCTCACCATTCCTGTATTTATCCCATTCGTTGAACTCAAACCTCTTATCCATGTACTTGACGCCGGCAGCGGCGAACATCATACGGAGAATCTCGGCACGTCCACGGCCATTGAAGTAGTACAGAGTGTAGTTAGGCATGATGAATGATAAGTTAGTTGTGGAACTGAGAAATTGCAGACAACTGGTACTGTCTGTCTCGAATTCACGAATTGGTACTGAAGTCAAAAACCTCCGAAATTTATATCCTCAGGTCTGACTCAGAGCACAAGTAATTCACCAGGCTGGCCACGCTCATTGCACGTCTGTGGCAGTTCCAAGGTTAGTTAATCTCAGTGTACCAAAAATGGCAACTGTACAATCATCATTAAGTCTTGGAGATTGCAAAAGTACTTGCAGACAAAGAAAAAAAAAGCTACATCTTGACGATTGATGAATGTGTCGTATTGTAAAACAATAATGGCGACTCATTTGCTGATTTTACCTGTCATTGGACAAATTGGCTGAGACGCAGCTGATTTGGATTATAATTTACACTCACACGAAAGCGTAGCTGCAGAGAAAAGTAAACAGATAAAGACATTTAATTATGATATACGATGTCAAAATAGAAAGAAATACAAAGAACAATGTGAGATAGATAGATAGATAGATTATGTCTGCTATACATGTATATGTGGAATGAGGTAAGTATGTAATGGGAGTATCTGCGTTATTGGCCAATAAGAGGCTTTATAAAGACCAAGCTCTTTCAGCTCAAGAAAGAGGTAAGACACCATCTCATCACACTCATAGTCCACTTCGAAGTGACAAAAGTATCAGAACCCCCTGTGAATACCCAAGTAACCTCGGATTTACTGATGTCACTGTTCTCTTTGCTAGGAATCTTCGTGGTTTTCAAATAATGATTGACGAATTGTATGAAGAAAGCTAGTTAGTTCGTCTTCATATAAACTTGTTAAACAATTGTCATGTAGAAAAAAATATGTTGAGGACAAAGACGCAATCATCAAAAATGAAAACGCAGAGCTGAAAAAAGTAGACCACTACATCAACCTTGGACATCGAATCCCCATGAAATCGTCATAATAAGAATGATTAACAAAAGAACCTCTCAACGTAGGGACAAACAAAATCGTATTAGTCCTGAGAATGTTTCCAGCCGATGCATCCTCCAATAGTCACCTATGGGGGTGAGACATGTAACCTAACCAAAAGATTGACCTTCCAACTGAAAATTTTGCTACGTTCACAACGCAAGAATTGTACTCGACATTACATGGAGAGATCACAAGCTCACATGACATAAGAGAAAAAATGGAGTAAAATATATCATAGAATTCATTATTAAACTCGAATGGCTAGCCCTGTATGTACAATGTCAGGCAGCTACTTGACTTGTGATGACCTACAACTCCCTGGAGATCATATGCGGAACTGTGGCGGGAAGAAAAAAAGATGGCGAAACGAATTAGACAAGTTCTGAATGTATTGGCTCTGCGACGCCCATGATATTGGTGTCTGGCAATCTAATGATAGGCAGTTTAATATTAAGTTATTATACTATTTTTTTTTGCATAATAGAGAATAATCCTGGGAGTGAAAGATTTACCAAAATAGTTGCATTTTTGGCAGATTCGATGTAAATCTTTGACAGCAATGGTATCTCTAATTCCAAAAGTATGATTCCAAAATCAGATCGTTATGCTGCCAAAGCTTTGATATCATTAACAAAGAATTTGAAGTGAAAAGTACAAGAGAGCGAACTGCTGAGCGTTGGTTTAATAGGTATAGGTACTGAAATATCAATACCGATATCTGACCTAGTCATAACGATGAGCAATTATCAACAGTATTGTCATGCCACCCATGAAACAGGGATCGAAAACTTCTTGGAAACTTTGGGACTTCACAAGTGACCATATTACGTCATTTCAAGTCAAGAAAAGTTTTAAAATTTGTATTTTTCACATCAACATAAACAGTCCAACATAAACTGAATAAAATGCTCCATTATAGTGTCATATCCAATACATCTCAGCTCACCGTGTCTGAGCTCTTACAGATTATTATATTTTCGAGCCTCTTGAAGTACGTATCCGTAACACTAGCTTCAGTCATAGGTAAGTCATCAATACTGTTTTTTATTGATTACGTCGTCATTGAAAGGGAGGTATTTTATTGAAATGGCATATTATCATCTGAGTATCGGTGGGAAAAGGTTGTTCTATCAAATGGGCCATACTTACTGTTTCTTTCGTTTATATAATCCCTTATCTTACTTTTTTTTAAAAAGCTGATTAAGAAATAGCAGCATAACATATAAAAATGATATCCTACTATGATTCATCAAATGTCAGTCAGTCTCTCTATAAGTGACAGCATAACTTAGGAATCATGCAACATATCCCCATGATATTCTCTGTGTGTATTAATATCGCTTCGATGCACGATTTTCGTTTTTTAGAATCAAAAATATACTTTGGAATCTGTATTCGTACCCACACCGATGATTATGATCTGATCCCAATCAATCTATCTATCTCTCTAATTAGCTAACTATCAATAATTCACCTAAATCTCTTGAAATCACCCCATTGGCCTGAACTAAATAAGATTCAAGAGTTTACATTTCGAATACCTGATCTCTTATTAGGGCGGAAGGCCCCGTATTGGCCACCCTCGGGAACCACACGAAAAATTTCATTTGACAAAAATTGGGTTTTCAACTAGTTATTTTTAATCATCGGAACGGGGTGCTTGAGCATTGAATAGTGGTCTATGAGCTAGCATAACCTATGATTACAAGTGTGTAGTCAGCTTGCTCCAAACTGGGCGCCCTACTTATGGCTTAGCACTAGACTTAACTAAGTTTACTTAATGTCGACCTGGAATAGTGACCTATCCTAGTATATCATTACTACTGTGTAGTGAGTTCAAACCGACCTGAGGGTGATACCGTGTGTATCACGTAGCTCTTTTAATCTTATATACGGGACCTCATTTGGGCAAGAAACTTGCGAACTTGCTTGAGAATTTCCCTGGACATCTACTAAAAATTGTTATATTGATATCCGGAAATTCTTTTGTTCTACATTTTTCAACTCATTTAATCCTGTGTCAACGCTACTGGGAACGTTTTTTGGCTTAGAAACTTGCAAATACGCATGAGTATACTTTGTAGACACTTTTTAAAGATTGTTTGATTGTTTGAAAGTTGATACTTAGAAAAAATGTTTTTCAGCGTGAGGGAGCTGTATTGAAGCAAGTGAATCACCTTGAACAAATAGTAGTAGTAGTAGTAGTAGTAGTAGCAGAAATATACACATACGTACGCAGACCTCACCACTTTCCAGCTGACAAAATCACTGTTAACTAGAAGTTCGCAGAGTTGGAGTAGGTCATTCCACGGGGTCTCATGAAAAATTTAGGTGGCTGGAGAAATATTTTTAACTTTTTTAAAGATTAATGGATTTGGGGATTTTTGAAAATCAATTTGCGGTCGTTTTTTGACTCTTGTATAATTATGTCACCGCTACCGGACATTTTACAGTGATTCCCTTAATGGCTGGTGTGGCATATCACTTTTATTATCATATCTTGGACCTCAAGTGATATTTCGGATAACAAGAACGGCTGGTTAAGTCAATCGGATTCTCACGCAATAACTCAGTTATTTTGGTCTTTCGTTGAGCAAAGCATATTATATTCATATGGACTGCCTTGCCCAGATGATGTAATCAGAAAACTAATATAGTACGTCAATCACTCTCGTGTATCAAAGTTGATCCTTACTGCATGCTCCCACTGTCGTGGAATTGCACCAAGAATGTCCAACAACTGCAAAGTCAGTTTGATCCACACCAGTTGAACTATACCTGTCGTCTTAACCAAGAAAAACTTTGCAATTACCGCTGATGAACCCCATATTATGGAATTCGGGCTTTCATGAGATTTCGGTGGAGTGAGGTAAGATATGATTCTTCAAAATCGTTAATGACTGGATACCTTTGTTTTTGGCACTGACATCGTATTATACCTCTATCGTTATTACCTGTCCAAGGATTCGTCCTGTTGTCACAAATAACGTAAGTATGCTTAGTATTCGGGGATTGATTGCTGCAGAATAGCACCTACCCATTGCACGAAAAGGAAAGGGTCGGACCCACGATGATGTCTTTGCGACATCAGATGCGGAGACTGGGTAATTTTTGTTCTTGTTCACTCATAGGCGTCAAAGGCCTCAACTCTAAACCAACAAATTCTCTTTCATGAGGAGACAAACAAATCCAAATATCTTTATCAATAAACTCCATTACTCGATTTCACTTAAATTTTCTATCACGACAAAAACAGGAACATCGAGATCAAAAAGAACAATAACCGGGGCTGAAAACTGATATGTAAAATTACTATTCCGCTATTTTGAACTTTCCATCAACCAATTGCCATGAGGCTGTCTAACTGACTAAGCAAAATTGACGAATCTTAGATATCAATGAAATTGTTTTATAATTTTTCAGTATATATTTAATACAAAAGTTGCAGTAATCATCTTTTGTCAGACGGGAATTGGAGTGGAATTCGACCCTACAGCATACAGTCTAGTCTCTATTATTGATAGTGCTTTTGATATGTATTGTTTAAGAAATGGATTCACTGAGGTAATTTTAATGCACTGTAATTCACACTCACAGTGGGTAACAAAGTATTACAGAATATCATAAGAGTAGAGCACAGAATGGGGATAGAATATTTGCTATTCATTACTCCATGAAGATACAGACTTGCTATTGATAAAATTGAGCTTATTAGAGCACAATACCGGACGTGCACCTCAAACAGTGCTGATCAAATTCCTAACAGCGCGATGATCCGAGAGAATAGCTAAGTATCTATTGCTCTACACCGGGGCTTCAAAAACAAAGGGTCTTTACTCCCAGGGGTATGCACAAAGATTATTGGGTCTGTGAGACCCTAAAGAGAGATATCTGTAAAGACGGAATTAAAAATTGTTAAACACCGGGGCGAATTAGGAAGAATTACACTGTCAAATGATTCTTTGGGTGGATGAATTTCTGTCATAAGCAATGACTAGTTCAAGCTAAGTGGGGAAAATAAAAAAAGTTCGAAATTAGCAAACAACTGGATGGAACATCCTTCCTGAATAAAACTTGCTTTGGTCCTTATTTGCTTCTAAATTTAGTTGTTGTTAGGTAATGACTAAGGACTAAATACATAAATCTCAGTACCTATTGCTCTTCCCCAATTGAGTAAGGGTTGCAAAACGATTGTCCGATTCAAAAAGATGTCAAGTGGGAAGAGTTTGAGAAGCGCTACCCAGCAACATAAACATGCATATTTACGGAATTTAGATTGAGCGAGCAGTTTAGCTTGGCAGATGTAGTGCACTCTGAAAACCGAATCCATTATTAGACTGATTATCAAATAGATTAGATGTGTAACCATCTCTCCAAAGAAAGACATTCTTTGATTAATATTTCATAGTTTGACACAAGGCTTCATGTGATTGACAACTAATGAAGATTGAATTAATTACTAGATTAGCTCGTTTAACGTTTCCCCTCAATAAGCTGATCAGAATATCGATACTTTGTTGTCTTAGCTTAGATGACACAAGATCATAACAGAGAACGGCTCCTAATTAAGATTTTTCCACGATATTACTTGTATAATAGAGTAGCTCATAAACCAATGCCTGACGGCAATTGGTATAATCATGCAAGATTCGTATCGTGACAATAGCAATGGTGCACAAAACTATCATGTTCAAACCTCACAAATAGAGCCAGAAGGCTGCAAATTTGAACATATACCCCTTATATATGTCGAGAGAGAACACTTTTTCTTTACTTTTGAAAATTACTACTCCAAAATTTTACAGTGCAAGTTTATACTAAATTTACAATGTAAGATTATGCTAAATAGTTGTTTTTTTTTTAGTTTGTGTCCTGCGTTATTCACGCTTGTCTCTTGGATATTTGGATTTTTTTGTGACCAAATAAAAGGCAAAAGAAGTAATTAATCCATTGATCAACTTTTTTCCCCAAGTGGTTAATTGATCACCCAAACACAGCATGCTGACGAGAGATATTGAGCACGTGAAAGTTTCTATACAGAGACTAACCAGACTGGTATATTTGTCAACCTTTGGCTCAAATCTTCGAATTGTCTATCATAAACGAACTAATTGCTCCGTTGATGCTCTAACATTTGTAACATGTATTTCCCATCGTTAGGTTGTTAATATATATATATATATATATATATATATATATATATATATATATAGAGAGAGAGAGAGAGAGAGAGAGATAGATAGATAGATAGATAGATAGATAGATAGTAGAATGTGGATTTGCTACACAAACTAGCTCATGTTTCTGCCCTTTCAGGGCCTAATCGCCTGATGAAGGCAAAAACATGAGTTATTTTGTGTTACGAATCCACATTCTACTATTCATTTCCAGCTCTACTCTAAAACGACTTGACTTCAAGAGTAAAAAGTTGTATGTATCGAGCACTCTATGAAATAAATCCATTACATATTAGAAATGGCTTTATATTATTGATATATTATTACATTATGTTATACTGCTAGTACAATTTGTATCACATATACTATATATATATATATATATATATATATATATGTGTGTGTGTGTGTGTGTGTGTGTGTGTGTAATCGGATGTGGATCCACTGCACTAATAAGTTTATGTTCATGCCCTCCCTGGACCTCATCAGGCGAATCTATTATGCATTATATAATATATATTACGTATTCCCAGCGCTACACTAAAACATTCCCACTTTCGGAGTACAAAGTTGAATGTATTGAGCACACTATTAGATAAATCCATCACATATCAGACGTGTCTTTATGTTATGCTATATTGCTAACCTAATCTGTACCATATATATATATATATGTGTGTGTGTGTGTTTGTGTGTGTGTGAGTGGGTTTGTGTGTAACAGAAAAATAAAATCTACGTGTGTTACATGCTGAGGTCATTTTTCAAGAGTGATTGATCGTGACTTTGATATTTTTAATTCAAACACATTTTTTGAATTAATCCAATTAGAACAGTTAGATAATTTTTGCATTGAAAATACGAAAAGTAAAAAATAATTTGAATTATAATGAGTTGTCTCCCTTTTATCATGATTCAAAAGTACTTGTGTTTATTGTTTTATATATACATATATCTATACTGGAATGTATAATGTGACGATTGACTGATTAATGAAAATATCAAACAATAAAATATGAAACAGATTAATTTTTATTAACAATACATTTACATCAAAGTGGGAATTCCAACGATTTTATGTCACTAAAATCACGGAGGAGATCAACAGGTTTGTTTGTTTTTGTTTTTTGTTGGGTTTTTCTTTTCAATTTTTTTAAATCATTACAGCATTCCAACCAGCCCTGAATAAAAAAGAAATGCTGTCATAAATATTCCAGCGTTTCCTTTAGTCTGTTTACCATTGGGTGTTGCTGCGACTCTTTAAATAACCAGCGATTTTCGGGTGGGCTGCGACACGGGTCCTCATGGCCATCAGTTTCGGGTATTGGCTGAACATTGCCTGGTTCTCCATCATGGGGTTTTCTAGACAGCAGTAACACATCATGTCACACCACATCATCTGGAGAAGGAGAGAAATTAGATCGTTTGATGTTTAAAAACAGAATTTGGTGACCCACTGAGTTCGTTTTGTTCATTAAATTATTATAAGATACATCTTTTTTTTTTAAATAACATCATTGAACAAAATATATACTGTTTTGTTCAACAATCTTCTATCATTACCAAACGAATATATAAGACAATATAGTCTGATAGATATAAACAGCTACCTGTTCTCCCATGAAGAAGTTGTTTCCGCTGTTGTGCATGTTCAGGGTTCTTTCCAGGAAGGGCATAACTCTGTTAATGGTGTTCATGTATCTCCACTGCAGGTATTGCTGGAAAAAGAAAACCATTCATGTCATGGAAGCAAATTGTCAAATATAAAATATATAGTACATGATGTTCTTAATCTTTGCAGTAAAATATCTGATTGTGTTTTCGCTTTTGTATTACAGTTGAGGCACAGTATATCAGGAAGAAAACAAAAGTCTGAGACATCATAAAATCTATTCTAAAAAAATTGAATTGCTATGGGCAGGCCATGTTGTATGAACGGCAGACCACCGATGGACATTGCGACTCACAGCATGGATTCCCAGAGATCACATGCAAAACTGAGGCCGACAGAATATTAGATGGGGAGATGAGCAAGACAAATTCAGGAAATACTGGCTCCGCGACACCCAAGATAGAAATTTGTGGTGGATCCTGGAGAAAGTCCGTGTCCGACAACGGACGATAAACGGATGATGATGATGATGATGATGATGATGATGATGATGATGATGATTTAGAGACTTGAAACGAGTAGTTCTTCCCCAATTGGCAAAATAAAATTTTTCAAACCTCTCCTGGGTGCAGGCCCGGTCGAAGCGTATGGAGAACCTGTGATACCTTGTCGTTAGATTCACCCTGTCGGCGTCGCTCATGTAGTCCAAAGCGATACGCTTGGCATCAACTTAGCCACAGGAGCTGACGAAATGACGTCAAATTTGGCATTCAACTGCCCAGATGGGTTCAACTCGCTTGTTCAGAATCATTGTTATCCTACTTGGCCAGATTTCTTCTTAAGGCTAGAGAACAGAGTCTGTAACTATTGTAGTTGGAGGGACATATGGTGTCGGTTCATGACTTCCACAGGGACATTATTACGAAATGAATGTATAGAATTAGAAACAATGTAGAGCCCCCATCCTTTATGCGTCCTTATGAGAAGCCTGGAAGCATCCATTCATATTACATGCAATCAACCATATTCTTCAGATTGAAGTACACAAGGCAGACTTACATCGTAGTTGGACATATCGCCGCCATTACCGTTTCCGTTGTTGCCGCTCTCCATCATGGAACCGTTGCTACCGAACTGAAACATAAATAAAGTGGATTGTAATTTACAGTTGATTTAAAGTCATAAAGTGATTATTACATTTATCTCCTTATCAAAAGGGATTGCATTGCTTCCATTATGTTGAACGCACAAGTGAAGAGAAGAGATAAAGACATTTGAAGATAAATCCATTCTTCTAAATACTGAAGGCATCTGGAAAATTTTGTATTAAATGTTGATAATGATATAAGAAGCCAACAAATATCCGTTCCACTTCAAATATATACTAAAGAGAATCATTAATATCTATTCATTAAATTGAATTGAATATTGCAAACTTAAGGATTTTGACTTTATCTTATTTCATTTAATTCTGAAGACTAATTCGATGTCAAAATATTCAAGGATTGTAAGAGAGAAAGTACAGTGCAACATAGATAGATAGATAGAGAGATAGATAGATAAATATATGGACAGATAGATTGATAGATGGATAGATAGATGTGAATCTACCCATAGATATATAGATAGACATACAGACAGACAGATCGGAGGGATGTTGTCAGATTAGAGGAATTTCAAGAAAAGGTGAAAATAAATGATTTCGCTCATTGAAATGCTATAGAAATGCGAAGCACTAGATACATCAAAACCAATGATAATTTATCTATAACAAAAGTCTATCAGATAATCTTGTCATATCCTAGTTGAATATGTATGAAGATATCCCTATCAAATATCTCTAAATCCTTATCGTCCATTCTGATGCAGTTATTGTTTACAAAACACTCGATACTCTTATTGACTAATGTTCCTTTGTATTAAGGATTAATTGACTCTAATCTCGTTGCGATTCCATCGGAAAGAGACAATTAGTCAATTAAAAAATTGACTGGATTTTGGAAAGAATGTTGCTCACTTTTTTCTCAAAGTATAATTCATTACTTATTTACTTAAAATCAAAAATGTATTTAGTTACAAGGCGTATATGTTTACCAGTCAACTCATTTCATTCATTTTCCCCTCAAAGAATAAACTGAAGGAACGGCTCATGATAACTTCGGAGTATAAATGTTCAATTGTCTAATTCCGGAAGATTTTCTCCAGTCATTCTTTTTATGATTCACACAAAGATTATCACAACGAAATTAACTTTTATTCAAAATATATATATATCTATTATGCGTATTCTTGTCATGTATTATTCTCTTGTCAAGTGTGAATTTTGTTATCAACTTCTTTGCTACTATATTCCTGGAAATACTGTGCTGGGATATGTATCTATGAAATGTTGAGCAGATTCGAAATAATTGACTCACCCTGAAGCGTCCGTTCTTCCAGTGGTAGTACCTCATATAATCGTGCATGATTTCATAGAAACAGTCAGCGATGTAGTCACACCTCATCATGTCCATACTGTTCTTGGGGTAAAAATCTTAAGAAAAAATGAAATACAATCATTCAGGCTGATACCAGTAAAAGAAATCAGTTTGTGAAGCCATTAGAAGATTCCTAATCATCGTATATGGTATGATGCAACAGACCATTATTTATTATTAAGAATTCTTATACAGTACTGGATAGTTTATGCGACTTACATAAAATCGATATGACCAGACAACCATCTAAATTTATAACTGATTAGTTTCGAATCTGGTGAGCGCCCTTGTAATTTGCTGCCTGACCGTTCTTTGTTTTAAAACTCATGACGTGGTTGAATTTAACCACAAAAAGATTATTATCAATTTATTTTACTCTTTTTTTAGTTTATTAACTTATACATGTCATGAAAACTTTCATTCTTTACTTTTCTACGTTTATTTTTTGTTGCATATTTCTTATATTATATTCTTTTTCTCAGATGGATTGAGAAAGATCAGAGACCTTGCTTTACGGGTGTATTCCTTTGTACCTGTCAAATACAATATTTACTTTTTGTTGTCTTTTTACATTTCAGGTATATATTTTATCTTGGTCCAGAAATCTAAGATAAATCCATAAATTCAGATTACTTTCAATGTCATGCTCGTTAGATTAATGGTCGGACACTTTAGTTTTAGGTTATCAACAGTTGGAGGTCGTTTGAAGAATCCACTTATAGTATACAGGGACATTCACGAGTCACACGAAGGTGAACAATGAATAAGTATTTTGCCGATTTAGATTTTAAAAATCTTTAATTGCCGACAATTACCATGTAAGATCACAGTAACAAAACAGCCTATCTGATATTTGATCAAAAGCTCTAGGTATTTTCATTGTTTTTGCAGAAATTAAGTCGTGTAAACGATTTATGTCAGTATCTTTTAAATAGCTGGAAGGTGAACAAAACTTACTGTATTCCCTGGCAAGGTACCTGGCAATGGCCATAGTCTCAGGCATCTTCATGCCACCGTCCATCTCCAAGACAGGGACAGTCATGCAGGGCATATCTGGAGAAAAAGGAAAGAAAAACAAATGAATTTTATTGGATACATTAATAAGGAAGAAAAACATTAAAATATGAATAGACAAGTGATACTCATAACTAGTTTTCCACTGCAATTAAAAAATGACAGCAGTAATTATATACTTTTGCAAATTGCATTGTATGTAGAAAAAGATATCAAAAACATTATGTTGCACAGCATTTCCTTGTTTAATTTCAACTAAAATAGATACGAATTTTTGCGCATTTGCACAAATGAACAAATAAATATATGAATATGATTAGCATCTATAATTAGCATTTAATTGTTATCTACCTCATCGATGTTACTGACAAATATATTGATACACACGTGCCTTTTCATATAACCATGTTAGACATTGTCAAACAGAACTATTACTAAGACTAATAGATTTCTTCGGTTTCTAAGCTGATGTCACTGGCTGGTTTTGCACGTATGTATCACGATTATTGGCCTCACAAATGTAGCTAGAGGTCTAAAGATTTTAACGTTTTCCCCTCATCATAAGAAAAAAACTTTCTTATCATGTTTATTTGAAATCTTTAACTCCAATTTATTGGTCCTATGATTGTCTCCAGCAGTATTCGTGTTTGATTTTCGAAAATTCACACTATTTAAGTGATCACTGCCCCCCCCCCAACAAATATAAAAGAGAAGTATTTCTTTTCATTGAGCACTTTCTTCTATTCTTTAACTGATCACCCTAATCGAAACATGCCAGCAACAGACATTGTGTACACAAACGATTCTATTGGGTGACGGCACTCAATAACCTGATATTAAATTAGACTCGGAAACTGACTTTAAATCCAATTAAAAGACCTGTAACTATTCCAGTCACAAATCGGGATGGACGTCTCTCTAGATATTGTATACACGACCATGCACAGTTAAAACCGAAACTTGTTTGCATCTCTGAGGTCGATTAGCAAATTCATAGCTGATATAAATCCTGACTACTTTGCTGCGTAAGCTGTTATCAGGAGCTATTATTGTATTCAGTGATATCATGGGTAAGATTATGAGCTCATCATCACCTAGATACAAAATTTTGTTTCCAGGTTGTGATTGGAGAATGTCAGCATGTGGCGTACGTATATTTCATTTTTGTAATTAATCCAATTGAATACTCATTTTATTAATGCCAAGTATCTATAAATAAGTCTTTTAATGATTGATGAATTAGTCCATATTAAATCACTTAAATGATTTAGTTGTCTAAAATGATATTAACGATATCAATTCAGAATAATATGAACCTGAGATTGACAAAATTAACAGCCAGACATTGAGATTTAATTAGTTGTTTCTTTTTAAACCACAGTAAAATGCTGAATCTCTCTTGAGCCATACGTTTATTTTTACAGGGTAACTTTTCTGGAATGTGTAAATCACTAATGTTTACTGTATTTTTTGTTTATCTTTCTGATAATATTTGCTTCAACGAAATTCTAATTTCAGAGTAACTTATCTGGGAATGTGTAAATCATAGATGTTTACTGCATTTTATGTTTGTTTATCTTTCTCTGACAATACTTGATAGAACGAAATTCAGTTCAAGGTAACTTTTCTGGAATGTGTAGTTCGTTGATGTTCATTGTATTTTTTGTTTATCTTTCTTATAATATTTGATTGAACGAAATTCTGATTTTAAGGTAACTTTTCTGGAATATGTAGATTGTTGATGTTTACTGTATTTTGCGTTTGTTTATCTTTCTCTGATAATTCTTGATTCAATGAAAATCTGATTTCAGAGTAACTTTTCTGGTATGAGTTAATCATTGATATTTGCAGCATAATTTGTTTATTCATCATCCTCTGATAATGCTTGAACGAAATTCTGATTTCACTGTAACTTTTCTGGAATGTGTAAATCATTGATCATGCCTGTATTTCGCGTTTGTTTATCTTTTTTTGATAATACTTGATAGAACGAAATTCTGATTTCTGATTTCAGATTAATCGGACAAATACGTTGAAACATCTATTCGTCTAACCAATACGTAAAAAAAATGATCACATCCAAGAGAAGAGGTTTTGGAGTACAGATAAAGTCAGTGGGCAATGAGAAAAAAGCCGAAACATTGCCTGCTTATACCAAGTTGTGAGTAGAAAACCACAAATTAAGATGCTTATTCCTCATTGTCATTATTTGTGTCACTTTTTGATTGAATGAAATTGTTGAAGTATTTTCAAATATATACAATGAACAGTGCCCACTGTTTTACGATGCACAAAACAAGTCATGCTATATTTTTGTCTATATATAAGATTGTTGAACTAATATAGCTTTCTCGTTTTGCATTTATTAAAAAAGAATATGTGCGCATAAAAGGATAGAATTTATGTCATTCATCTCAAGTAGATAAGTAACAAAAGGATTACCAGTTCGAGAAATAATCAATTTCTAATAGAAAAGATCCAAAATGTACTGCAATAATCCAAATATTTTTATTGTATTTAAATTTTGGTTTCAATTGCAAGTGGCAGCATGAAATTAGTCACAAAAATAGAATTACAATACTTGAAACGAATTTAATTATCAATATCACTTTAACTTTGATTATTCCATGATTGATGTCTGACGACAAAAAAGAAAAGTAAACTCTTAAAATCATTCAAAAAAAAAAAGTGCCATACAAATGGGATTTGATGAATACGAGTCAATTCAATCGATACCTAGTTATGTGTATTCAATTATTCTTAATGAATAATCATTTTCACTTAGATATACAAGTGGAAAACGCACTTGTTAATAGCGTGTTTGCTGCCAGTCAAATTATTGCGAAGATCAAGTATGGATGACTGAAAATGATAGAATATTATGCTACCCACAATTACAAAAGTAGTTTCTCAAAATCATAGCATCATATGACGGGCAATCCGAGTTATTTCGCTAAGTTCTTTTCGTCTGATCACGTAATATATATACAGTAATTGTATTCATATAATTTACTAATAAAATTGTTTAAAGTTACTGCCATGGGCGTCCGGTAGGAAAGGACAAACGGGAATTCGATCCATCATTACATTCTTAGGCTTTTCTCGCATGGGGTGAAAAGGTTTCAAAGTTGCTGCCTGTAAGCAATAATGAATAATGGGGCAGTACAATGGTTTTATGCGATCTTAACAATGTGTTTTCTTATAAAAAGTTGTTTTTTTTTTTTGCTGGTAACTGGTTTACAGCGTCTGACTACCAAATCCCACGCCTGGAGTTATATCCCTTTCACCCTCCTTTGGGTAGTGGCAGCAGATGCCTATGGTTACTGCAAGTGATTTTTACCAAAATCTTGAAAGCGAAAGTAATTGGGCTTCCACAAATTAATAATAAAGATCTCGAAATTGATAAATTACTTATCATCCATGTTTTTTCTCATTCATCGAAATCGAATTATTGCATATACATAGCCCTGTTTTGTCAGTAATTGATTGTTGATTAATTAAAAACAAGCACAAATAATCCTTTCTTCCCAATTTTCAAAGAGACTGAGCGCTATATGATAGTCAATAATAATTCATCAAATGGAAAATAACTTACCATTCCTGTATTTGTCCCATTCGTTGAATTCAAATCTTTTGTCGTTGAATTGTACGCCGGCAGCGTTGAACATCATACGCAGGATCTCTGCGCGCCCACGGCCATTGAAGTAGTACAAGGTGTAGTTAGGCATGATCTCAGTTGTTTGAAACCAATGAATACAGAAAAGGGTAGCTTTTGTCTTGGTTGAAGCGACTGTAAGTCTTCAGTGAGGACGAAGAGTAGAAATGTTCCCATTTTATACTATGCGTTCTGAATCACAAACCAATTTAATTGTTAACCTTCTTCAGCGGTTTCCTGACGCCCATCCCAAGGCCACTCTAATTCTGTCTTGACCTGCAGTTTGTCATATAATTCCTAGTCACTTCGCAATACTAGACTCTAAATCACGTTGGCTGGTTATTTTTACAGCCCCACGTAATGCACAAATTCTGTTTTAACTAATTTAACTCGAAGTATTCTCTAATTATTTTTCTGTTTTTTTTCGATGCAGATTTGTGATGCTGACGATTTATGCGATGGAAATATCATCATTGCTTGTACATATGACAGCCTTATTCTGTTAGTAACAATTGAATCAATTCATTGCCATTCCTTATTTTCAATGTATTTTTATAGTTAATCTATTCACAATACATCTCCATGATACATAATCCTATTTTGCCGGTAATGCTCACATTAATACTTGACCATCGACGATCACTTTTTTCCCAAATTTCCAAAAGTAATTATTTCTACAGTAAAATCGTTAGCTATGTATATGTATCATAAATATAATAGCCTAAATATGTATACAAAGCCTGTATCAATTACTGATCACTGAAAATCCCTTTTGTTCACGGTTTTCAATGCATTTTTATTGTATAATCATTAGCAATACATTTGCATTGGGGTCACCAGTTTATAGCGAGGTGTCACTAGTTTATGGGAGGTGTCACCTGTTTATAGATTGTGGAGTCTTTTTGTGTGGAATCCACACCAGTTTTCGCGCGTAGTGTCTATTGTTGAATTTGGACAACATTGGATTGTTGAGAAACGAGGATTTTGGATCCTCGCAGGTGATGTGTGGTGCACCGGCCCTGTAGCTGTGGAAGAAAGGAAGCTGTACGAAGAGAGGGGAATGGAATGCGCGCAAAGTATGAAGTTGGACGCGCATCAAAATAAAGAGGAATGAACACATACAAGAATTATTGCCAGTCAAGAGACGTACGTTTAATGCAAGAATAAAGATGAGGTACATATAAGTATAATATTAATACGATCGATCGTGAGAAGTAATTTTAGGAGAAGAGGTTGGAGGAGAAATGGCGAAAGTTGGGAGCTCTCTTGTCTTGATAGTGCTGGCGTCGGAGTTGTAGCAGAGTTGTCTGAACGCGTGGATTCCGTATGGTTGGATTGCTCCCAGATACGTGGAAACCGGGTTCAGTGTGCGAGCCTTACTGCGAAGTAAGTGAGTTAAGTTGGGAGCAATTCTCAGACGCTGTTAGACTCTCGACAAACAGACTACGAAAAACATTGAACATGGAGTTTTATCCATGCGTGTTTCCCGAAGTGTGGATGGTGGTTAAGATCGGATCGGGCAGTGGGTTGTCGACATGATAACGATCTTAGCGAGATGGGGAGAGAGTGGAAGAGTAGCCAGCCGCGACGGCCGGGCCAGAGGCATGACCAGCTAGGGGTCCTGGCGCCAAGGAACATTGGACTAGGGAGAAAGAAAGAGAGAGAATGGCCGGCCGCAGAGGCTGGGTCTAGAAGCGTATCCACCTAGGGGTGCTGGAGCTAGTGACCACTGGACCATGTGCATCCAGGGATTTTATAGGGGTCGTCAGAGGAAGTGACGTTTTGGATATCTAGCTATAAAAGAGTTTCGTGCTAAATTCCTAACTAAAAGTCTAGTGGGCACTACAATAGATATACTCTTTTAATAATGTTTGCATTTAGAACTGAATTCTTCTCACTCTCATTTTCATTGGCGAGTAAATTCTCGGGAAAATCAGTGTTATTGAGACGAAACTGTGTCGATTCATGGGCAAATCAAACCCTTTTTCTTTTTTAAACAAATGGTTTCCATACACTTATGATTATTTTAAATGCGTTTGCATGATAATATCATTGCCAATATATCAATCAATTTTCTCCAGGGGATGCAACTACAATCTACAGGTGTAAAAAACAAACGCGTAGAAAATTACAGAAATGGTACGTATGATGAGGAAAAAAAGAGATATGGAACGATATAAGGAAATTCGTGAATTGGAAAAAAATGCCTTGGTAGCCCAAAGACAGGGGCAATTCAGCTGAAACAATGATTCCCTTCCGTTCCAACTGGAGATGATTTCTGTAACTCTTCTATCATATCTATAATAAATGAATTTGTTGGATATACCCACGAAGACTTGTCAGATAGAGTCAGTTGTTAAGCCAGCTTCCGATCATACACGTGGTTGTTAGTTCAAATCACGGCAGGGTAATGCTGATTTTATGTACAGGTTCAGTTTAAAGTGACGAGATAATCAAACGTGAAGAATCAGTTTAGGATTGTTCTTGTTAGGAAAAACATATAAACATATAAACGAAAAAAAAAGACAAGATGTAGTTAGTGAGGAAAGGCTTATCGAGATTAGATAGATTCTTCATTCATTTTTCGAAATTCTGCATTTCTTGGGCACAAATCAATGGAGTCACTAATATATGCACAGCGTTTGGTCAATTGACAGCAAGTGTATTAGCAAAACATCCTCATCATCGAAAGCATCATATATCATAATCCAGTAACACCGGCGTCAGCAAAATACAGTCCCCAGGATAAATGCAGCCAGCTATTACAATATGAAGGCTGATGGAAGACTGTTTAATTGAATGTTTCATTCGTATTCCTCAATATTTTATTTTATTTTTAAATAACACTCTTGTTGAAGATACTTTTTGTATGAATATATGTGAAGTGAGAACCATGCAAGGTGCACATGAAAGAATTATGTTCTACCTCACATGGGGAGACCTCACGACAGCACAGTACATCCGGAAAAAAAGGAGTCAGGGACATATTTGAATCGATTAAAAAAATTAAATGAAAATGGGCCGGTCATGTTGTGAGAATGGTAGACAATCGATGGACATCACGACTCACGACCTGGATCCCCAGATATCACGTGTGCAACCGAAGCTGGCAGAGTACAAGATGGAGTGACGAGCTAGATGAAAGTACTGGCTCTGCAACGCTTACAATACAGAAGTGTGGCAAATCTTTGGAAAGGTTTATATCCACCGACGGACGTCGAGAGCCCGATGATGATATTCGAAGAATAATGATTACTTGGTGAAAGATAAGATATCCGATTAAGCCTTTTCAGACGCCAGAGAGATAATAGAAACGTATTAAGTAGATTTATTGTCAAGATAAAGTGTGATTGCTTGGAACCCCAGCTGATTGATAGCCACTCACGATCACTCAATTAAAAAGACATTCGGAAGAATGAAGTGAAAAGGGGTTGATAGAGGATGATGTATAAAGATTATAACGGTGGAAGTAAGAATGATACTAAGTTACACATCATATTCTGCTGATGCTAAAGTTTCCAATATTTCGAGAGAGAATAATTTATTCATATAAATTCATAATTCCAAAATTCAGTTATCGAAGTATTTTACAAAGTTTTCCGCTAAACTGTGTATTCCATCAACAAAAAAAAAGAAAGATTCCGGTTTTGTGTCGATAAATTCCTCGCGGAATTTATCGATACCTATAATTTGTAAGAACCGCTAAGCAAATTAGATCTCTCATGTTTAGAGTGGAAAAATGGTCATCTTAAGATGACAGCTGGCTCTTGAGAGAAAAACACATGAAGAATTTCCTAGATAAGCTCTATAATCCTTGATTGCTTCGTATCTGAAAGTTGATGATAACATCGTCGTTTGTCCAGTATAACATTGGTTTTACTCAAATGCATCGATCAAACGAGCCAATTGACCACTGTCACTTTGCAGTGTGAAGTTTGTTCAGTTTACAGCAATCGAAGTCAGTCCATCCTATAACAATTCATTATGATGAAAGATCCTTGGATCCAATCAAAATCAATTTTTCATGAGCAATAACTTCTTTTCAAGAAAGACTCATCAACTGCGTCTAAAGTCCTGGATTCTAAGAATGCCAAAGAGTGTTCCATCGAGACCGACTTTAAACAGCTTCATATTCGTCAGAAGAAAAAGAATAGAGAGAATTGATAAATAACGAAGAATATAATTTTCTTCACATCACATTATTTCGAAATGAAAAAAATTTAGGCAAGAAATTCATTCTTAAATTTATATTTTTTAACATTTTGTATCGTAAGCGTGAAATCATGACCTACAACTTATGGAGAATGCAAATAGATACTTAGATACAAACGAAAAAGTACCAAGACTCAAAAAATACAGTCAGGGTCTATTTTCCGATTTTTATCTCTTAAGAGCTTTTCATTATTTTTTTAAACAACTGGAAACAATTAGTTTTATCAAAGAAGCAAATATAGCCAAATGCTATCAAAGATAGTGTAAACAACGGTGTAAGTTTTGAACAGATACTGTCCTTAATGTTGTTTATGTGTCGAGTAAGAACAGGTAGGCAAGTTGTTGAACTCTGACAAGTATTTTTCTCGGCTCTTCCATTTGTAATACATCATTCTAGATTCTGAATTTTCTTATGATAACTTAACAACAAACAATACTTGACTTTTTTATCTCTAAAAAATAACGATAAGAAAGTGACCAGCTATTTACAGGACTTGGCACATGAAGAGGGACAGAACTACTTAATAACAATAAAAAGTCACCTGACCCAGATCTTTTGAAAACACGCCATGTTGCGGGTGATCAATAAAAAAAAAACAAAGTTGGGGTAATCAATGAAAAAGTTATTCCTCTCACTATTTGTTTTGAATTTAGATATTTTTTAAAATTTGTTTTCATTAGATTTCTCGAGAACCGCTGATCAAGAATAACTTTAAATCTAATATTGTGATACCTGGTGTGCTGAATTATATGTGTAGAGGATATCTGCATTTTGCGATGGCTAGTTGTCGAGTTAGTGCTGCAAATAAGCACACACACACACAAACAAACACTCACACACATACACACACTCACACACACATTTATTAAGTTGTAGCTAAATATGTATTTACATGTGTGCATCGATATGTTTGCTTGAGGCAACACAGCGCTATCGACTATAACATCAGATATTTGACGTGTACGTAGAGTTAACCGAAAGAGGAAATAATATACTTACGTATAATTAATTACAAATGTAGGTATGCATATCTGGAGTTGATAATCATCTATTTCTAATGGTCTCGATGCTAGAACAATGTCAATATCTGATATTATATCATTCATATATATATATATATATATATATATATATTACCTATGTTACATGTAATATATATATATATTACATATGTCACCTACGGTTGAGAAAACATTTCTTTTACACAGCATATATTCATTTTGCGACGAAATATACATTTGAGCCAATGCACTGGAGTTGATATCAATCATTTAGATTAAATATTTGGATAAGCTCTATTTCATTAATTCATTCATTGATTCATTAAAATGCACAGCATCATATATTGACAAAAGATACGTAAACTCAACGCATATAACACACTATATATATATATATATATATATATATATATATATATATATATATATATATATATATATATATATATATATATATATAAAGGTAGGATATTGGTCTGCGGGTCAGAAGCGAAGGTCTCGATCCTGCCTCGTGGTAATGGATGGGATAACAGATTGTCTATAGCCACACTGAAGAGTTGTAATACAACGAAACAGCTGTCTATGGAAGTCACAATAATACATATATATATATATATATATATGTGGGTGTGTGTTACATACATATTATATACTCAAATATATATACATATATTTGTGTATGTGTGTAACTAACTCACCCACACGCATATATATATATATATATATATATATATATATATATATATATATATATATATATATATATATATATATATATATATAACCCCGTCAGAATGAAGCCTCTAAAGCCTAGGAAAAAATATTTTTAGAAGGGAGTTCTGGGGCAAATTTTCAAATCCGTAGACAAAGTGGTTTGGTAAGGAACGGTGGAACACGCAAATACATAAACCTGTAAGAATAAGTAAAAACAGCCTTTTTCCAAAAAAAAAAAAAAATATTCGAAACAGACACACAAACAAATGCACACACACATTCAAAAAAAGGATGGAACGGTTTGCCACCTTTTATAAATAATGTTTTGAGGCCGTTGATGTTTTTTTGAGAGTGTTTAATAATAAGTATATATATGCGTGTGTGTGTGTTTGTGTCCGTCCGTCTGTCCAATTACACCATCTTTTAGGGAGAGAAAATCTTACTGGACATTCTTGGTGCAATAAAGTTGGATTCATGAATGAAAAGTTCCTATAGCGCCCATCACAATGAACTATCTCAGTTGGCGGACCCCTACGCACCTACTGTGGATATCTGGCTGATGACCTTGGATGTATTCCAGAAAAACTCCCCTCTGTGATTGGGGACTAACATATCGGATGCATCTGCAAAGACCTCTTGGTCTGATGGTTATGATGATGTATGGTTGTGCATGTAATAAAAACAATCGCAAAAAATCAGGTTCATTTAGAATAATATTTATTGAATGTCTGAATTTTCTTTATATTGATATATAATTCAAATTTACATTACATTCAATGTTCTTGCATAGAACTTGGTCAAGTTCGTTTTTTGGCAAATCGTTTCATCTATTTTCAGTCCGGTAAGTCTCGTGGGGTCTTGTCAGTGTTTACCAGTTGGTGTTGCTGCGGCTCTTGAGGTAACCAGAAATTTTCGGATGAGAGGACACACGGGTCCTGAGAGCGATCAGTTTAGGGTACTTGCTAAACATGGCTTGGTTCTCCATGTAAGGGGCTTCCAGGCAACAGTAGCACATCATGTCACACCACATCATCTGCAGATTAGTAAAAAATGTTGATATAAATCATGTAATGAATTAAAATGAATATAAATTAACCATCACAGTTCTTATTTGAACAACCGTAGCATCAAAAGTCATAAAGTCATGTGAAAAAAACGTCGACGAAATATGGTCAAAATAAAGTTTATCGATGACATCATAGGCGTGTTCCAATTGGAAACATCTAGAATATAGTAAAAACGCCAGCAAACATCAATATTCTTGAGAATCTAGGTGTTGTTAGGAACCCGTCGAAATAAAGCAAAACGTGGCCCAGAAAGTTTTATTATAGGAATAAAATATAGCATTTTGGGGAAGTGTCTTGTGGAATACTAATATCAATTTCAAAATCATTCGACAAAATGGTAGAGCAACATAAACCAACAAAAACAAATGCAAAAAACTGCACCACCTTTGATTACTTCCGCTGTTCAATTCTTTTTCAAGAAAAAATTATCTCAAAGGCATGAACGGCAAGATGAAATAATTACTCTATGTCACCAAACGCTGAGAACACACACACATACACATGCGCACGCACACACAGAGCCATACTGAGAAGCACCATATATACTCCTAAATAAGTCAAGTTTCAGATCAATCTTTTAGAAAGAAGTTAGAGCGTGACCTACTAGTATTCAGTGAGATTAGCTTAGACTTGCAAAAAGCCACGCTTCAAGACACCCAGTGAAGTTCGGAATCCTGTTCTTCGAGATGTTCCCAAAAATCAACCTATATGCTGACAAGAATTTTCGTTCGAAATCTTTGGAAACGGTCAGTAGTATCTTCCATACTTAAAAAAGCTGATCAATGCGAAATACGTACTTGATCAAAATCGTAGATACGGAATATCTAAAAGCATGGTTAACTTTGTTTTGTTTCCTTACAGGAGAAGGCATATTTGGATCCAATGAATGTATAGTCCAAACCTTTAGGATCAAGACTTTTAACTCACAGCTTTTGGTCATTATCCAATATGGTAAAAGCACTAGAATGTTCTGTCAAATCTTATATTAAGGAACTGCAAACCTATTCTGTAATCTACTCACCTGGTCTCCCATGAAGAATTTGTTTCCTCCATTAACCATGGACAAAGTTTTCTCCAAGAAGGGAAGAACTCTGTTACAGGTATTCATGTACCTCCATTGCATGTAGTTCTGGGGAAAAAAAAGTGGAAAAAAAAGATTGATAAAAACAGATCAATACCAGCGATTCAATTTTGAGGGGTTTTGATATCATTTGATATCCCCCGAGTTCTTTCCGTTCTGTCAAACAGCTGAGTATCTTCTGCAGTCATGACTAGTCGGTATTAGAACGAGAATACCAAATACCAATTTTCTAAGCATTCAAAGCTTCCATACTTATACAATCATTCTACTCCCGAGATTCTTGGAAAAGAGAAGCAATTCTCGTATTTAGAGAAAACAAAGTCATTGAAAGCATCACTGTTATATACAAAACTACGAAGGCAAATACATAAAAATATTCTAGATATCATTATCATTCGTTCAGTATTAGTTCTACTCAGTCTTTTATTGTTGCTTGTTATCCCAACACTCTGGGTCGATGAACTCTTCTACCCAATCATAATTTTTATTTCATTACTAGTTTCAATCTATCTTATTATTTTTGCCTTTAATCCAAACATACTAGATGGATAAACTCTTCGACTGTCACGAGAGGAATGCAAAATGAATGTGGCTTAAGTGTAAGATTTAAGTAATTGTCTCACCTATGGAAAAATATTGCCCTGAAAATCAGCGTTCGAAATACTGACTTTTAAATGGGTTTGAACAACGATGCTGATGCCAAATAGGGGAAGACAATCACGTCGATCATTCTGATTTGCATAGGAAAAATAAAACTAACTAAAACAAAATACAAAAAAAAAAAATCAAAGATCTTACATCAAGATTGGGATTGCCAGTACTTCCGCCGGCTGGGCCAGTCATACCACTTCCGCTTCCGGTCATATTGAACTGAAATTTTAGAACGTTAAAATCAAACAATTAAACCTTTCAAGAAATATCAAGGTGCTTAAGTAAGTCTGTTGCTTGAAGCTATTAATTAAACTTTGATATGAAATTTTCATTGTATAATGTTCTATCGGTGTAATTGATATTAACCACTCAAAAGGACATTTGTTGCTTAAAATAAATACTTTTTTCCATTTTACTGGAAACTTTTAGATGTACATGTACACACACACACACACACACATATATATATATATATATATATATATATATATATATATGTGTGTGTGTGTGTGTGTGTGTGTGTGTGTATGAATCAAGAACAAGGCATGCCGTTTCGTATGATCGTAGATCCAGAGAAAAAATAATGCCAAGATTAATTTTATGATAGTAAAATGCATCAAGTCTGTTTAGTTACTCAACAAAAACCGTCACCTGACCAATGTCTTTTGGTATCATGCCCTGTTTGGAAAAAGGGATGATCAATACTTAAATTACTTCTCTAGCATTTGGTTAGCTGATCACCAAGTAAATCTGAATTTTCAAAGATAAGCGCAAATGCTACCAAACACAAAAAAATAATCAATCTTGCATTGGTAATTGACCTGACTCTTCACAACAAAAATATTCTCGGAGAGAAACTCTCAAAGAACAGAAGATATGTAGTTTTTAACTTAATACGTTGTAAAAGCTTAAATGTTCAGCCTGTGCGGACAATAGATACATAGCAAGTCGGTCAGCATATGTTGAGAGTTTCAGTGACAATTTCAGGCGACGCTTTCTAATAACGGACATCTAAAATAAATCGTAACGTATCCACTTTTTGAGAAAAGCAGACAGACACACAAGTACATAAAATTCATGCATAATTCATAAAATAAGACATATTTCCCAAATGTATTATTGATTGAATATCCATTAAGAGATTTCCTAAAAGAGTAATACAAATACTGTTACTGGTAAATCGATATTTCATAAAAGTATTCGTTTATGCAACTGAAAAAAATAAACTTTGAAAGTCCAAAGTGGCAGTATCCCGTGTAAACTGCATGATTTCATAGAGACAGGCCTTATTTGTGAAGAACTCTCAAATTACTTGTTGCCATTTAGAATTAATGATAAAATTACTATAGTCTTTCTCTAGACCCATTCATATGTATATAGTGTTAAAAGATATATGTATGAAGTGTTCAGCATATTTGAAACGACTGACTCACCCTGAAGCGTCCGTTCTTCCAGTGGTAGTACCTCATGTAATCGTGCATGATTTCATAGAAGCAATCGGCGATGTAGTCACACCTCATCATGTCCATGTTGTTCTTGCCATAGAAACCTGGAGTTCATGAAATCGATACGATATTTCCAAACTTTAGCTTAATACGCAAGGGATATCAACGAGAATAGAGTAAGGACGATAGTGAAATGGCCTTTCACCTTCATCTTTGGCATTCGCGAAGCTTGCGATGACTTTGGTTCAAATACCGACCTTTTACAAAGACTTAGGAAGTTAATATTCAATAGGGATTGAATAGCTAACTTTCTAAATACTTTCTTATATAACAATTTAAACTTTACCGAAAGTTGCTTACAGCTCAAATCCAAACACAGATTTTAAGATTTCTAAACTCGATAAATCATGAAAATAACACACATAACCTTTATGACTGAAAGAAACATGGTTGGAGTTTAGTTACTTAATCAAGACAACTTTTGAATCTCAATGGTTACAATTTTCTGATATTAAGTAACTTTAATTCATATTTCGAACAACTTGTATTATATGAAAAATAGTCCCATCACTTCGTGATATTGAATTGGATGTTAAACTTACCGAATTCACGAGCCAAGTACCTGGCAATGGCCATGGTCTCAGGCATCTTCATTCCACCGTCCATCTCCAAGACAGGGACACACATGCTAGGCATATCTGAAAGAAATGCACAGATGAGGTATATAATGTGTACCCAGACAGCAATCTTCCATGAACATAGGGAATAAAGCACATAGTCATTCTCTTACTATTGTTTTTTTTTCTTTGGGTAGGGGGTACCATGGCTCTATGTCTACCAAGAGAACATTTCTTATCAACAGCATGAGAATTAATGTGAACTCTTTCTGATTTTCATTCAATGAGGATCCTTTTCTGCCCTACAAGTAGTACTGAGGTCGCAGAACTTCTACGGGTATTACCTGAAATCTTTTTGGAACCGCTCCGAGGGAAAAAAGCTATCAATCTTATTATTCTCAAAATAAAAAATAAAAGTTTCCCCAGGTCAAAGAGTAATACAAAAATTGAAAAGTCACACGTAATTAGAATAGATTAAAATATCATGAAATCCCATTTTATCAGTTTTCGCCCCAGTACATCTACGGATTATGTTTCACAGGAATTAAGTTCCTGTACCATAACGAGACAATTCAGAGTCACAAAGTGTCCGAAAACGCATTATTTTCAGCACTCAAATTCATCTTCAGTTTTTTAGTACATTTCCACAGATATAGTTGTTAACATTTGAAAGTAGACAGTTTTACAACTTGTCAGTGAAATAAGATATCGCAAATTAAGTTTCTGCACCATCGTAAATTCACGAACATTGAAGACACAAATGAGAATTATGGCGCCAACGTATTAAATGATTTAAACCAGTGGTGACAGTTTTATGCAACGCACACATAATGAAGAAGACACTTTCATAACTATGATAGTTTTTCTAAGTGTGGCAATGTGTGTAAGTTACCGTAATCCAGCAAAAACAACACATGGTAGGCAAAACTATTCAGTATCAGAAAAAAACAAAACTGGCTGATTTTCACCAGTTTACTATATAATTATAATGCAGAAATGGCCCCTGATTTGTGCAATATATATGAGAGTAACGGAAAGAAAGAAAGGGGGAGAAGAGATATTTATCATTCACAAAATTGTTCAGATATTTGAATCTATCTTTGTATTACTGATGTTGTTATCATAGCGATTCAGCTGATCCATTCCAGATCTTTCTTCAGATGTATTAACCCTGGGGAAAGAAACAGGGGTAACGTGTTTACATAGTAGAATGTCCGGGGAGAGAGAGCCACATGTCAACTACATAAAGATAAGGTCACAATTAAAACAGATAACTAGGAGGTTAGGAATCCAAGTTATCCGTCACCGGGAAAATTGAAGGAAGCTGCATACATCAAGTTGTCAGCTTGTTGCCTAATTCAGACTAGTGTGAATTTTAACTCGAGATATTTTTCTTTCCTTAGCAAAAAGGGGATTAGAGTTGCAGAAGTTACATGCGGTGTTGGATGATATCGTTTATGATGAGAAGAACCAAACCGATTAGTATACAAGCTACCATTTCTTTCGCGATGTTGTTCTGTAAAACAGGAACCCATCTCGCGATGCTTGGTTCTTAGGTATCCATCTTCCTTGAATTACATCCTCATAGCACTAACAGTGTAAGGTTAAAGGAAAAAAAAACCCTGACGCATGCAACGAATATACCAATGACAAATTCTGCAGGTAATCAACGTGCAAACATGTGCAGGTTCTTTTTGCAGATTCAGATCAAGTCACGACCTTTGTCGATAGTTGGGTGCCATCAATTGTCCTCCAGCTTCATGGTGTATCTTTGGACAAGAGAAATTACTTGGTGGGACCACTCTCGTCTCTAAGTAGCAGGCAATGGGTTATTCTAGGTAATATAGTATCAGCAAAAAGTAATTATCCCCGACCTGAAAAATTGGGAAAATGAAACTAATTTACCTAATAGGCCCTGATCTCGGCTTGGAATCAGATTTGTCCGTCTGTTTTGGTTGCCGAACTACTCTACTATCAACCAAGACTTGGGGGCTAGGCTAAATAGCTCAGTTTGTCAACCTATTCATCCTCTGTTTGGTGGAAAGGATCCATGCCAATCCAAAAGTCATTAGTACTGAGTGAACAACTGTCTCAGCCTGAATCTGAACTCGGATAGGTGATTCAATTTTCCATTTTTAGGCTGACTGTACCTCCACGTTTTGCAGGAGATTGAACATAAATACAGACATACACCCAGCTCTAATTCCTTAAAGATTAAGCAACTGAATAAGTCAGGAGGATGGACCTACCAAAACGTGTTGGTACCAACACCAGCAATGAATTCAACTACTCAAAACAGATCTTTGAAGGATTATGGTTATCCAAATTTTGTAGAAATATTTACCATTCCTGTATTTGTCCCATTCGTTGAACTCAAACCTCTTGTCCATGTACTTGACACCGGCAGCGGCGAACATCATACGAAGGATTTCGGCACGTCCACGGCCATTGAAGTAGTACAGAGTATAGGAAGGCATGTTGAATGATATTTTCTGATTTTTCAGAGACAGCAAGAACTTAGCGTTTGATTCGAAGTCAAGACTGGATACCGACAGAGGAAAAGCTGTGGTTTTTATATTATGGAGATGACTCACAGATTACATAATTTGTCAGTTGGCCAACCAGTACCCACGGTTGGCAGTTGCCAAGTCCAAGGACAGGTTTTGTTTTCATATTCACCAATGCATGGCTCCACAACAATTCCTACTTAGCAAGAGTACATATTTCAAAGGATGATTGCTTTGTTAAGTCTGTCTTTAAACAAAGTAAAAATCAAAATACTTTTGGCTGCAAGCAATGTAATCTGTTAAAATTCAAGGGTTTTTGGCCACTTGATTGGATAAGTCACAATAGAATGTGTCTAGACGGTACTAATTACTTTTAAGACGGAATTGAAAATAATATTTTGTCTGGTGTAAAAAGGTTGGACACGTGCTGTTTTGGGATGGTTGAAATGCAATGGAAATTCAACGGTGTTTTTTTTTAATTTTTTAAATCAACAAAAAAATAAAGAGCATCTAGAGAGCGCATAATATGGCAAATGTGGTACATTAACTAATAACTGAATGAATATAAAGATTTTTAAAACTTGTTAACCGTTCAATAGGAACCGTTATGTGTTTGGTTGCATGAAATGTTAGAAGTGATCAATTTAAAGTTTGTATGAAGGGTGAACGATGAATAAGTTACTTTTCTCGCCGTTCAGTGGATCAATGAGAAGTCTGAATTTTAAAAAAAAAAAGCAGGCACAAATTTAGTATGAATGTACATTTTAAATTTCCCCCTAAATGAAAACCTATTTCGAGGGGGAACTTCGAAGAAAGAA
>OY735237.1:18743103-18798103 GCA_963457665.1 Thysanoteuthis rhombus | reverse complement strand
TATTTACGGTTCTTTGCTGGTTTTTCTCTGTTAATTGAACAATAAATCGACCCAGAACTCTGTAATAAAATACGAAGTACTTTTATTACCCAACCATTTTCGTAATTACTATTTTCACCGTATTTTCCCCTTTTCCTTTTACAAATTTGGCCCCAAAAAGCCACTGCACATAGAAGTATTTTTTTTTTTATTCCCGACTGTTTTATAGTAATTGAGGCACTTGGCATAATCTTACTTTCTGGCATTAAGTCGAGGTTTACTTTCCATTCCAACGCCCTGTTGTCCGGCAACGCCTATAATAAAGCTTTTTTTTTTCTAACCTGGTATGTATTTTTGCAGATCAGCCACAAGAATTCTACAATACGGTTTCAAATCATGGTTTGAATCTTATTTTGATAGTTCATTAGGGACGTCTAACTGAATGTGGGAAAAACAGAACCACGTTTTGAAACTGAATAGAACAACTCTAAATTCGATAAATTTCAATATCCTTTCTAGCAAAAAATTAGACATGCATTCATTATTTTATTCCGAATCACATTTTTTTTCGATACAACCAACTAAAAAGCATACACCCACCCAAATGATAAAGTAATACATATGAGAAAAGATTATTTATTTTCTGTAAAATTAAAAAATTCTATGTGTCTTGCAATTCATGGAGAAGGTATTGAGGATGATCGAACGTATCTAAAGTGGTTTGCATAGTATCATGCAAGACATTTCTCGCTAAACGATTTCCCAGCCATGGGATACACTAGTTAAGGTTCATACAAGCTAAATAAAGACGCCACTTGAGAATAACCAACGTTATATGCTGCGAGAGATAGCAAACATATTCGAAATATCCAAATCAAATGCTTCAAATCATTTGCACCAACTTGGGTGTATTAGTCACTTTGATGTGAGATTCCCATGTATGTTAAAAGGAAAAACTATTGAACTACATTAGATTATTGTTTTTGGAAACAAATTCTTAACAATGAACCTCCAGAAACCTGAACCTTTGACTTGAACAAGTACTGCTTCCAATTACAGCAACAGACAATAACAATTTTATTAATTGAAAGATAAACCACAATATGGAATCAGGTTAACGCTAGCCTACACGTCAATTTGAAAAAATAGTTTGTTACAGCCGGGGTAATAGGTTTTCACTCATCCGCTCTGCGCAGCAAATATTGTACCTATGGTTTACCATATACACTATTCTTTAGAGAATTCTATTGATGGAATAGGTACAATCACCCAAAGGCCTGCAAAAGGCACCTAAAAACAGGTACTTTTTTTTTCTTTTCAAACTCCTGGGATGATAGAATTGACGGCAAGAGATAGTGGAAGGAAACGGTATATAATGTTTTTCAAGACAATCTATAACAAAGCCTGACTGATTTTCTTTTTTTTTTGCGTAACTCAATACAGTGGTAACTGAATAGCTATATTCCTACTTGCATTCGTTAAAATTTGTCTTTATAACACCAAATAATAGAGAATTGTAAATCTGACACTGTACGTGTAGCAAAAAGGCATTGTCTCTTTTACGCTGATCTGTCTGCTTTCAGTCACGCTAAAGCAATCAGAAAGAGAGGAATGGGGTATTGATAATACACATACATAATATACTCAAAGTAGCCAGACAACATGAGTACTACAACTGTTACTGTCGCTGCAGCTGCTGATGTGTCACTTTTGTTTTATGTCCTATTCATTTTTTCTTATTGTTTAAAAAATACCATATAACAAATGAGGTGTTGCAGAAAATTAGCCGGAAAAAACATATGGTTTGGATTATGCATTCTTTACTTGCAATATATACATTTATACCAACACACACACACACACACACACACACATATATATATATATATATATATATATATGTATATATATATATTATTCATGCGTAAACGATCCCGACAATATTAGTTGTTGCCTATTCAGTGGTTAAGATCGTCATTTGTCCATATATGAACCAAACCAGAAGTAATGAATCCAGATGCCGATATTCAATACAGGTGAACATTCTCCAAACAGAAGATTGGCGCAATACATTCTTACCACATCCTTTCCCTAGTATGTACCAAGCAAGGCAAAACTTGGTACATATCTGCATCAATGATCTGATTATTGTTTGCTTCTGTGTTTGTGACCGAAACACAAGAAAATTGGCACACAGAAGTAAAATTTTTGTTCGCCTAAAAAACCGTTGAAATCCTCCAGCTTGGAGAATTAAACAATATCCAGTTAAATTTGCAGCTTGATAATATTGTGGTACCTGCATTCGTGTTTATACCTATAATCTATGTTATATTTATCCGTTTCCTCGGGAGAGATAATTTCAAATACATTGACTGCTACGTATATAGTATTTCTTTTATTGCTTCATTCATTTGCAAATAATCATAATATAGACTGCTTAAAGAAAAAAGGACTAAATATCGAGCTTAACAGCCACTGGAGCAAATCTGGTAATAACAGTTCGGGTAAAATATGTATGTATTCTCACTAGTCATTGATATTCAAGCCCACGTAAAAGGTGCAGGTTTTAATATTAGTTTTCAAGTCAACCTGGCTAGTCACTTCTTTATAAACCCCGATAATGCAATTTACCTTGAGCCAGACTAAATTGAATTTAAGAGTTCTTATTCCGTGCCTGACCGAATGCCGAGACAGCGGAATGGTTCAAAATCTAGAAAAATCGAAATTGCAGTATTGAATGCAGCTTTCTTTCATGGGATAACAAATTAAAAAACGAATACCAATTTTTCAAAAATCTATGATCCTTCTACCGCCTTTGCTTGTTCGTTCTTCTTTTGTTTAACAACTCGTCCGGTGCTGGTTCCAACAGTGCCTGACGGGGAGTGGTTGGATTTCACGGTGTGTGGATAATTCATTAAAACTAATGGGGAAATATCTGGGATTTTGAATTTCAAATTCATTTAATTAGATTCATCGAGAACCATTAATCCAAACAATTTCAGAGAGTAGAATGTGCCATTTTCCTTTGAACAAACTAAAATATCTAGCGAATATGAATTTCGTACGACGAAACGATGGTTGCTTTAAAAAATCCACGGAAAAACTACCAAAAGTCCACAAAATCACTGGTAGATACTTGTTGAATTACAGCCTACAATATATATATATATATATATATATATATATATATATATATATATATATATGTATATATATATATATATATATATATATATATATATATATATATATGTATATATATATATATATATATATATATATATATATATATATATACATTACGTAAAAATCTTTATGAAATTATGTAAATTACACTAACAGACGTTGTGATAGATAGATAGATAGATAGATAGATAGATAGATAGATAGATAGATAGATAGATAGATAGATAGATAGATAGATAGATAGATAGATAGATAGATAGATAGATAGATAGATAGATAGATAGATAGATAGATAGATAGATAGATAGATAGATAGATAGATAGATAGATAGATAGATAGATAGATAGATAGATAGATAGATATAGTTATCGCTATCGCTGAAGGCTGAGTGACAGTTAGTCTCCTCAGGTCTTCAGCTAACGTCTCCTCTCTCTTTCGCCTATCATGTCAGTGTTACAATTTGAGCGTCCGCTTTCATTTCCCTTCCTCTGTTGGGTCACTATTGACAGTTAGCGTTGCAGTCCTTATATTTCTAGCACTTTCCACAGTATCTGTGCAGTTTCCCAGTAGTGCTGTGGTCTGTACAGTCTCAATCCTTCCCCTAATCCCGATCTCTTCCAGACTCACCCTCAGCGTTTTGGGGACAGTTCCTAGTGCGCCCACCATGACCGGTACTACCCTGGTTTTCATGTTCCACATCTTCCTTAATTGTCTTGCTAGGTCCTGGTATTTTTCCCGTTTTTCACTCTCCTTCCTTTTTACTCTATGGTCTGCAGGTACAGCAACGTCTAGTATTTGGCAGGCCTTCCTTCTTTTGTCTACAATTACCAAGTCCGGTCTTCTTGCCTGGATGAGGTGGTTGTCAAAGTCCCAGAGTAGTTTGTGGTTGTCATTCTCCAAGACTGCCTCTGGCTTGTGCTGAGACCACTTTTCCCCATGGCTGAATCCCAATTGTTTGCTTAGTTCCCAGTGTATCGTCGTTGCTACTCTATCGTGTCTATGCTTATACTCCTTCAGGGCGAGTTGACTACATTCACTAGTTATGTGGTTAACTGTCTCATCTCTTTCACCGCACATGCAGCATTTGCTGTTTGTTTGTCATTATTATTATCATTATTATTATTATTATTCCATGGGCAATTTTGAGATGTAACACTTACTTTTTCTTGAGTTTTCTCTTCACCTTCCAATTGTCACTTTTATCAATGTTCTGGCAGATCACTTCATATGCACAACACACAAACACACACAAACACACACACACGCGCGTATATAAATATATATATATATATATATATATATATATATATATATATATATATATATATATATATATATATATATATATATATAAACGATGATCAAAACACAAGAAGTTCACAGAGGAAATCAAATTCCGGGCCAAGCATGAAATAAACATAAAGACAATTTTGTAAATTGCTCAAACAAATAGAGTAAAATAATTGACTGGAATGCCATAATTTTCTCAAGTAAATGAGTTTTCTTTTTATATATTTAGCGTTTAAGGTTGTAAAGTTTTCTAAACAATATAAATCTAAATATATACATACACATGTGTGTTTGTGTGCTCTGTGTGTGTGTGTGTGTGTGTGTGTGTGTGTGTGTGTGTGTGTACGTGCGTGCACGTGCGTGTATTTTTCTTTTCTAGAGTAACTCGTAACTGTTATATTATATTCGAGTTTTTGTTTATCTGCCTGATAAATTGATCGTGTGTTTCAGATGTTCTCATCGATATTGCACTAAAATACACTTATTCGTACTATTTTGTTTCATGGTGAATCATGAAACGTCTATTTCTGACGTGAGCTACGTGAGATTGACTTTGTGAGTCATCTCAGATCAACTGAGGTCAATTTTCTGTCCATTCCTAGCCTAATTTCGATGTTTTAGGCCATAATTTTGCATTAAAGGAGCTGAAATTTGGCATGATAATACAACACACCCCGGCGATGGTCATAGGCTACGTAAGGTTGACCCTAAAAGTCTTTCAAGGTTATCAAAGTGATTTGTGGTCATTTTCAGTCAATTCTAATGATTTCTAGGACAGTATTGTGTTCGCTATGAATTAGTGAAATGTTTTGGATCTCATAAATGGGAGAGGAGATAAGAGACATTCAATAAGATGGTTTGTGATGATCTCAAAGTTCATTGGTTATCATCAGGGGTCAATTTGGAATTTAAATAACCCTCTCTCAAACATATCGCAGCCAATTACATTGTTGGGACGAATTCGTGCGTGGGTTTTTCACCTTGGCAGCGAAAGATGATAGGATAGGTTCAGCTGACTTCCAATGTCATCTGAGATCACCAGAGGTCAATTTTTGATTTGAATATTTTTCCACCGAATTGCAGATAAACAATTACATTGTTACTGATAAATTGATGCTTTGGATTATCTTGGACAAGAGAAAAATGATAAGATAGGTGTTTTAGACCGCTAAAATTAATGGAGGTCTGCAGCGCTATATTTTGGATTTCAAACTGCTATTTGCACAACCCTGACAAACTTTTCCTGGCAAATAAAAAAAATTCAAAAAAGTGTTCATACAGGCACCCAGTAGGATAAGCACTAATGTTGCTACTCTGAAGATCTGTCAAACTAAACGACTGCTCATTTGGTTTGATTTGTGCATTAGGATATTTTGGGGGTTAGTAACAGCTCTTTCTTGCATGAATCTTCATTTTCTTTCTTCATTATGTTGTGTAAGAAAAAATACATTAAATAACGTATTTCTTGCGTTGTTATATTTTCAGTTATTCTCCCCGGGCAACGCTGGGTATTCTATCTAGTTAATAAATAAAAACAAAGGACAATGCAATGATGTTTTGAAGGATTGCTTTTTATTATTTCATTTGAATTTATTCAGAAAATATTAAAACTGTTTCTCATTTCAATCACATGCTGGAACTGAAGTGGACACTTTCTTGTTCGGGTCGTCAGTTTATTTCGAGACACTTTTTTTTTACCAGGTAGTGTTGCAACGGCTCTTCAGATAACCAGCAATCTTGGGGTGAGCAGCAACGCGGGACCTCAGGGCCATCAGCTTGGGGTACTTACTGAACATGGACTGGTTCTCCATGTAGGGATTCTCCAGGCAACAGTAACACATCATGTCACACCACATCATCTGTAGAAAGAACAGTGTTATTGAATAAATGAGTAAAACATTTTTTTCAAAGTAATATGTATCTATACCATTAGTTACAAATTGAAGGAATGTATCCTCCCGATAGTCACCTATGGAGCTGAAACACTGAACGTAACTGAAAGATTAGCTTTCAAACTGGAAAACACGCAACGTACACAAGAGAGAATCATACTCTGCATCGTATGGAGAACTCATAAGACAGCATAGTAGATTAGAGAGAAAAACAGGAGTCAGAAACGTTGTAAAATCAATCAGAAAACTTAAATGGTAATGAGCTGGCTATATTTTAAGAACGTCAGATGATCGCCAGACATCAGGACCTACAATATGGATATCCAGAGATCATGTGCGAATCCATGACCGGCTAAAAAAATGGTTTGACGAACCGACTCTTAATAGATGACATTGATGATAATGATTCGCTAAGATTTGCTAATAATTTAATTTTGTTTTGTCTTTTTACTTAAAATTTGTTTCAACAGGTATCGGCACGTAGTCTGCATGTTGTGATTGGAAAACCAGAAAAAATTAATGTCAGTGACCAGGACTTTTTGAACAAAAACTCGGAACATTCATCTACTCGAAACAGTGCGTTTTTTTTGTTGAGAAAGCAAATTCTAAAAGGATATAAAGAAAATTCGAAATTATCTTACTGTAAACTGGCATTGGAATTATATAAGATATAAATTCCTTACAACAAATGAGTGAGCGAACATGTCGAAGATTTCATTCACTCGAATGAATACGTATGCAAAATCACAGCAACTAGTATTTTTTTTTTTTTGTATAGAAATTCATTGAAAAAGATTTTACTATACGTAAATTGTTTAGCTATAGGAATTCATCAATATTCCTTATTAAACAAATATTTCAAAACTTCAATTTACTCAAAACGTTACACATACATGTGTATGTGCACACGTGTGTGTGCGTATGTGTGTGCGATTGGCGATTGATTGAAAATCGTATCTACCTAAACCATTTCTTTTTCAATGCATTATTCAAACGATCCAATTTCTCACTACATCGTTGCGCAGAAACATGTCGTCCAGGTTCCAGCGATTTGTATGAAGCCAAACAAACTCCAGAGAAGAATCGCCCATCTCTACCTTGAAGATTCTGTTTGGTTTGAGGTATGGACAGCTGTTTTAGATCTAGACATCATTTATTTCCTTTTGGATTCTCGCAATAAATTCATTGTGATACACCAGTGTCTATCTTATCTATTTTAATGATTAAATGAAGTATTATAAACCTGATGTTTGTTAATTTTGACTACTTTTTACCTTCTCCCTAATTTATAGTTGTCTTATATCACAACTCAACTCCAGCTGTCACACTATGGCAAGTAATAAACAGCACGCGTCGGAAATAGAAAGAAATCATTTTTAAAAGTAAGATTTGACTTCCGATTGCCCTGTCTGCTTCTATGGCTGAAGGATGAAGTGGGTGGGCGTAAACCAGGTTGCTCTCAGGCAAGAGAGGCATGAGTCTCTCTGGAAGCTTACTCTTTGCTTCCGATTTTCCCTGTCTGCTCATCGTCGTAAAATTACGGCCCGAGTTGATTTGTGATAAAAATAACTTCAAAATTGAAATGAAGGTAAGTTGTAGTCGACATTAATACAATGAGTCAGTGATTATCTTGTACAAAAATGATAATCTCTTGTGTCAGACGAGAAAAGAATGACAAGTGTTCAAATACTGAACGATATTTGTTTCCGTAA
Organism: Thysanoteuthis rhombus; assembly: GCA_963457665.1. Lineage (NCBI taxonomy): Eukaryota > Metazoa > Mollusca > Cephalopoda > Oegopsida > Thysanoteuthidae > Thysanoteuthis > Thysanoteuthis major. The sequence goes on along the minus strand of OY735237.1, from coordinate 18,790,043 downwards.
GTTCATGTGGAACTTCTGTTCCCTTGTGAAATTCCCAGGGGCTTGTAGAAACGACTTACTAATGTTGACTGATTTTACAAGCAATAAACACGTCAAGTTCTTTAACATATTTGTGATGGATATTTTGTTTTGTAACCACGTATAACAGTTGACTCCCGTTATTTGGGTACCCTGGAGAATTCATGGGCGCCATTTTAACGGTTTTGTCAGCATAAGGGGTGGTTTTTATACGAAGTGTATGATTAATGAGAAAATGAAAATACGGGCAAAAGTGTTTAATCCCCCACGCTACTTAGAACGACATTATTCTAAGAGTTTTTTTTATTATTTTTGTCTTAAAAATAATGAACTGAGATATTCAGGCACTGTTGCAGGAAACCAATCCTTAATTGTTACGAGGATATAAAAAAAAAGAAACATGTTGTTAGAACGGATGTATCATAAAGAAGTGACGTTGGAACGAGTGCCTTTACAACGAGAGTTTACGGTAGTAATATTTTGCAAACCACTTACTTGCTCTCCCATAAAGAAGTGTTTTCCACCGTGATGCATGTCCAAGGTCCTCTCCAAGAAGGGAAGAACTCTCATGCAGGTATTCATGTACCTCCACTGCATGTAATTCTTTAAAAAACAAAGTTGAAGCAATTCAAATAACATGTGTAAAATACAGTCTTATAACAGGGTTTTTACATAACCAATATTAACGTTCGCACATGTCTACATGAATATTGACGATTAATTACGTTGGAGCAAGACCCCATATATCATATCATATCATTCATTTTGAAAGGATCTTTCAATGATATCATTTCGGGACTCCCTGATCTTACTCTGGGGATCCTTTTCTAGACGGCACATGATATATCCGTCATAAAATCGTAGTTCTGTTTTTACTGATAGGGATAAAATTGGTTCGACATTTGAACACACGGAGCATATTAAAAAAAACGATAAAATGCTACCTAGATTACCAAATAGAGGAAAATAAATGGGGATGGAATTCAAACCAGTGTGAAATTTATCTATGAAATAATACACGTTTCCATCAAGAAAACAAAAGATTAGATTGGCTGTTTTATTGTATAATATCTAAATTCTTGAGTTGCTTAACCTACAGAATATTAGAATGTCATAAATATTTATACGGAGATTTGCCGCCCGGGAAAGAACAGACACTCTCCTGTGATAGACAAAACTTGGAACGGTAATGACTCTTTCTAGAACTACATAGAATATATTAACCGTCGTAGTTACTTATGTTATTATTTGTATATGCGTTTTTTCGTTTATTTTCTTTAATGAATTCATTGCGTCATGAATTTATTAGGATACTTACATACATACATACAAAAGAGGTAGACAGAGAGAATCAAATGAAATGAAAATTATCTAGAAGAATATAAAGGCGGCTACAAAGCATTTGTAAAGCAACATTACGTTCTGCTGTAGCCTTTGTTCTGTTTGATTCAATTAATTTACTTGATATTTCATACAAAAGTAATTCTTTCATTGCCTTACGATAACTAACAAGCGCGTGGAAGTTACTCAATTTTCCATGTTTCAAGATTACTTGAAAGGTAACTTTACATGTTAAAATGAAAAGGAATTATTAATTACATCGTAGTGGGAGGACATCTTATCGCCAGGACCTGCTTGATTACCGCCGGTACCGCCAACATTGAACTGTAAATAAATGAAAGTATTAGCTGCTCATTAGCCAAGTAGACAAGAACAAAATCAACTCAATACAAATTTATAATTATTCAGTTTATCTGTCATGAACAAATTCATTCCCGGTCAAAATTCTTGATCTGAGGAATTATTATTATCAATCACTGATTTACTTGAACCAGTGTACTCACCTTGGTTGTTACAGTTACAACATTCTAATCGATATCGTAGTTATCTCCTCAGTAGGTTTAGCATAAAAATGATAACACTGTGGAAGTTTTCCATTGATCCAGAGAGAATATCAAACTTATGACATCTGTGAGACACTTCCCAATTACTCTATAGGTAGTCTAAAAAGTAATATACTCTGGTGCATTGAAAAGGGCGTTGAAGCGACATTAGGTTTAAGACTCCAAGACACGTGACCAATTGCTATCATTTAAATGAAAAAAAAAAGGCATGCATTTTAAATATTTCCTGTAATTTTAGAGATGATGAGTTTACTGTGCATAATTTGCAAGTTTATCTACTAAAACCAAATTCAGAAGGAAAAAATATTCAGTTTAGCTACTTTCGGTTAGTAGGGCTGAAATATTATTGAAAACATTTTATCTCTCCCCAAACCAGAGATTATATGACAACAGTTGTTGTTACAAATTGATCTTCCATAGTTTCTCCAGTAAACTTTTATGATTTAATAAAAACAGTTAATATTTGCAAAGCACTCAATATTCATATTAGTCAAAGTCCTTTAAAGTAGTCATTTAACTGTAGCCCTTTTGACAAAACATTCCTGTAGATAGTGTCTTAAGTGATGTAGGTATAAGAATCGGAATAACTGACTCACCCTGAAGCGTCCGTTCTTCCAGTGGTAGTACCTCATGTAATCGTGCATGATTTCATAGAAGCAGTCAGCGATGTAGTCACACCTCATCATGTCCATGTTGCTCTTGGGGTAAAAATCTGACGAGGAAAAAATTACGTAGTAAGATGATGATTTGGTAAATATTAGAAGAGAAAAAAATCAAGAGTGAAATTCAAAACTGACATAAGATGAGCCTCTCTGTATAGCTGATATTCTATTTTGCTGAAAAAGTTACTTACTGTATTCGCGGGCCAAGTACCTGGCAATGGCCATGGTCTCAGGCATCCTCATGCCACCGTCCATCTCCAGGACTGGGACACTCATGCTTGGCATATCTGTGAAGAGGAAAAAGAATTTAAATTCATTTATTATTACAAAGAATTTGAATAATAATAATTGTTATCTTATAAGGTTATTAACAATGTAATTGTTTCAAGATAATATGCTTTAGTTCCTGAAGACAATGAATGATTGTTTTTGTAGATATGATAAGGCGTAAATGTTTAAATGTTCAGTCCCTAGCTCCTTTGGTATGGTTTATACTTTCTTCGGTCCTGTGACGGTTTCTATAGATTGAGTAAGCAGACAAGTTCTCTTAGAAAAAAAGAATATATATATATATATATATATATATATATATATATATATATATATATATATCGTGGATTGTGGATTTGCTACACAAACGAGCTCATGTTTCTGCCTTGTTTGGGCCTCATTAAGCGAATTTATTTCCAGCTCTACTGTAAAACAACTCAACTCCATGAGTAAAATGTTGAATTCATTGAGCACTATGAAATAAATCCATTACATTTCAGAAGTGGCTTTATATTATTGATATATTATAATATTATGTTATACTGGTAGCCTTGTACCACATATACAGTGTGTGTGTATATATATATATATATATATATATATATATATATATATATATATACATATATATATATATATATATATATATGCGTGAATGTGTGTGCCATACAGTTCAATGGGTGCACAGGTAATATGCTCTCTTCCTAAACGGAAAAGCTAGGGAGCTTCGATCTGAGGCAGAGTGCAAAGATTTTTCATTCTTATCCGAGGCAAGACTGCCAATCAATGAGTAAATATTTTTGTTGTTCTTCTTAACTGTGTCCTCTTATCTAATCTATCCCATAAAAAGATAAACTAATATCAGTTCCTGTCGCCCAGCGATAATTAGCAAGCTGACCATTGCGTATTTAGTGAGAGTAAAAAAATAACTATCAGTCTGATAAACAAGGTACTTGCAGGAAGAATGACGAAAGTATGACTGTCTGATATATATATATACATATATGGACAATTGTCCGTCGTATTTATAATAGGAATGCTAAAGAACTGAGAATGAATCAACTGCTCACCTTTCCTGTATTTGTCCCATTCGTTGAACTCAAACCTCTTGTCCATGTACTTGACGCCGGCAGCTGCGAACATCATACGCAGGATCTCGGCACGTCCACGGCCATTGAAGTAGTACAGAGTGTAGTTAGGCATAGTAAGGTTTGGTAGCTTAAGCTTAGCACAAATCAGAGAGTAGAACCAAGCGTGAATATGTTTGGTCCAAGAAATCCGTCTGTGATTCAAGAGCTAGAGTTTTCCCTTTATATAGCCAAACTATGACTCACAAACTAATTAATTTTTCAGCATTCATACTTTGTTGGCAGCGATTCATTAATCATAGACATATCGTTATAATGCAGATCCTTTTGTGTTATGGGTCATACGGGGGGACATGCTCAAAATTACATAGTAATTAATCTTTCTTAAAAATTTCCTGCAGTGTAAATGGTTTTAGGGTATGATTTAACTCAATGCAGTTCTACAGTTGTCTGTGCAATCGTGTCAACAATTGTGTAAATAACTAATTTAGCTCTATTTAACCCTTTGCGACCAATGGCAGTTTCTTCCACTTTGTACTACATGTGAAGTCCTCTGTTAGATAGTGAACAAAATGGTGAAACAGAATATAAACCGCTGAACTTTTAGATATATACATAAATAACTAGACGATACTAAACATTGATTTGTGTCATTTCGGACTAAGTGTAATTTTTTTTTACAATACACCTTAAGCCAATTTTATGACACGGGCGATATGACTCCCACCCACACAATATATTCGACTCATGCTGCAAACCAACTGTAAAAATGGAATGAATTAGACGAAAAAGTTCAGTTGTCAATGATTTTATCAATTCATTCATTTCTGTTTCTTCTCTTGGGAACTAAGTTACAGGGTATCTTAAGGCGTAGCGAACATGGGTTCAAAGGGTTGAAAATAACTCACCCAAGAGACACCAACGCTTTTGACCTACGATGCTTCAGAGAGTTAATCTGAATCAAAATGAATTCAGAACATAGTCTCCTCCGATGGAATCCTGAGTATAAACAGTAGTTAGCAATAATAACGTGCAGATCAACTTCTATTAACTCCTGTGTTTTCACGAAAATCTAAAATATTATGGCTTTGTACTAGACTAAGATTTCTTTCAATCAGTCTTTTAGGATTTGTTTTTGGACTTAAACATCTCTTCCTCTTGTATGTCTTAGATATGGGGGTTGAAAATCCTTACCCTACCACCTTGACCCATGATATGTTGATAAGAGTTATGTACATGGCTTTCCGATGGGCATTAGTGTTAAGTGATCTCAAACTGTCTTGGTCAGAGTTTGAACTCTGGCTATCGATTTCTGTGCCTTCAATTGTTCGACCACTCACACTTAAAAGGTAAATTATTCAGAAACCAGGGATGACTGCTTCTTTGTGGGATAGAAGTTATCAAAAGTTTTGTGCAGCTAATCGTTACTGCAAGGGCTTTATCAGTTGTAGCCCATCCAAGGCACAGTGGATTGTAGGTAGAATGTCATTTTATTACATTTGGGTTTTTTGAAAAATCTATCCTGTTGGCTGTAAAATAGGTTATTTGAAAATAAATAATATTTCTCGAAGACAGCAAATGACATTCGTTCATGATCCACTGTACCTTAGCCTTAGTCAAAGTTGTTTAATTCCTCGGGGCACAGTGAATCATCATTACATTAAATGATTTAAACATGTCCCAAATGGAACTAACCTCACATTTTATTGAAGTATTGTTGAATTGTAGAGAAAATGTGTTCATCGAAAATCTCTAAAACATTCATTAACATTCATTGTGAGGCATACTAAAGAAGACTGTGGGTAAATGTTTGAATTGGTAGTTTTTAAAAAGTGTTACAACACAAAGTATTTCAGGTAGTTTTTGTTACTCACCGACGAACCAAAATTTTATTCCAATTGAAAACTGTCTGGTTGAGTTTCCTTCATTTCTTATAATAATTCTTGACAACTTTACATAATTCTTTTCCAGTCGATGGGAAACAAATAGTTTTCTTAAAGAAACTAATGTAGGTAAATGCTATCAGAGACTGTATAAACAACGTCTCAGGTTTTGAACCGTCTGTTCGTTACCTTATTATTAGCATTGATATAATAACTGAAATTTCAATCATTTATAGTTGATGGGTTAATTGAATACTTATTCAATTCGATCCTAACGAAAGAAGTTATCGACTTTGAGGAAATGGTCTGAATATTTTACTAGGATTAAACACAGGTAATTACAATGGGTTTAGGTTCAGGTCGGAGAATATCAAATCCAGAATTAAGGAGATATGTGATTCTAAATGTAACTTTTCAAAGTCTTATTATTTGCACACACACACACACACACACACACACACACACACACACATATATATATATATATATATATATATATATATATACATACATATATATATATATATATATATATATATATATATATATATATATATATATATATATATATATTCCCAATTTGGAGGAATACAAGAACATTGAAAAAGAAAACAGATTTTATCCATTGTTGACTTTTAATCACTGTGCTCAATATTTATCTACAAATAGAGCAATCGATTTATAAAGAAATGATAATTAAAAAATCAATATCACAAAGATTTGCAATGTTCTCTCGCTCTCTCAGAACTTACTCATAATATCATTGTTCCATCTACGAAATTCGGACTACATAAGAATTGTTTTCAATGCTTATCTTTATTTACGACACTTAAATGAGCAGCATCGGTCTGAAATAAAACAACATGAGTTACGATAAAAAGATGTGAGAAAGGCTAAAAATTGATAGTAATTGATTAAAATTAATTCAAGAAAATTTGGACAAACTTGAAACTATGATGTCTATAAATGAAATATTGTTATTCCTATGACAGTCAAATAAACATCATAAATCGGAAAGAAAACGACGACGATAAGCTTGCTAGCATGGCTCAATCTTTGAGATATTTACGGAGCTCAGTTGAGTCTAGAAACGTGATACAATCTTTGGGTGTCCATGGAGATCGAACTCAGTGCCCAAGCGATCAGTATAGGTGAGTACCAAGACCATTATCTTACGGTTGACACGTTTACTTTGGCTGAAGATTAGAGTTTTCGATAACATCTCCGTCTATCAATGAAGATAGTGAGACGTTTATCTATTTACTTGTATCTGCCTGTCAGACTGTTTGCAAAATATCCCCAAGTTTTGTGCTAGTATACGTGGAAGAAATGAGTAAATTTCGAAACGGATCCAAGATTTTTTTTACAGTTACCTGCCCTGCATCGTAGCTATATGTCCACACAATATCAGTGAAATTTTCCAACTTAAATGAAATTCTTTGAAAGGGTACGTTCTGGGGTAAGAAAGAATAGATTAATTTTTGTTTTGGATGTAGGAATGTCCATACATATTTCTTCTGCCCTGTAACTATTCATGAACTGATTTTCATTCAGTTTCTGTGACAATGAGGGTGCAGAAGTATGCGCTCCCTGGGTGTTTCCTAGTTGTAGTCTCGAATTAAAGTGCACATTTGCACCCTGGTTGACATAGGCTGTAATTTCAACACATTCAGACAATACAATTCAAAAGCTTGTGCACTCATATTGTTTGTGTACAATTATAGTCTATGGGTTTGTTATGGAAACTTTTCCACGTATATATATAATAAACTGGCAGGTTTAACTACGTGGTATTATTAAAAGAGATAATTATCCCATTTATCTTTTTCTAACAATGCAGGCGCTTCCATACTTACGAACATCTAAGTTATGAACCTTCTTAGTTACGAACAAACCTATCAGTTAATTCGAATTTCGAACTCTTCACTGGTAAGGAATTTATACTGCAACACTTTAGATAGCATTAATTTGGCTCAGTTATTTTCAATCTTTTGGACACATGGCACTAAAATGGCTAAGGCACCTTCTGATACACGAGGATTGATTTGATCATTAAAAAAGATAATAATAATGTGTTCTTTTGCTAAAGAGTCTCGGCTTCACCCTTCTAACTATTGTTGATAGATATTTCCTGTTTTGTTTAAATGGTCTTATTGCCTTGTTACAAGAATTAGCGTTGATATGCCCCGGGGGGAAAGGCAGGATAGGTTCCTCTAGAAACAGTCCTGATTAAGTTTTCAAGTTACTTTTTGTTCATTTTGCATTCAATACAAATAGCGTTAGTGACAAATTACAATTAAAAAAAACTCTTGTATTTTTTCTTTTGAGAAAAATAAATCAAGGAGATTTTACAGAAGGAAAAACGACACGATTTTTGTTGTCCCTCTGTGGAGTCATGATGTTATTCGTGGTTATCTGTGGTTTTACACAACTACATACGTCATGAACATCTGAGCCCATCGTTTATCTCAAAGAGGTCCACCATTTGTTATAATAATTCTTCTTAGCTTAAAAATCCAGGGATTTCATTTTTAGAAGCGTGTTGTTTAACCTCGTGGAAAAAGCATCCGCAGTATTTCGAAAATTCGAGATGGAGTTTCGATGAAGAAACTCGTTGAGGTCACAAGAACAGTTTCCGAAAAAAAAAGATGAAATTAACACTCGAAAACGGATGTTAGACAGAGATTTGAGACAGAAAAAATAGAGATTTCAAATTGGAAAAGAAGTTGAAAAACGTTGAAAGGAAAACTTTCACAACAAAATTTCTCTATACACAGTAACCTGCAATCTATATCAAATGGGGAAGAATTGCTAAACAACATTGACCCTAACTTCATAGTTAGATGAAATACTACTACCGGTGGCTGGTGAGTGATGTGTCCCCTCGAGTGTCTTTCTCCAAATTGTTGCCAATATACAATCTGAATTCCCTGCCACTGATGCTATCACTCAGGGCGTCTTTGTTTGAAGAGTCAACCAATAAGAATATAGCGCTATTTTCAAGCTGTGCAAGTTGAGACACTTCTTTGGGAGACCTCGATTGGCCAATCGACCCCACGGGTAATTCCCACTAAGATCAATGAGTTCACTCTCTCTCTCTCTCTCTCTCTCTCTCTCTTGTTTAATGCAGAGCTGTTTCTCTACAGGAGTATTCCCTTACAAGTTGATCAGTCAATTGATCGGTCTTTCCCCTTATTATTTCCCAGCTGTTTCAAGTCAGATTTTCTTGGATCATTTTTAAAAGCTGTTCTTAGCTAAGATGCTTCTTATCTACAAAAAAAATCCTTCCACTCAAACCTACTTAATGTTCTAAAATCGATTTTCTCACTTTATCTGAGCCAGATTTTTTTAAAAATCTGATAGGAGGTATTCCTCGATGGGATGCTCTTTCTTCAACATTATCTTTTACTCAGGGTGTCATGATTTAGCAATAACATCATTTAAACTTTATAGTGGACACCTTATTGAACCTTCGGTTCTTGTTTTTCAGGCCGTCTTAAAGTTTTACTACTGGATGATACCACGTCTAAATTGCTATCATTAGGAATTAGCCTTTAAATTAGTCTTTAACCTCCATTACCTAATGACTGGGCGGCAAAACTTTATCTAACTCCAACATCCTGGCAAGCAACATCAGTTCCACTAGCCAAATAGTGTCAGGAATTGAATAATTACTGAAACATTCCTTAATAAGATACTTTTATGATAACTGCAAACTTCAGACATACCAACGAATCCTCAGAAACTCATCTTGTATGTAGGAGAGCTCCGGTAGTGTAAAAAGAGCGTCTACAATCGCAGAATTACCATCGAACGGTGCACAATGTAACGTGCAGAGAGGATCAGGATGAATATCGTATGTAATGACCACAAGATAGCACAGTATATAAGAGAGAAAATAATGTGTCAGAGATATACGGTCTAAACCAAGCATACCGTATCCCATCGTTTCTAATCATAATTGTAATACATAATCGTATGAACACCTTCTTCAAGAAGGGACCCAATAGGAAATGGACATGGAAGAGCCGAGCCATGAAACAGAGAACGATACCTGGTACGATATATGGTAGCGGGTTATACATGGTGAAATACGGTTATTAATATCCTTAAGCACTTCATCGTGCGGTGATGGTTTGCGAGATAGACTACCAAATTATTACTACGGTTTACTAAGTGAGCATTCTACACATAAAACCCTTAGCAAGATAAGCTAATCTGGGTAAATAATTATAATGACTTGTAGATTGGTACATCACGACTCAATGGGCTCTGTATTAAAATTGGTAATTAGAAAAACCACTACTAACTCAATGTATCGGTTTTTATCCATCCCCTATTTAACTGAACCCCCACGAGAACAGGATGTAACTCTAGGATGGTTTAATTTACTTAAGCATTTAAGGAATACGTGCAACACTCAACCTGCAAAGAAGTACAAATATACACATATATAAATTGGAGCCCCCCTTTCAGTTTATAATATTTTAGTTTCAGTCTTTGACCCATGCGTACGAAACATGGATGCTGCTCTAGTATATAGTACACAGAAATGTTCTTACTCTACTTCCGGGAATCTCTGTGTGTGCTCTACAAGGTCTCACCTATTCACATAAGGCAATGAACATGTCACAACAGAGGTGAAAACGAATATTACTCTGGGGCTTATTTAAACCGTATACAGAAGTATTTTGAAGTAGATAGATATCAATTAGAACATTTAAATACTAGATTGGAACATTGATTTATACAATCTTTTTTCATAGGCGTATTTTCGAGTACATTTTATTCTATACTGAACCCCGGTTTATATTATGAACTACCGATAGGTCCATACTTTTGCACAACCCAGTATATCCTAACATACGTCTGTATAATTACGTGTATATGGGTTGCTATGTGCGCTTTTATATGTGTGAGTTTCTGAGTATATATATGTGTTTCTGTGTGCGAGTATGTGCCTGTGACCGTGTTTGTTTATGTATGTATTTGTTCGAAAGTTGGATTTCGACGTTCACTTTAATGAGTGGACATTCCCCCACGCCCCCTGCCCACTAAATTATGGGTTAAGGACGGTGGCAGAATAAAATGTTGCTAGCAGACAGCACGACAACTGAACAGATTATGGTATTTGGGGGAAAAAAGAAGAAAAACAAGGAAGAAAATTGAAGAAGAGAAATAAGAAGTGAATTGTAAAAATAAATAAATAACTTCTGAATGTCCAACCTCTGCTGTTGAACTGATATTATCCAAGTTAAATAGTCTAAAGTAAAGAACGTGATTTACCAACTACAATGTTTTGTTGACTCGGTTCACATAACTTTAACCTTACTAGGGACTCTTCTATGAGTTCAGATCAGTCCTCACCCCAGAGTAAGGGAACACTCTTCCCACAATTTCACACAACATCATACCAACCAGTTTAAACTACCTTCTGTAATTTGTTAGGTTATTCCTTTTGTAAAATCAACTAAATGTAAAAGCAATAAAATATCAATACATTTTTTTTTTTAAATATTCTTGTCATACGATGTGAGGTAGTGCAGGGATGTCTGCTCTCGTCGGGGAGGATGCTTCTATCCCTTCTTCCCGCCTGGGAATTTTTTAAAAATTCAATTAATTTCAGATATGGTTTCAGGCCTCATGGGGCGAGAGTATTTAGACATAAACTGACTTTTTTCAATTGCGACGTCGGAGTTCCAAGAGTGGTAGAAATTTCTTGCCGAGACCAAATTTGAATTGGTTACCGGTGCTTCTAAAGAATTAAGTGACCAGAAAAGAAGGTGGTGGAAAAAAGATAGGCAGCGTTCCTAACAAAGAAAGAAAGCTCTTATATCAATAAGAGGGGGTACTAGGAAAGCGTTGTTAAAGATTGTAAGATACGATTTAAACTGTGGAAAAAAAAGAGGAATATTCTTTATATCACACTATGTTATATCATTCCTTCTTGAAAAATCAATTCTCAAGGTAAAAAAAAAAGAAAGTGCGAAGACGGAAGGAAACTGACTATACATTGTTTATAATTAATGTGCACTCTTCATACATATATTTATAAACTTTTTTTTCAGATTGATTCTCGACATAGATATTTACAAGAAAGTGCCTGAAAAAAGGAAGCAGACTACACTGTATTCATAAATGATTTATACACCTCATATATATAACTTTTTCATTTAAAAATCAATTATATTATAATTTACACGATATCCCTTCGTTCTATCTTTGCAATGGTTATTTTTTTCATTTCTGATATTTTAACAGGGGATTGCCTCATTTGGAAAATAATAATTATATTACAGTGACGAATGATGACAAATGCTGTGAAAAAATGTATATACATCATCGCAGTGAATCGTTCAAATGGAAGATTATGGTAGTATATAGACAGTTAGTGAATACTGCCCCCTATTCCCTCGCAAAATTAAGGGAACACTCTTCCCACATGTTCGCACGTCATTTTGTTGGTTGTTTCTTCTCTAAAATCAGCTAAATGCAACGACAATAAAAAGATCAATGCATTTGAAACATGCATATTCGTTTTGTATCGAATAAACATAGCTCCATGACTCAAACTTGAAGATGGCAACTTACTTTCAATATTAATCAGTTACACAAGCTAAAAACTCCGCCTGGATGGAATTTTCAGCTACTTAGTGTGAAGTACCTGAAAGGCTTCATTTGCCCTTACAAGAGATAAACATTCTTTATTGGTACCGTAATTCGATACCTCTGGGTCTAATGCAGTTTTCGGTAACTGTCAGGTCGCATAAATCTGAACTTACTTTAATTATATTTTCAGCAATTTTTTGTTTAATATATGTTCCCAAATGCCGAATCCAACGATGGCATTTTTATCACTTCTATTTAACTTACTGATTTGGCAATTCTTTTAAATAACAGAATTAGTTTGATTTTCCAATTCCTTTGCTGATTGATTCTGAACGAATTGTTTGCAGGATTTTCAAAAAAAATACTTGGTTTAATCTATTTACCAGTTCAATTCAGTTTTCATTTTCCCCCAGAAATTAGTCTTAGAAAACCAAAGAAACATGCCTAAATGCAAGCCTCGTTGTGCTGATTGCTTTAAAATTTGGTTCTTGCGTAAAGTTCCAGTTTTAACATTTAAAACCAAACCATTGACAAAATACTTATGAGCTGTACTGTATACCATATCTTCTATTGAGAAAAAAAATGTAAAAATATAATTACTTATTCCATTTTTCCATTCACAAAAGAAAATTACTCTGGACTGTCAAAATGTCTACGGATAAATTACCGTGTTGATTATATTGCAAAGGTACAATTAAATGCTCCATTTACTCTAAACTGTCGAATGTATGGGTATTTTCCAGAATCAGACGATGTCTATTCAGAGCAGACAAAAGATTCTGACAATTTGATAGCAAAGCAACCCTTCATAATTCTATACTAATATCAGCTATCATTTCAAATACTTGATGCAAGCCATGTCTGATTAGCTGAACTCGTGTTATTTCCACAGATGTTGTCATTCAAGATGTCATCATTATTTTTGCATATGTATTTTTTCTACTAAAGAATATAATTTTGCAAAAGTAATTTATCATCCATTGAATGTGTCTATATTAATCATAATAGCGTGCAGTGTCCTAAGAAAGTAAGAGTTATAGTTGTTATTGCTACTGTTGAACCAAATTATATGACGTTCAATTTTCAATTTCGTTTCCCTTGTGGAACGCATTAATCTCATGTTGGACATTCTGATTCATTTGGAGTTTTGAAACACTTTCATTTGACGGATTGAGAGATACAAAATATCGAAAATTTTCATAATTACATAATTTCATTATTTTTTTCCTTTAAAACAGTCTTGTTTTATTTCTCTCTAAAATTATGTAGCAAAGCGTTATCTATCGACAATTCTAAAAAGTCTTCTTCTTCTTCTTCTTCTTCTTCTTCTTATTATTATTATTATTATTATTATTATCATTATTATTATTATTATTATTATTTGGAATCTCACACCAGTTGCCTGGTGGTAACCGCTGGAGTTTGAGTGACAGCAAGTCTCCTGAAGTCTCCAGCCCTCCTCTCCTAGTACTAGCAGGTCGCAGTAATTCTGCGATTTACAGTTTCACACCGGTTGCCCAGTGGTTATCGCTGAGGGCTGAGTGACAATAAGTCTCCTCAGGTCTTCAGCTAACGTCTCCTCCCTCTTTCGCATATCATGACAGAGCTACAATTCGTTGCAGTACTTATATCTCTAGCACCTTCCTCAGTACCCGTGCAGTTCCCAGTAGTGCTGTGGTCTGTACGGTCTCTATCCTCCCCCTAATCCCGATCTCCTCCAGTCTCTCCCTCAGCGTTCTGGGGACAGTTCCTAGTGCTCCCACTATGACTGGTACTACCCTGGTTTTCATGTTCCACATTTTCTTTAACTCCCTTGCTAGGTCCTGGTATTTTTCCCTTTTTTCACCCTCCTTCTTTTTTACTCTATGGTCTGCAGGCACAGCCACGTCTACTATTTGGCAGGCCTTCCTTTTTTTGTCTACTATTACTAAGTCCGGCCTTCTTGCCTGGATGAGGTGGTCAGTTTGGATGTCAAAGTCCCACAGTAGTTTGTGGTTGTCATTCTCCAAGACTGCCTCTGGCTTGTGCTGATACCACTTTTCCCCATGGTTGAATCCCATTTGTTTACTTAGTTCCCAGTGTATCATCGTTGCTACTCTATCGTGTCTATGCTTATACTCCTTCTGGGCGAGTTGACTACATTCACTAGTTATGTGGTTTACTGTCTCATCTCTTTCACCGCACATGCGGCATTTGCTGTTTGTCTGTGTTCTGTCGATTTTTGCTTTTATGTAGTTTGTCCTTATGCTTTTGTTTTGGGCTGCCATGATGAGCGATTCTGTTTCTCTCTTAAGGTTTCCCTTTCGTAACCACGTCCATGATTTCTCGTCTGCTATATCTTTTATCTGTCTTTTAAACTCGCCGTACAATTTTTTCCCTTCCCACTTTTCTTTTCTAGTTTGCTGTACCGTTCCATTGCTTTCTACTTTGTTTGTTGCACTATCCCTCGCGCTCTTTATGATTTCTTCACTATTTGTTTGCACATATTTATCTAGGACTACTTTAGCTCTCTGGACACAATCTTCTATGCTGATGAGCCCCCTACCACCTTCTTTTCTCTTAACGTATAGTCTATCTGTATCATCCCTAGGGTGTAATGCTTTATGCATCGTCATAAGTTTCCTTGTTCGCCTATCCATTGATTGGAGCTCTTCCTTTGTCCATCCTAGGAATGGTCCTGTATACCTAACTACTGACACAGCCAAGGTGTTCATTCCTTTTATTAGATTTCTGCTATTTAATTTGGTTTCTAATATTTTCCTTATCCTTCTAAGGTATTCCCTCTTAATTTTCTCCTTGTTATCATTATCATAATTATCATTATTATTTGCAATTTCACACCAGTTGCCTAATGGTTACCGCTAGAGGTTGAGTGACAGCAAGTGTCCTCAAGTCTCCAGCCCTCCTCTCCACACTCTCATAGTCCACAGCAATACTGTAGTTCACAGTTTCACACCAGTTGCCCGATGGTCATTGCTGCAAGCTGAGTGACTGTAAGTCTCCTTAGGTCTTGGACCCTCCCCTCACCTCATCCCTCCATCATCTATCACACGCGGTTCGCACGTCAACTACCATCCGTGTGTTTTCTCCCTTCTCCTCTCTTAGGCCACTGCTAACAGCTGGCGTTGTACATTTTATTTTTCTTGCACTTTCGTCAGTATTCGTGCAGTTTCTAGCAGTGCTATGGTCTGTATATTATAATTATTATTTTTATTATTATTACTGTTATTATTATTATTATTATTATTATTATTATTATTATTATTATTATTATTATTATTATTATTATTATTATTATTTACACCAGTTGCCTGATGGAGACTGAGTGACAGAGATTCTCCCCAAGTCTCCCGCACTCCTCTCCACGCTTTCACAACCAGTATGGAAACTGTAAATCGCTCCACACAAAAAGGCACCGTTCTTGACTGACCCCTAAGAAGGGTATTCGTGGAATTAAATTCACTACCTCTCATTCGTGTCAATTTAGGGTCTATTTATCCGTTGATGTTTACACATCAGATTCCATCGTCTGCCTGCACATGCACATGCACACTACCCAGTACGTAATCGATGTATTGCCACATGCATACTAACACACATCACCTAGCGTACACACGAGATGTTTTAATGTATTCGCCTAATGTCTTCATTAGTATATCTAGCCACAGATTACCCTAGGAACATGGACATTAAACTATAAACAATCAAATCACCACTAAAACGTCTTAAATGTACAACGTTGAAGGAACTGATATCACTCGAAAGGTCAATCACTTGACCTTTCTAGATTTTTCTTTATTCCATGGCTACGAATAGATAACCACACACATAATTACACATTGTAATACACATACACACATATTTACTAACATCCTTCATATCTTCACACGTACATAAAGTTACATAGTGTAACGTGAACACACACACGTACATACATTTGCATTGTATAGAAATCATACGTTCACAGGAGATCCGAGTTTTTGTGGAATCATGTGCCGTCATGCTTATATTCTAATGCAAGTTAGAATCAATCTATTTTATACACGAACATATTGTATAGAGTTGATACACAGCTCTATCTAATAAAATCTCCGATCCCCTTGGCTCTCGTGCGCTGCTCTCCTATCTCAAAATCCCTGGCAGCGTCCATCAACATACGACAGATTGTGATATGCCATGGACATTGGAGTGGCATCCTTTGCATTTAGGCCGTGAACGATACCTATTTTGGTTCCAGAGAAAGAAAATTCCACCTATTTAATGATCTGATATCTCGAGCATCCCTATCCCCTACAGTCACAGGAAAGGTATCACCTGCTGGACCCGCGGAAAGACTGAAAAACCACCATGGAAGTCATGAATGCTGCAGACAAATGGTGTAAACTAAAAAAAAAATACGAACTAAGAATTGATACTGACAAGAGGATATGAGGACGTCATCGACAATACGGACAGACTGTCCCGAGTAAACAATCAAGCAAGATTTCGTGAATAGTAAATCGCTAAAAACCTACTCCAGTGACCCATCACTAACCATATAAAATTTGGTGCCCACAGCCTAGGCATTTCATGGGTTCTGTGATGACAGATAGACGTACTGTTTTACTGGTATTTGCTTTTCATAAGCGTGGCCTCGATCAATTCTACGAACCCAAAGGTTAATTGTCCTGTCTTCTACCAGCAGAGAATTATTGCTGTCCCATGTTCAAACCCAACTGCAATCACTCTTGTATATTAGTGTATAAATATCTATATATCTATACATCTAGAGATTAACACAGCCATCGAAAATGCTAAATTTATAAACCGCTTAAAAATAGCAGAAGCGATGATCATCAATGTTGCCAACACAAAAATTGTTTTGCGCTAAATTGACCTCGGGAAAGTCTAAAACGCCGAAACGCACTAAAAGCCTCTGTCAGCCATATTTTGGCTATTTCAATTGCAGATCTGCTCAAAGTGGATAAGAAATAGCTAAAAATTGCTGAATGGTACTGAGAATAGGCTAGAAATAGCGCTGAATGCTGAATTTTCTCAGTGTCAAAATAAGAAACGCTTTAAATGGGCAATACTGACAATCATTACCCGCTAATTTTTATGATATGAATTTGATTCTGACACCGTTTTTTTGCCATAAAACCTTCAAAAAGAAACTTTGTGGACTAGATTTTAATATGTCTAAGCTTAGCTTTACAGCTTTCCAAAAAACGGATAGTATGCTGATATCAGATTCCAATTTTAGAGGAGCAAATTGGCATACATTAATGATTAAATGAACAAATGAAATTAAACATTACTTTTTATACAATCTATTCGAAACTCTATATGTAAGCTACAGCATATTTAAATTTCAGCTTTTTAAGCCCTGGATCGAAGCTAGAATCATTTGATAAAAGTTATCCTTGCTTCTGAGGAATTTATCATTTTGGTTGGGTTTTTTTGCTAGACTGACCACTGAATGCATCTACCGAACGACTTGAAACCAAAGATGAATAAATCTCAATACTAAAAACTGATATCAAGAAGTTAACCAAGATGAGGAATAAAGGACGTCATCTTGATTTAGACGGACATCCTGAAGCAAGCAAACAAGCAAACTTTGTTTTCTTCTTGTTTACTCTAAGCTATTACTCACTGACTAGACTGGTGACTCCTCGATCCGGTCAGCTGTTAAGAGCAGTGACTTTGAAGGCCAGAGACTCAGTAGGCGTGCACCTTATAATTCGACGCAGCTTTACGCTGATATATAAGTACAGGCCTGAAAATTCAATGATTGCCTAACAAGCGTTTACAATCCAAATAGTTCAAAACACTGATCTGTGTTTTGGGACGAATGTAGACGTAACACTTCATTTGGCCTTTGGTTGACCTGTCTTGAAACTACTGTTTGGGGGTAGGTCAGATAAACAAACAAAAAAGACAGTTCAGCAGATAAGTAAATAAAAGAAGCACAATTTAACAAGAGATATAGAATAGAAAGGTTTATATTTGGCTATTGATATTTTCTATAATATTTTCTATTTCATTTTCTGGGTTTTGATAGAAGTTAGCTCCAGTTGAAACGTATCTATTTTCTGTTCAAATTATATAACTGACATTCAGCCAATATTCATTTCCTATAAGTGTAACACAAATAACTGCCTTTATCCAATAATTTCCCGAGTTGGCTTTATCAAGTCCAAAAGTTGAAGTTTTGATTCTGTGTCCTTTTACTGCCAAAAACATAAATACTAACCCTGTTGCCTATTATCTATTTTTTTGGCATCGAAAAATATTAATTTATAGCTCATACGCCAATCGCTATTGGTACTTCCAAGTCTTTTCAAAAAGGATCTTATTTTGGGTTATATAGATCTAAATACTTTTTCAAAGTATTTTTAATGCTGCCAAAGTTGGTATGTTTATACTAAATATGGCATTACCGGTATCCGTTAGAGCATTTGATTCTAAATCACAAATATTTGGTACTTTTGACATCTTTTGATAAAATGTCTAAGAAACGTAGATTATCTTATCAATTTCTATGAAACAAAGCACTAATGATTAAGTTGGCGTTTTTTTTTCTATTTTCATTACATTTTCAATAAAAGTTTGCATTTTGGTTCTGTACTCTTTCGCTTGCCTCCGCCCTCGAAAAATAAATACAAAAACTGTTACCTATAATTTCAGTTTGAATTATTAACATAATAAAATCATGTACAAACTCATTATAATTATTGGTTGAAATGTAATTTTATACAATCGATTTGGTACGTTATTAAAATATTCGGTACCTTTCTGTCTGACATATTGGTGCGTTTGATAAATTCATTTGGGCAGTCCTGCTGCCAACCAGGTAAAGTAAGTGAATAACATTTATATATTTTAGACTGTAATTAACGAGTGGGAAGGAACTTTGAATAACAATGTGTCTCGCACTTTTCATGGTCCGGTGGCGTCCGTTCAGTTGTAAATCAATTATCCACTTTTGTATATAGCTACGTGGTAAAAGCAAAAACTACTTGCGTGTATTTATGCTGAAAATTTTCCTTAAGAGCTTTTACCAAAATTCATGAAGTTGCCTTTTAAAAGTGCCGATGTTAACTCTAGATAATTATAAGTATTATCAGGATCTCCTTATATATTATTAAAAAAAAAAGTGGTTTGATGAAGAAAATATATCATCTTTGATACAGTATGTGGGTACTAGTTTGAATCAATAAATTCAATTTTCTGAGGTAATGCTGTGTAAGGCTGCAATAATTATCTTTGTGGGAGAAAATGTAACTGAATAATAAATGAATGAAACCAGGCAAGCGATCACCGTAAATCGGTGAAAATATGAATATCACAAATCTCCTGCTAAATAACACCTTTCGATTAACATCTTGATAAATTGATCGTTTTTAGATGTTTCAAGTCCTAAGCCCCCCCCCCCCCAGCTTTTGGTGGGTAGCATTATAATTTGGCCAGATTTATCCGAGACGGTTTACCCTTCAATTGTTCCGCTTTCATTTTGAAACAGACAGAAAGTTACCTTGGGGATAAAGAAAAAGATTCAGTTTCCAAGCATGAAACATCGAATATTAGGTTACATCCTGAAAAGGCCAGCAGCAAAGGAACTCTTGATATAATAGGTACCGGAAAAGGGACTATTGAATTGAAAAAAAGGGCTAGTGCGACATGCTCTATGCTAGGGAGAAATCAGAGTGGAAAAGAGGAAATGGCACTCCTAAAAGACAACCTTCAAGGAATTATATGACCAAGTCCCGGTTTCTGTTGCAAGCATCAGCATAGTGGTCCTTGCTAGTCTCATATCGAAAACAGGATTTAATTCCAACGAGTTTATATGACCATTCTTTTGGCCAGATGAGGTCTACCAAAGGGATCATCATCATCATCACCATCATCATCATCATCATCACCATCATCATCATCATCATCACCATCATCATCATCATCATCATCATCATCATCATCATCATCATCATCATTTCAACGTCGGTCGTTAGACATAGACCTTTCCCAGGATTCGCCACATTTCTCTATCGTTGGCGTCGTGGAGCCAGTATTTTCTAAATATCTACAGTTCAGCTCTCCATCTTATATTTTGTCGTCCTCAGTTTCGCATGTGATATCTTGGGATCCATGCTGTGAGTCGTGATGTCCTTTGGTTGTCTGTCATTCTTGCAACATGGCCTGCCAATTACCATTTAAGTTTTCTAATAGATTCTGTGATATCTCTGACTCCCATTTTCTTTCTGATATACTGTGCTGTCTTGAGATCTCTCCATGTGAGGTTGAGCATGATTCTCTCATGTGCACGTTGCATGCTTCTCGATTTGTGGGTTTGTCTCTTGGTTAGGTTTTTTGTTTCAGCTCCATAAATGACTATGAGGAGGATGCATTGGTTATGTACTCTTCTTTTTGGGATTATTGGGATCGTCTTGTTTTTGAAGGCAGAGCTTGCTCTGCCGAAGGCTTGCCATCCCTAGGGTGATTTTTCGCTTGATCTCTTCCTCTTTCGTGGATTTCATGGTGATTCTTGTTTAGGTAGATATAGTGGTCTATTTCCCCCAATTTTGCATCTTCGATTTTGACAATTATGTCCTTATACTTCTAATTAATCACTGAGCTTACAATGCACTCACGTTCAGGGAATTTATCCAAATGAAGAGTCAAACATACACTTGGCTTATACCGGGAATCGAGCTCAGGACCATCAATGTTTGTGGCAGGTGTGCTAACACAACTGAAGCCGACAATAACAAAAGACACAAGAATATTTTTCGATTTTCATAAACAATCCTGAGGTAATTTTTCATGTGTTTCTACTTTCATCTTCAGTATTTCCCGATTATTGAAGTGGTGTGAAGTAAAATTTAAAAAGGAGTTTTGGACGAATTCTTGCACCATATTTTCCCAGGGCGTGCTATTCATTGGTTACTTTTTAACTGATTTAGCCTCAGAAGACTATGTTGAAACGGTACGCAAATCCAATCTCAGGGTTGCCTCTCTTATCCAAATATGCACGATCTATTTTTTAGTTTTTACAAAACGGCCATGTGTCTATTCGCGTTCGGGTTACGTTTAGTATGGACACAACCCAGTTGGATGTAAGTCGATTAAAGAATGAGGTGAAATATATGCACCGCTCACGATAAACTGCAATGACACACGTGAAATAACCTGAACCTCTATATATAACTTTCGCCTTGCTTGCCTTTTCAGAGAGAGAGGGACAAATGTCATCCTTTACGTTTCGTTTACCGAGTCAGCTCAACCCAGCAAGGTGCCTGCTCTTCCGTTTTCTCCATTATGCCCTCCTTGTTTGGATAACATGAAACAAACATAGTTTATACATTGCATTCTCTTTACTTAGCTAACGATAACAGGAAATTCTGCTGTTAAGCTATCGAACTGAAATGATCGAATTCCACGCCAACGCGTTTTTAAGCAGACGTTGAGACGTATCTACGATCGGACGTAAGTTAGCCAGGGGTAAATCGACATACAGCTGTATATTAATTGCCTCCAATTTTGAATATTGATATGATGTATTTCTATTTTCACTGAATGTTAAATTGGACACAAATCAACAGTCATATTGTGAACTCTTTTTGCCAACATCTAAGCCATATTGAATGCTATAGCTAAGCAGTTATATTCTCAAAAGTTTTACAGAGTATCCTAAGCGTTAACAGCACAGTAAATCGGATAGACGAACTTAGTTCAATCTCAGGCTGATGCCATTTGGAAAGTCAGGTATATACTTCCCTAACGTATCTGTAAGAGACATTTTGTACGTATGTAAGACTCCTCAGAGTGGCTTAATTGGTAAAACAGTTAGCTATCACTAACTTGATTCTGATTTCAAATTACGTTGAGGGAGTTTTAATTTTACAGATATTTTTATTTATCAGAACTGAATAAGCCCCGGTGTATTTTAACATAAATTTTGTTAGATACGTTTTACAAGTCGATTTGGCTCAGTCGGTAAGAGACACGATGACCAAGCAGTTGGTCATGATTTCAAATTCCAGTAGGGTAATATCAATCTTCTCTCCCGTAAATCTGGTCAGGATTGTTTTAGCTGTTCTTAGTATAAATAAACAAAATCCACCATAGGTTTCGGAATGGAGTTTGATAACTACATCTCAGAGGTTGCCTCGGCATTTTTGGCCTGCCAAGCTGTTGAGGAAGGGTGCCACACTTTACTAGTGGGCCCCATGCTTCCGACCTGCGATCCACTTGATAAACAAACAGACATTACGGGGAGTCTTCTTCCTTGATTCTTGAATGAGAGGAAAATGCCTACTACAGTAACAGCACTATAATATTTGATCCATGGAACAAAGTATTTACATTCTAGATATCTGGCTTGTATTTACTTCGTCTTATTGTTATTTTGTACCTGATGCCCAATGTCAAATACCCACTGACCGTCAAAATGGTGTGAAGTAGGACTTGAGAAGTAGATACTGATGAAAACTGAACTTATCACATTTCCAAGGAGCTCATCTTTCATGGGTAGCGTTGAATGTAATTAGGAGTGGAGTGATGGCAAAATAGTTTTCTCCCACTCCTTCAAATAGAGCATTCCTATCAATGCATTTGAATGCTGAAATGGCGTAAAGCAAGGAAACAATGACCATTAATACGTATGGGAAAAGTTTTGAGCGTTCTCATGACCTGAAAGATTTTCAACCATGCGTTAGATTTTCACCACGATTGATACTGCTGTAATGATCGTCGGAAAGTATGACTTTAATTTTGAAGGAGCTTGAACGTTTAGATCAGGTCTAGAGTCTGGAGTATGTTCAGAGTATCAACGAAGAACAATATCAAAAGAAAAAGTGTGAGTCTTAGCAGTCAAACATTTAGTTGTATTTCAAGCTTTCTACACCAGCTACAAAAAACTACTATTCTCGATCTTTGATATTCTGGATGAAAGATATAGAAGAATTGTTGAGGGCATTGGAAAGGTCAGGATATTTCCCGTGTGAAGTATTGGTAACTGCTTTTTTTGCTTTGATTCATTTCAAATAGCGGGATAAACTTGTACGTTGTTACTGAAAGCGAAATGGCGTAAGGTGAACTTGCTGGAAGCAGGGGATATCGGTATGCAGATTTTTGCCGCAGAAACTGATTATAAACAGTAAACCAATACTGTGATCAAAACTGTAAACATTGGTCTCTCCAGTTTTCAAGTTGGTCAAGCTGGCTGACTGACTGGCTTGCTTGCTTGCTGACTGGCTCGTGTTGCGTATTTTATGCCATGCAACCAGAGATTGAATAGGATTGAAAAAAAAAGCAAAGCATATTGGTTTCAAGTTGTTCATTTGGGTTACCATTAAATACGGATGCTGAGAAAATATAGTAGCGCTCAGCATTTTGATTATCGGCCCTCGGTGGAGGGAGAAAAAGAGTTCGTCTCACAAGCAAAGAAAGGGACTTAGTTTGTCAACAAGACTGCGGTGACCTCAGTTATAGTAGAGGGTTTTCTTTCTATATCAATCACTTTCACCACATTTCTAATATTCACCTCCTCTGCCTATAACGGACACTAAATAGTGATCTAAGCTTTTCCTTTCTATTTTATTTCTGTTCTTTTGTTTCACACACCACAAGCATCCTTTTTTCTAGTATAATTTAAATATAAAATATTCAAAGATGAAATGTTCAATCGATTTCCAAAACCACCATATTATTACATATATATATATATATATATATATATATATATATATATATATATATATATATATATATATATATATATATATATATATATATATATATCTTACACACAGGAAGTACCAATGGAGCTATAAGTCTGAAAATTTATATTATTACTTTTAATAATGCCTGGGGAAAACTTATTTTTTTGTTTTTCGAAGATTTCCTCTGGGTAGATCCCAACCAATCCAGGTTCAAGGTAAATTGATTGTTTGTTTATTCAGACTTTTTTTTAGTGATCACTGCTCGACATAAAGTGAAAGAAAACTTATTCGATTGATCACCCCTCGCTTCAATTTTTTTTTGATTGATATCAAACCCTATCCCCAAGCACATTATCCTTCCCAAGAGATACTGGTTAGGAACTGGTTTCTATCAAGTGACTATTTCACAAGAGTTTTTGAATCATAACAAAGAAAGCCAAGGTAATTTTATTGAAAAATGTTTATTATAACAAAGATTGAGATGCGTTTTGAAGTATAAACTTTCGAGATCAGATTTCCTATCCATTTACTTCGCCCAACACCTCAGTGCTCTTCCCCAAGGTATGGACAAATATTGCCTCCATCAAGATGTTCTCTCCGGACTCATCTCTTCTACCAGGATGTGTTGCTACGGCTTGTCAGGTAAGCAGCGATCTTTGGGTGGGCAGCAACGCGGGTCCTCAGGGCCATCAATTTAGGGTAGTTGCTGAACAGGGATTGGTTCTCCATGTAGGGGTTCTCAAGGCAACAATAGCACATCATGTCACACCAGGTAATCTGCAAACCAACAAAGGAATTCAAAATCAATTACTATAGATAAGGTAGATACCAATTTAATGATATTCAATTTGTATTAGTTTTTTTTCTATTTCAGCCTAGTCCTATTGATGACTCAACAGTTGTAGAAATACAAAATGCGTTGTTAATAGATGTAATTGTTTTGAGTTGTTCAAATTTCCTGGATGAATCATTTACATTACCATTAGTTTTTTTACTAGTTTTTCGTCTTATCTATGTTGTTTTTTTTTCTTTTTTCTTTTTGTATTGGAATGCTCAGATCATTCTAATTATTATCCATGCATCTCATCTAACAGTCGTTAAAATATAGATGCATTGTTTCATATATATATATATATATATATATTTATATATATATATATATGTGTGTGTGTGTGCGCGCGTGTGTGTGTATGTGTGTGTGCGTGTGTGCGTGTGTATATACGTGAAATCTATGTATCTATGTATCTATATATATATATATATATATATATATATATATATATATATATATATATATATATATATATATCAAAGTACAAATCAGTTATTCAATATCCGATGTGTGTGTGATGGATTCATATCATGAAGCGCTCGATATATTCAACATTAAGCTGAATTGACGTATATCTTTATGCATATATATGTATATATGTACATATATGCGTGTGTGGGTGTGTAGTGTGTATGAGACGGAGAGACAGAGAGAGTAAGAAATGGAAATAGATCCGAAAAGATCTTGAAAAGAAAGTTGACTGTTTCAAAAAGACTTGAGGCTGATTAGTACATTTCAAATTTCCTCATTTCTCAACACATCACGAAATCCTCAACTTCCAGATCGCAACTCGGCTTTGTTTGATGTAGACTTATCATTATTTTCTCACACCATTCTTCGCCAATAGCTACGAAGAAGTCCGAATCTCGGAAGAAATCTTGGCTGTTATAATCAATAGAGAATATGAGATTACTAATCAGCCTGAAGTCTAATCTTTTCTAAATTCTCAACATTCCCCACATCATAATCGTATATATATATGTGTGTGGGGGGGTGCGCTGGATGTGTGCGTGTATTTGTTGCTTAGATGTATACACATGGATAGAGGTATATAGGAACAAATGCTCTGCAGGAAATTGTTATCCTATGTTTTATATTGAGTAGAGCGCTCAAATACGTATTTGTCTATGCATGAACATTTATATCGTTATTACTTCTAACAATACATATGTCATCTATATAGTATAACGATATATATATATATATATATATATATATATATATATATATATATATATATATATAGAGAGAGAGAGAGAGAGAGAGAGAGAGAGAGAGAGAGAGAGTGATAAGAGCACATAGGATGATACGATATATATGTAAGACTGTCTCTGCTTCTTCTACCAAACGAGCATAGATGTAAAAGTCTTGAGTGTACAAACGCTTACCTGATCTCCCATGAAGAAGTTGTTTCCGCTGTTGTGCATGTTCAGGGTCTTCTCCAAGAAAGGCATGATTCTGTTAAAGGTGTTCATGTATCTCCATTGCAAGTAATTCTGGAGGAAAAGGAAAATTCCATTGTAGATTCATGTAAGCTATACGGAATTCAGATTTTTGGTAACAGTTGATTGTGAGAAATATTACACTTAATAAGCAGCTGCCCGTAGCGAAGTGATTTTTTTTTCAAATTTTGTCTCGCTGATCATTGCAGGGTTATGATTTCAATCCTCATAAGATGAACAGTGACAAGACTGGCTGCTTCAGCATCAAACTAAACAGCCGATTCGATTCCAACTGAAAATGATTTCTGCAACTTTTGTATTGTATTTATGATAAGTAAAAAATACATATCATTTTTCGTATAAAAGTATTTGTTTATTTATTAGTACAATGAAATTTTATTGATATGTTAGTCTTGTCGATTTAGTTCAGTCAAAAATAGAATCAAAACCAGTTTAAGAGATTTACAATTAAAACCAATACCATATAAACAGGGGCTTGACAAAAATCGTTATTCTTCACAAGTAACTTGATAAAATATAAAAAAGATCTATAGCGTGTCAAATGGAAATAATTCTTAAGAAACCAATATATCCTTACATGGTTTTGTTAGTAATTAAACTTATCATCAAGTTGACAAGGAAAGGATTGCATTTTTATAAGAATAGAAGTTTAAGACGGAAAGAAATGATGAAAAATGGTTTAAACAAGGTTTCCTGAAACTGACTGTACTTATGCCAACGATCAGCGATCTGTGAATATCTGTAAATAGCATTGTTCTTGGGGTTAATCAATTCTTGTAAAGCTTATTCTGGCATCATTAAATGATTGCATTTTTCTTGAGCTTCTATTATCTATAGATTTTTATTGTGTACTCGCTGAAACCCTTTGAACAAAGTCTGAGCCACACAACGAGAAAACTGGGAGTTGGGCTCATGTTTAGTTTCAAGTTATAAAGTTATCATAAAGAAATGGATTTTGTCTTGTTTATGGGTTTATAAGTAGTAGAAAATAAGAAAATTAGAAAAAAACTGTAAAATAATTGGTACCTTATAGAATATCTAAAAATCAAATTGTAGTTAATTGTGTGGTGATATTAAAAAAAACTTTTTTATTTACTAAGTTAAATGACTAGTTATTCCCTTCAAAACTAAAACACATATATCTAAATTTTGATGAGGTATATTTTAGGAAAAAATATATATATATCATGGATCATCATGGATCTCCCGAGACCACATGCGCAACCGAGGCCGGCAAAATGTTAGATGGAGAGACGAGCTAGACAAGTTCAGGAAGTACTGGCTACGTGACGCCCATGATAGGGAAGTGTGGCAAATCCTGGGGAAGGTCTATGTCCAACAACGGACTCTAAAAGACTGATGATGATGATGATGATGATGAGATATATATATATATATATATATATATATATATATATATATATATATATATATATATATATATATATATATATATGTATATATATATATATATTATGAGGACGGAAATGCAATTGTAAGAAAAAACTGTGCGTTAAATATCTACCTCTAATCAATTTCTATCTTGGGGTATAAAAAGTAATTGGAATCGTTTCTGTATCGGATTTCAGTGGTTTAAATGATCGGTACATATATTCTTTCGGTAGAAATGTTACCTTTACGTGGAAGAGTCAATCGTTACGGACAGAGAAACAGGGAATATCACATTGTTTATTTGTTTAGCAGATAAGTTTATACTTACATCGTAGTTGGACATGTCACCAGTTGGCATTTCGGTGCCCATCTGTCCACTGCTGTCAAACTGAAACAAAATTTTAAAGAACGGTTTAAATTCAGACACTCATTATATTAGAAATCGCTTACAGAGTATAAGCATTTAGTATCACCATTGGAAAGCTTTCACGATTTTTATTCAATGTTACTATTGCTGTTTGTTGATTTTATTGTAACTTTAAAGGACTATATATTTTTCATTATTACAAGTGATAGTTAACCCGAGTCTTATGTATATAAGGTGTACATCCCGTTGAATTATGGCTTTCATGGCCATAAGATTTTCTACTGAGTCGATAAATACTACAGCAAGCGACATTTTTATTCTGCTGCTTTTTCTTACAGCTGATCTATTGAATGGACATGGAATGGACATGGTCTCTGGTTGAGTAGCATCTTATCAAGCCAGTTTGTTCACGTGATTGATTTTCATCTAGTGCTTATGTGATTCGGTCGGTGATGATTTTTGTGAAAAGTTCGTCGGTGCAGTCAGTAGGGTATTTGTTGAGATATTTCGGGTTTTATTATTGGTATTGCTCTGTTATACTTTAAATTAAGCTCTTCTATTATTATATGTCTGGATGGTAAGACTACTTTCACTCCATTTTGTAACATTCCATCAGAACACAGGGTTGATAAATACTTCATCATAATTAGTATTATTTCATTAATAGTTTTACTTGATCCAATTATTGCTTTCCTCACAACACTCCCGGTTACACTAATCGTAATTACTGGGTTAATCCTCCTTATCAAACACCAGAGGCTACCAAAGGTGACGGAGAATTCTTCCCTTCTTATCCAAGCTTGTTTTTGTTAATGTGTTCAAAGCATATTCGAAATAATCACCCTACCCTGAAGCGCCAAATGATAGCCATCGTGTATGGTTTAATAAAAGCAGTTATAATTAACGAAGATTTCAACGCTCTTAGTCGCTAATGTCTATTAGTATTAATCATCATTTTACTATAGTGCCGAAAGATATCTATACGGAATGCTGAGAGATACGAAATAATTGACTCATCCTGTGTCTGTTTTGACAAAACATTTCTGTAGATAGCGTCCTAAATAATGTAGATATAAGAATTGGAATAACTGACTTACCCTGAAGCGTCCGTTCTTCCAGTGGTAGTACCTCATATAATCGTGCATGATTTCATAGAAGCAGTCGGCAATGTAGTCACACCTCATCATGTCCATGTTGCTTTTGCCATAAAATCCTTTTGAACATAAAATAAAGATATCAACTTCATTTACAATTACCCGATATATTTAATGATTTTGCTGCACAATCATAACCACCAAAGCAGACAAAGGGTTCTATCCTTTTTTTTATGCGTGTGTGTGTGTGTGTGTGTGTGTGTGTGTGTGTGTGTGTGTGTGTGTGTGTGTGTGTGTGTTTGTTTGTTCTAGTGCTCCTTGCCTAACCATTTTGTTTACAGACATGAAATGTTGCGTATTACACTAGAAATCTTATAAAGATGTTCATTTCAAAAAAAATAAAAAACGATCTTAAACGCCGGTGATGTCATTGATAGAATTTTATTCTGACCATATTTATTCTCTGATGGAGTTATTTCACATGACTTTTATTTCTGACTCTACTGTTATTCAATTATGAACTATGATAGCGAATTTTATTTCTTTCTGCATAGGAAAAGTACAGGCATTAAACATATAAAGTTTTACGTTTTGATATGAATATTTATGAATTGAATGTAAAAAGACATGCTTTGATCTTCAATCAAGTTTGACAAATTTATCCGTCATTTCGTTGTTTATTATCGAAACGCTCAGGTCACACTAAATCTTTTAGCAGAGTTGAAAGTTGCTGAATCAAACTTACCGTATTCACGGGCCAAATACCTGGCAATGGCCATGGTCTCAGGCATCTTATTACCATCGTCCATTTCCAAGACAGGGACCCTCATAGTGGGCATATCTGCAAAATGAAAATAGAAACTTAATGTTATCCTTATTGAGTATGGATTACTTCAGTATTATTCCTTCAGATTTGCGTATTTTCATCGGAATGTTTCGACTACGGTAACTTCAAACCTTTCTCTGGTGTCTGTAGCATTTTCAGGTATTGAACTTCTTCCTGGGGGGACATGTGCACCCCCCTCCATATATATCTTATCCGGTGTCTCTGGCTGAGAGGTACTAAAATGCTCTCCAATGGCCTCTGTGTTGCATCTGTGAATTTTGATAGAACTTGGTGAATTTTAACAGCACACGCATTTTTGAATCTCGTTTGGGTATTAGTAATCCATTGTTTGATCTTTTTTCAGCAGACCCCCCCCATATGCTATTTTGGGTCTTTTTTGTTAGTCACTAGCAAATATAACGTTCATAATTTGAGAGTATAGAAGACTAAAAAGAGAAGAAATTGTTACATTTTTCTTGCCGACTATAAAATCACTTTGCTGTGTAATTTTTGAGTCAAATTTTAGACTAATTCGACCTTCATGAATCGAAACCTCCCTTATAGCTCAGTCGTATTTAACGTTTTACAAGGGATCCAGATTAATCAAGCTGACAGATTTTGCAACTTCACCAGACGAAAAAGATAATGAAGAAAATATACTGAAAAAAAACATAGCTAACAGTTTTGTCTACAGAGGTGGGAATTTCGATCAGTACTTCACCAGAAATCTTCTTAGGTGCTTTTTCGTTTTTCCCCTCCTGATTAAGCTCATTATAAAGTCTACGTACTTTTGCCCTTTTCTGATGAGAAAAACAGAATGTAACCGAATAATGTTTTGTTTTTTTCTTTTTGCCATCTTGCTTTAAGTTTCTGACTAATAGCTTCCCTTAACGACTAACAAAAAAAACCCTGCTATTGATATCCGTACTGGGTCAACTGATTGGATGATTCGAACGTAGTATTTGTGTTGATTTCTCTAATCGTCTAATTATATTATTCTAACTCCATTCCATGGAAAAAAAACTAGATGTTCAGGGAATAAAGTTTTTGTATCGAATTCTCATTATTTTTGTCTTTTAAATCCATTCTAGAGGAAGAGGTCAACGAGGAACAAGGTGACCGGAAAGAAAAGGGTCCAAGATCAAGATCAATTATTTGGAAGGGATTATTACGGTAATTTTGTAAGCCATGTTGTTCCATGGTATTCAGTAAATTTACTTTGGTTTAGCAAAAGACAAGAGGATATGAAAATGAAAATGAAAGCATTTACTAAAGTATAATCCAATAGAGCTCTACTATCTTGAAAACGTACAGAACTAAGTCTCTAAAATGTCATTTCAATTAGACCCGACGTGATTCTCTTCCAATCTTGCTATCAATAGGAATGTGTTCGATAATTGAACACAAATGTTACCTTATCATGGCTCAATCGGCCATATTAGTTGAATTAGAACCTGTTGATATATTGAACGTCGGTAGCAGCCATCAACATAAGATTGATCTTGTCACAACCAAAACCATTAAAGTAATGTAGAGTGTAGCTCATATAGTGAAAAGGATTCGAATGGCTAACAAGACTGGACCAACTTATCTAATCAAAATCGATCAGTCGACCTTCAGAAAATTTTGTTCCATTTGAATATTTTTGTCAGTATATTACACGCTTTATAGCCGTTGAAATAATATAGTATAGTTTGGCTTTATGGAAAGATTCAATTGGTCGATAGGATGATTGATTTATCCCTGCTCATGATGAGACGGTAGAGAAAGAACTAATTATTGCCAGCGACATTTGGCTCCTCCAAACCGAATGCTTCATTGTCTTCAAAATGCATACAGTAGAGACTTGAAAGATTTTACATCAATAACAATCAATAACTTTTTTAATAACAACTTTGCAAACAGCATAGATCATCGAAATGATGAGAATCAAAATGTTATATAAAACAGGTCTGTCTAGTCAGAGATCATCAATTTGGAAAAAAGATGTGATAAATGAATGAATTACTTTCGTCGACTTTTATCGGTGGTAATAACTAGCCCACCAGTCAGCCAGAGCAATTTAAAAGCTGAAGAAACCTATATTCATTGATTTAGTTGGCAGTTTCTATCAGAACTACACAACTCTGTTACCCACCAGACCACCCTTTAAGAGAAAATTAGTTCGATCTAATTTGACAAGAATCAACCCAGATTTGATGCATTTGTAAATGAAAAAAATAACGTAGACTGCTCCATTATAAGCATTTCATAGTAATCTTCTTTAAGAAATAAATCATTATCATATAAAATTAATGAGAATACATACACAACCCAATTATTTCTCAATTTCAAATCAATCAGGGCTAAATTCAAGGTACTGTTTCAGCCACAATGCACTGATTTAGCTACTTAGAGGCTGTACACATATAAACAGAATGACACTTTTATCATTATGTAAATGTATATCGAAAACAGTAAAAGAAAACTTACCATTCCTGTATTTGTCCCATTCGTTAAATTCAAATCTTTTGTCGGTATACTGGACGCCGGCAGCGGCCATCAGCATACGACAGATCTCGGCACGTCCACGGCCATTGAAGTAGTACAGAGTGTAGTTAGGCATGGTGAACTTCGATTTCTGCAGTGATAAGAGGGTTATAGAAGTTGTGATTCAATCTACTTGAAGCTTCTTCTGTTGGAGACGAACGTTCGCTTCCCCCATTTTATATGATCCGCTTTGAGTCATAAACGAATTAAATTACCTGACCCGAACAGTAAATTGACGTTCAATTTAAGGAGAACTGCATAATATCCCCCAATGGGCGTGCATCATGTTATTGCCGACCAGATAACAAGATACAAAACCTTTAATGATAATGATTCGTTCACTTGTGTCTTCTTTCGGTCAACAGTAATGCAAAATTACGTTCTAATTGATTTGACTTGAAGATCTGCAAAAGCAATTGTCCTCCTTTCGATTAAACTGCTGATCAGAAATAAATGTCGTCTCTGAAAAAAAGCGCATTTTTTAAACTTAACACCATTTCTTTAGGTCTTATATTATTTGCTTGTGTAAATATAACATTTTCAAAGACGTAGTCGATGTTTTCATCAAGTTTCAACTCCAAGCATATAGATTGTTTACTCTAAACTTGTCAAAGACGACAATCGTTGTTTTTTTTTATTTTTTATCTAACCTTAGCCCCTAAAGTTATGAAAAGTGTATTAGGAGCAGCGTATGATAAATGTCCAACAAACCATTTTTAAACAGGATGAGATTTTCGTTATTTTCAGAACTACAATGCGCATTTTCTTTTTTATTTGAAGCTCGAAAACTCTGCATTATAATCTATATAGAGTTCAAGCTTCAAAGTAAGGAGAAAACTGATCATTGTAGCTCTAGAAATGATAAAAATATCAGACTATCAAAAAATGGATTAGGGGCAGTTGACAGACACTGGTCAATATGTATGAGTAGCTGAGCATGATAAGTTCATCATGTGGCTATTTAAATGTATTGACCACCGTCCATCCGTCTGTCTGTCTGTCCTACCAATATCTCAAAAAGGAAATTTCGTGGAATGCTGACCATTGAGCTATGGAAGAATCTATTGAGTTTGGAAAAGATCCAGGGTTTTCTTATCGACTTATTCATATTTTTTATTCTGCATGGAAAAGAGGTGGAAAACGATTCTGTTGAAAAAGTCTGAATTTGAAGATCCAGAGAATAACTCAATATCTGTGCATTTAGATCGTTTAATAATTTTCTTATTTTCATTCATTTTTATCTAAGGTACAGTGTTGAAAGAGGTATCTGCTATTTGAATGTTACCGAGTTTATTTGAATTAATTTATTGTACCATTACTCAGTCATCAAAATTTATTTTCCTTGGCATTTTATTACTTTACGTGATCTTTCAGCTAAATGGCATATTCTACCCCGAAGGCCTATTCCAGTTTGGATACAACTGAATCATTTAGGAATCATCGAATTGTCGAAACTGCTTACCATAGAAGAAATTTTACGGGGGGGAGGGTTGCAAAACGGGTCAAAATTTGAGGATGAAGGTCTGAATAATACACCATATGCAAAAGATTCCCCTGGTTGCTTTGTTAGTCCCAACTAAAAAGCTAACGACCTCAATATCATACCACGGGGGGCTAGGGAAAATTGCATTTCTTCTTCACCGCTGGAAAGTACACTTAGTCCCTCTGTAACGGCTCAAATTAGAAAGCAAGTGAAGCAAACTTCGAGAAAGCAGCATTCCCTGCTTTTTGAAAGTTCGCTTTTCACCACTTCATCTATATTAATAAAGTTTTCAAACGATATCCAAAATGGCATAAAGTGAGGAGGCAATTTAATTCATATGAAACATTTTGAGCATTCCAAAACCTCCCAAATCACTAATTTTTTTAGTTTGCCCACCCCTACAATGTCGGATGTTGAGGTTTGTTGTGACTGATTTGGAAAGCTCGAAATAGAACAGTCTGCTTGACAGCTGAGCTACAGGTGGATAACATGTCCAGTAAAGCAATCCTAAACCTATCCTCAAACCCTTCCCAAGTTAGTTGTAACAGAAATCCCATGCAATTGTTTTCTGATGGAGTAACCCTCAAAATTTTTCCGTATAGATTGATATTATTTGCTTCTTAATTTTATATCTTTCCAGCACTCAAAATATTTCATTGAAAAGTTTCTTCATCGGGGAAACCTTTCTTAAAAGGGGAGGTTGATAAACTTTGATATTTTAGAGACAAAATTGTATTGTATATTTTATTTGTTTTGAAAGTTTGAAAATACATACTTTGAATTTAGGATACTATTATTCACACAAATGATTCTGAACTATTTTCCCCTTGATGTCAAAAAAAAAGAATTTATGTTTTGCAAACGCAGTGTACATGGAAAATATCAGAAATACGATGCCTTATATTTTTCTTGCTTTTGTTCAATACGTACCAAATAAAAACTAAAGGCAGATTTAAAGATATACATTTCATTTTTGAAAAAGACCAACGTAAATAACAAAGTAATGGAATAGTCCTTAAATGAAGTTACTCTTATGTAAAATATCAGGATTCCTTTAGGGACGTTGCAGATAATACTATACGCAAAGGGTGTATTATATAAGTAGATTTGTTTCGTATTTGGGTAGCTTGGGGATTTTAGGGAATTATTGTTGTAAATGATCGAATTATTACAATCCAGGTTGAGCAAGCCCTTAAGTCAGTTGGATACCAACTTTGACGTCTTTTCCAAACCTATTGCTGCTAAGCTGACGCCAAACGTATTGAATTTCGCTCTCCTTTGGCGTACATCAGTGAGACTGAGAAGGGATTGCGTTGAATGGAAATCTCCATGCGCTTGGCTCACACTTCTTCAATTCCTGCACCGCTTGCTTTGTTTGTAATCCGAATCAGTCGGACGGTTCGTTGTGTTTTTGTAATGTATGGTCATTTTTTTTTTCATAGATTATGCCTTGTCAAGGTGAGAATAAGCGGAATTACCCGACAAAAAATTATACAAAAAGCAATGGAGGATAACAAGAATTAGAGGGGGAGAAAAGACGATTATGGAAAGTGTTTGATGTATCCATAATCAGAGGAACATTTCGACAAAAGGAATAAAGGGGGACAAATAAGCCTTCAAAATAAGGGAGATATGGCGAAAAAAAATAGTAGTGAAAAGTGATTGAATCCTTCAGAATGAGAGGAACATATTCATTCTATGAATGGAAAGTATTTTATATAGAAGGCAACCTTCAGGCGGATGAAAATTAAAAGATAAAAGAAATACTGATCAAGATATCACTAATCAAGGAAACAAAATAAAAGACGTGTTTTTCATGAATGATTTATTTATAAAGGTCTCTTTCAACAAAATATCAATAATTGCCAGGTGACATGCCTTTTCATTAATTCAGGTGTTGGCCTTTGTTATGAATGTCTGCTATTACTGTAAAGCATTCATAAGAGAATTCCAGGAGGAAATTTTTCTGTGTTTACCAGTTGGTGTTGGAACGACTCTTCAAGTAGTTGCTGATCTTAGGGTGGGCAGCAACACGGCTCCTCAGGGCCATCAGCTTGGGGTACTTACTGAACATGGACTGGTTCTCCATGTAGGGGTTCTCCAGGCAGCAGTAACACATCATGTCACACCATTGCATCTGCAGTTATTAATATTTCAGAATGTATAATAATATACAAAAAATGATTATAATAATGTCAATTTTTTAAAAAGTTATTAATCTATATACAAGATATTCTCAACAAATATTTTAGTGTAATGATTCTAAAAATCTATAAATCAAAGAATATATGGATGGGTTTGCGTACTTGGGTTGTAATCCTTCATTTACACATATTTCATGAAAGATCAAAGACAAGAAATTTTGTATTTCCTAACTTTTCCAATTTTAGTCAGAGTTGACGCAGGTCAGTCGTTAGTGTATACAAGTTAAGATTATAGATTTTCAATGGCAGAAACTCAAGAAACGTCCCAATAGATAGATAGATAGAGAGATAATGTTTTGGAGATTTTGCGAATGTTGAATGAACTGGAAAAGATAGTGTAAAATTAATTTTCAAAAAGAGCAGTGCCTGTTTTGGTTGTAATTCATGAATAGAAATACTGGCCTTCATCTGGGCTCAACAACTAACAAAGGTCAGAAGTGGAAAATACGTATCGTAATAAAATGAGCACCGTTACATATAATAATTTATGTTACTTCGATGTACTCATTAGTGGAACACAGCTCGCTCATTTGTTGTTGAGATCCCTAGATTTATTCGGGTGCAAAATAGATGGAAGGAGTTTTGTATCAGATTATTTGGGTCGAACGAGGGATAAGGTTTCCACATATGATCTCGTCTGGCCACTTTTGAACCAACAAGAAGTCCAAAAGATAAGGAGAGCTTGAATGCAGCTGCCAATGCTCACTGGTCACTTTATATATTCGTTTTCTGGCGAAATCTACATCGGAATATGACGTTTATTCACCTGGCCACAAGATTTGCGACGTGTTCTATACTTACTTAGTCCTTCCTTAATCATGTCATATTTCCGCACATTGTTTATTTATCATTCTACTATAACGATTTATCATACTTAATCTGAAAAAAAAATGAATACAAAAATATGCCATACCTATTTTACTAACAATACAGATTTTTTAGTAGTTTATTGTTGCCCAGCACAAAGTTATAATAATGAGATTAAGCCACAAGAGGTTGTTTTTTTGTGTGTTTCTTTTCCTCGGGAAGCAGTCAAGTGTTCTCGATTCATGATTCAGAGAAAAAGGAAAAGGTCTTCACAGTTTGTTCAACTTTTTAAAAAAAGTGGAAATGGTTAACGTTTTTGCTCCTTCTTCTGGATTCAACAGAAAGAATCGAAAAATACAATCAGGATGATGCTAGACTACATGTTCTTTCAATGACCAAACAGAAATTGTTACAGCTCCTTTTTCGATCGTTAATCATATCTACCATATACTCTGATCTCGTTATAATAAGCTGAATAGTTTCTAATCATCATCATCATCATCATCATCTTTTCAGCATTCCACATTGGAGGAGACCTTCCCAAAGATTTGCCAGACCTCTCTGTCTTTGGGGTCGCGGGAGCTGAACGAACTGTTCATCTTATCTTGAGCAACCCTGTAGTTTCAAAATCTGTTATGCATAAATTGAAGGTAGTAGCTATATCTTTTGCAGGCAAAATTATGTTTCAACGATGTGGGAATTGAAGATATATTAATACGATGAGACAAAAATGTTTACCTGGTCTCCCATGAAGAAGTTGTTTCCACCATTTTTCATGCTGAGAGTCTTCTCCAAGAAGGGCATAATTCTGTTTGTAGTGTTCATGTATCTCCATTGCATGTAGTTCTGGGGGGAAAAAGATAGAAGAACAAATGATACTAATCAATTAAGTACATTATTTACCATCATATAAAACGCATAATCATTTGCAGAATATCCTAAAGAGATTGCATTTTTGCGTAATCCAATCCACTGAATACCAAAATAACGCCAGATTGATACTTATTATGAGTATTGTAAAGCAAGAAATATGGCAATTGGGAAGCTTTCCATCTCTTATTCTCGCCTTGTCGTATCCCCGTTCTTTTTTTACACGTAAAATGCGTATTTCATCATAAAAGAACATTTTCGGGCTTGAGTCAATACATTCTTGGAAGAACTTGGATACACTTTGCAGTTGGTGTAATTGCTGATTAGACAGGTGGAATTGAATGAGGCAATACAGGTGATAGTCAGAACGTGACGTGTTTGGATGATACACCACATATTGAAGAACTTCTCATCCTAGCCTCAGAATCGTTTGCTGCATCGTATTTGCAATATATAGATAGGGTAAGTCCAGCAGCAAAATCATGAGTCGTTCTTTCTTATCTAATGTGTCATTCAAACGAGCTAGGTGTGCATTGTATCACTGTACAGTGACAGTGCCCATCAATTCGTAAGAAAAGAATTACATCAGAACATAATTAAACAGTTTCCTTGTTACGATTAGAATATTGAAGCCAATATTGAATCTACGAAGATATTTTTTATTCACATGATAAATCCATTCTCTATGGCCAGTGACAATCTTGCCCCCAAATGTGTTTTGCAGAGTCTAATAAAGAGAGAGAAAAAGGATGATAAAAATTTAGTTCTTGAGATTCAGTTAGTAATAGCAGTAGGGTGTTAGTCTGCCTGGCATGCCTAATAGAATAAACATTAGAATGATGCATATATATTCTACAAAATATATTGACAAGAAGTTATTCGTTCTGTCCGGTCTGAGTCAAGTTCTGATGAAAAGCAACTTAGAAATTTATATGAAGGTAAATTGGAATTAAAAATTTAAGCAAAAAGACCAGGGTTCAGACATGAACCCATGTTGGTCTCTATACATTTATGTGGAATTATTTTTCCTAGCTTCAGAATTTTCATAATGCTTGTAACAATATAATACATATGACTGATTATACAAGCTGGAAAGAGTTCAGTTAAATTGATTTCAAAGACATTTCAAAAATTTCATTAGCATTATCTTAATTATGGCGCTGGGAATATTGGCGTCAACTGAACAAATTAATTACTATTTGATAAGGTTTAGGTCTAGCTGGGATAGAAAGGAAAATGGCGTTTAGAAACAAAATACCTTTGTACTTACATCACAGTTGGAGGAGGCCATATCATTGCTTCCCATTTTACCGTTGCTTCCGAACTAAAATTGAAGATAGAAAAGAAAAGTTTTGTTAGGTTCCAGTGGTCTTCTAAAAGAACGACGCATAAACAAACTAAGATAGATATGAATAGACTCAGTTTGGTTATATTAACAAGATAGAGAAGTAGAGGCAAACAAATCATTACAAAGAGGTAAAGCGTAATAGATAAATGAGAATGAACTTAGATAGATATTGATAGAAACAAGGATAAGTTGATAGCAGTGCAACGTATACATAGATTTGAATAGACTGAGTCTGATATCAACAAAGTGAATTGGTTGTATAGGATATAAATTACTGTCAGCTTCAGACTAAGAACTAATCCACCAGTTTCACAATTCTATCTTAACCGAATCGAATGGAAATATAGAATCATCTATTTTGTTAGATGTTTTTTTAACCATCGTGTGTGGTTGGTTCAAAAACATGACAAAGAACTCTCTGTATAACATCCCATGCAGTTGAGACGGAGAGAAAAAAAACAACCCTCTTAGAAATAAGACTTGAGTGACACTCAAAAGCTGTAATACTTGGAAACACTAAAAAATCTGTTATTGCTGAATATGCGTTAAGTCTAAAATAATAGTGACTTCAAAAATATAATCATGAAATGTTGAGTAGTTTTCATATAACTCATAGTCGTAGGAGAAGGCAAACGTAGCCACAAGCTCTCACAATTGTGATTATAGATGATTATTTTACTAGTGCCTCTGCTAGTCCATTTCTATTGCTAGATACTCTGAAATATAGATATGAACTTTTCGAAACAATTAACTCACCCTGAAGCGACCGTTCTTCCAGTGGTAGTACCTCATATAATCGTGCATGATTTCATAGAAACAATCGGCAATGTAGTCACATCTCATCATTTCCATGTTATTCTTGGGGTAGAAACCTAAAGAGTAAATGGTATCAAGTTTATGAATATTAAATAATGACATCTATATTTCTCTCAGTTTTCCTTGTTTTATGTATTTTTAATTACGTAGTAAATCTGCGTCAACATGTGCGATGAGTCTTGAAGTATAACAATTTTCAGAGAAATAGCTAAGTTTGTTTGGATTAAATTAACGAAAGAACTCCTTATATGCTATTTTTTTTATCTATTTGTTCTATTCTGTTCGTCTGTGAGTGTCAACTTCATATTCCATTAAGTTCTGAATGAATTTCAATTTGTTATTGTTTTGATGGACACCTTTCTCGTGCACGAGAAATGATATGAAATAAACAATTGCAAAGAAAAGAACTGAATTTTATGTGCTAGGGAATTATTCCGATTTATCTACATTCAAAATGTCACGCCTTGTTTTGAATATTCTATATGCATTCAGTTTTCAACTTGTACACGATGGTACCAGTGGGATACACTCTCTACATAATTTGTCATTATGACCTGATTTTTCTTGTGTGATAGATACTAAAATAATTTCAGGATTAATGTAAAAATGTCAGTGTGTCTGTCAGCCTAAACTGACCCCAGGTCGCCGTTTTCAAATAAAAAGTCACTAAAATCAACTCCCCAGTAACTGTTGATAGATTATAATACTAGATGAACCCTTTTCGTTATTATTTGACTAGATTTCTTTCTGTCCTTCATTTTACATGCTATGACCGTCAAATAAGGTTCCACTCACTTACAGCTAGCAACAAAAAAGCTTCGACAAAAGAGCTTGGGGAAAATTAAAAATACTTTTTAAACTGAGCATAGAGAGAGAGCTAGGTAACCATTGAAAATACTTAATTTTTATTTTCATATAATTCAGCTAGATTATTCTCGCCCAAAAGTTCACATAAAACATTCAAATTTAATTTAGATTTGGGCCTTTCTTTCCCATATACACAATATAAATATAATACGTATGTACATATAGGATAGCTTGATAGTGTCCTTAGTTCTTTTTTTGATAGTCTATAGCGAACTAGATTTTTCTATCCCCTTGCTCTTTTATAAACAAATCATTTGTGGCTTGGTATTTCAGGGTTTAATCGGTGATCGTAAATATAGGAGTACGCTCCGACGAGATTTAGCTCTCATCCCGAATACTTAGAAGTCTTTCAGGTATGGACAACATTTGATCAATCAGTCAACGGAAGCCAATTAGCAGATGTCATCCTTCAATATATCTATTTTACTTGTAGACCATATTGTTTGTTTACGCTTAATGTTATTAGTAGATATTGTAGTCTTGAATTATTTGTATTTCCTCAATGAAGTATTGTCATCAATGATTTTGATTGGCCTTTCTTTCATTTTATGTGTTGTTTAACCATCTATTTTCTCCCCAATCCATTATGCTTATTTAACAGTGATAAAAAAGGAAATACATTGTAAATACGCAGTATTGTCTCTAGCTGTCCGAATTCTTTAAATGGAACATTGTCAATATTATTGAATTTTGACTCTTTTTTCTTCCGTCTTATTTTTATGGCTTTTTATTGCAAAGAAATATTGTTAATACTGACAATAAATATATGATTTGTTTACAATCACGAGATAAGAAAGAAGATAATTTTAATTGATTTTTCTTTTCATCTTTTTATTGTTGCTTTTTTCTTGTCGTTCCCCTTTCCCCTGAAATCGTCTTTTAGAATTATATCTGAGAAAATAATACTCACCGTATTCCCTTGCCAAGTACCTGGCAATGGCCATGGTCTCAGGCATTTTCATGCCACCGTCCATCTCCAAGACAGGGACAGTCATGCAGGGCATATCTGGAAAGAGAAGTAGCTGATGTTATGGTTGTCTGAAATTCTGACATTATTCTAATCATTTGATGATTAGCGAGGTGCGGGTAGGACGGGCTGTTAACGGGATGGAGAATGGATTTGGCGAGCCGATTTCAAACTCCACCCTGGACAGTTGGGGTTTGCTTTGCACTAATGCCATTGAAATGCATGAATCCATTTCTCCCTCATCTATCGTCAAAATAGCACAGGATGAAGTGAACCATGACCGATACAGATAAACATACAGGGGACATGGACAGATGCAGCAGAAGCCGGAGCCTGGGTAGGGACACTATCAACTTAGTCTCAAATAAAATACTTTGTTACTCAATAAGTTATTCTGACTTGTATCCTCATCTTCCCACGAAGTGTATGGATAATTTAACTGGTTGTCTTATGCTGTTACAGCAACGTTTCCGCCGATCCATTCTACAGCCTTCCTCGGGTATACAATCCGTAAGAAAAAAGAGATTTTTTTTTAACGAACTAGAGGATGAACCGGGAATGATAGCTACAGTTTCAACCATTTCAGTTCATCTCAGCCCCATGATTAGCATACATCAAGTTTTTGGCTGAATGTGCAAGTAATTTACGTGTGGATTTCAGTACTGTATGGTCTTCGTAGTTCAGACAGCACATTTGTGTATGAATTAAAATAACGTTTGACATAGAAAGCCTCTTTCTGTTTTAATAGACAATGTAAGGACACTGAAGTGGCTTATCCAGGATGCGAGTCTGGGCGAAGCGTACAAATCCTGGGATCCCTCTCCTGGTTTTGTTGATGTGAACCGGAAGAAAGTTGATAGGTTTGGCATCATTTCGGCCGTAGGTATTGCCTGAAGGACGTTGAAGTTGTCTTCCAACCTAAGGGGTCTGATCCCAGGGTTAGAATCATAGTTGTATTTCTCTTTGAATGGTTGTCCTTTCAAAGCTTGAGCCCAGTCTACCCTATCTAACCATAGCTGGCAGGTGAAGAAATACAAAAGTGTTCGTGCAAAGAGATCATAATAGCCTATAGTTTATACGTGGCTTTTCAAATTGATCGTCCACACACTCAACCGTTACGTCAGTCGTTTCTCCACGTATGGATACAAATCCTCTTGGGAATCGACTTCATCTTATCTACGTAATGAAGAGTACTCTCCTCTATTTTTCAATTTTACAATAGGAGAGAACAAATGAGTATCAAAAGCAAACATATATACCCTTCCTGTATTTGTCCCATTCGTTGAACTCAAACCTCTTGTCATTGTACTTGACACCGGCTGCGTTGAACATCATACGCAGGATCTCGGCACGTCCACGGCCATTGAAATAGTACAGAGTGTAGTTAGGCATGGCAGAGTTTTTTTTTATGATTCTATAACTCTCAAGATGTTTTTGACCACAGTTGGTTGTATCTGATTACAACAATGTATTAAGACCAGCACGTTTTATAGCTAATACTGACGCACAAGCTATCAAGTTCATTTCAATCAACGGTTTGCCAGTGTTCAATCCAAGGCTGGCTATTCAATATTCCTAAACAGTTGGCCGTAGAACAATTTCAAATTGTGTAATTTGCATTGTAAGAGTACAATAAACGATTAAACTTCTTTTGTTCGTCAATAAAGCGTAAAATACTTTTGGCTGCAGTGTAGAGCGACTAATTCTTGACGCTAACTCAAAGTTGTAGAATTTACAGATAATTTCCAAGAAATTAGCACTCGGTGCAATGTTTTTTAAACGATTGTTTTGTCTTATAGAAGACGTGATTTCTATTCTTACTGAAACAACAGAATTACTCTAATGAGGTTTCACAGAATGACTTCATGAGACAACCAAAACAAAAACACTTTTCCTTTTCATAACAACCAGTGCATATAACTTATATCAAAATGAAGACTA
Source organism: Thysanoteuthis rhombus (assembly GCA_963457665.1). Lineage (NCBI taxonomy): Eukaryota > Metazoa > Mollusca > Cephalopoda > Oegopsida > Thysanoteuthidae > Thysanoteuthis > Thysanoteuthis major. The sequence continues at coordinate 18,746,101 of OY735237.1, read as the reverse complement.
TTGCACTAATAAACTTGTTTTTCATTATTTTTTTTTCTTTTGTGCTGTTTACCATGTATTGGATATAAAGGATAACCTTCCGGTGAGACTCGATCCAACATCCCTGGATGAAGATTAAGTTAACGTTCTGCTGCTCAGAATTGGACTTCCTATAGCCTAGTAAATTTTGTTGCACTGCTGGTAAGAGCAGGGCATTGACCTGGCCTGACCTGCTTTTCAGGCGTTAACTCGAATGCAGATTGACGGCCGAAGTCAACTGAAAAATTGAGATGAAAGTAAACAGTTGTTGAAAACTGATAATAATGATTTGTAATACTTCATCAGGAAAAAAAATAAAAGCACTAATGTAATAAGTGGCATATAGAGATGATAACGGTAGTTGTATAATTTTCATCCGTCTGTTTTCATTCTATTTAATTGAGTATCTTATCATAATCCACTCTCGGCTTGCTACACTCGTTAAAGATCCATAAGAGCGCTGCTAACTGTATATTTCCTGCCCACGTCCCATTGTCGGCCTTTTCCAAGGCCTTTGCGACTGTAAACGAATGGTTAGATTTTTCCTGGTTTTAATTCAGGGTTTCTGTCTCCAAGACTGTTTACCGACCAAGACGAAAGAGCCCAGATATTTACCATTACTGGGAAGAGAAAAGATGGATTCATGCTTTCCCCACGTAAAATGAAAAAGCAAACTGCGTGAGACAAAGTGAGAACTCGGCTTGCCGATTTTATTTTTCTATCTGCTCATCATTTGGTCAACTGCATCTCTACAAACAAATAATCATGAATACTGATTACAAGAAAAATTCAGCATTTAGAGGTTGATTCTTTGCAAAGTATCGTCTTGTGATTCTAGTATTCTTTTATCAGAAAATTCTTTACATTTTGTGAAACTCCAGTCGAAGTAGGAGGCTGGCATTGACATCGTTCTTCCATAAGGACAATGTTCAACTAATTTAGGGAAGTAATTTTTTTACTGTCGTGCCATCATGCTAAACAAAACTGATACATGAAATTAACCTTTCGTTATCAAGATTTGAAACCACAAACTAGTGAAACGGTAAGCAGCTCTCTTACTGATTGAGCCGAATTCTGCATCTTATGTATCTACGAATTTATTTATTAGATATACCATACATTGGTTGTCGCAATCATTTTTGGTTTGAATAGAAATAGGAGTGGGATTTGAACCTGCAGCAACCAGGCTTGATGTAAGTATCATCTCAAGATACTTTTTGTAACTCTGAATGAAGTCTCGATCTTTCCAAAGTTTACAGGGTCTATTGATCGTATTCTTTTGATTGTTTAGTTGTTTCCAAAACGTTTTCACCGAATTATCCTACAGCCGGCTTCAGATGTGCACTCCTTGTGAAATTACTTTCTATTATTATAAGAGGAACCTTTATAATCATAAGTGGCCATTGGATTATTGAACTTTATCTTATTCCTGTGCTAACCACAATGTTTTGGTCGATAAATTTTCCAGATTTTCTCAGATCCTTAATCCATTTAGAGTTAGGGGGGGTCTCCTTTTTCTTGGTAATATCAATCAATATTCTTTGTACACAAGAAACAACCACAAGATAATGACAAGTGTCATGTGTTGTATGCAAATCGGGAATCTATGCTCTGGCGTACATCAACTCATTGCAGTTCTTAAAGGATCGAAAAGTCATACTAAGGCCCCAAAAGTTATATTTCCTCTTATTAAAAGTATAGTTAAGCAACACAACAATCAGATTTTAGTACAGCACACGGCCTGCTGTGGTGAGGATATCTATATTTCTTCAACCTTTGTGGAGGTGTCTGCATTTGACACCATTTTGCAGTATGTCAGTCTACCTAAAAATCGCTATCCTAAATCCTTGTTTTATAAGGATTTGAACATCAATATCTGGTAATGCTGGGAAATATACACGAAACTTTCATTCCCGAAGTAGGCCTTTTGCCAATTAAAATTTATCATAACAGGAAATTTACATACGGTGTTCATCCATTACAAACCTTTACGAATAATTATTCAAGTTTCTGGAAAAGGTTTTTAGTTCAAAAAATGTTCAGCTGAAACTTAAAATGGCCACCTCCTGTCTCGATAAAGGATTGAGACGGAAACGAAATGGTCTCTCCAGGGCGTAGAGCTAGGTGAAGTGTATGGGGATCTTTGAATGCCCATTTGACACAACTACCCCCCGGTCTACCCTTGCTGATATAAAATAAAGGTGAATGAAGTGTAAATCGTTTGACATCAGCTTTGTTTCAGGGGCTACGGGGAGAGCGTCGAATTTGGTATCCAACTGCCCTAAGTGGGTTCATCTTACTGGTTTGTAATCGGAGTCGTCACCTTCGCTGGTTGCCTTCTTGAGATTAGAGAGCACAGTCAACCCTGCTATTTTAGCAATATCTGGGAGGAGAAGAGAGGATCCATACCTTTACTCATAGGGTACTGGTGCAAAGTGAACGTCGACCGGATTGGCTCAGTTCGCCAATTCCATCTTCTATTTCGTTAACTGCTCTGCCACTTGCAAATTGCACGTCATTGGAATTTGCTGAATGAAGTTTGCCTCTGCATTATGAAAGAATTATTCGAAACCTTTGCTTCTACCCGGGTTCAAATATAGGAATTGAAATAACAATATGCATTTTAATATAAAATATAAAGCATCCAGAGACACCTCTCATACCTCTGCCAATAGTTGAACATTAATTAAAATCAGAATAGAAATAAAATATTTGAAAGTTGACAGTATTTGTACACCTATGGAGTTATCTCCATTGAAATTTATGTTAACCTTTCCTTTCAGCTTTGTGTTTTAATCTCTTTCCCATCATTCCAACAGAAATATATTTAATCTGTAACATATTCTGGGGTCCACCCGAATATATAACTGCTTTTCTTTTTTTTTTTTTCTTTTTTCCTCTGTAGCTTTCACAAAATCTCATCGGAATTCATAGAAAACTTTCGGAGTTATCGTGTGTACAAACATAAGGAGAGACAGAG